>JANZLD010000004.1:22471177-22492016 GCA_026413575.1 Erythroxylum carthagenense | reverse complement strand
GAATACCTCATAATATATTATTAACAAGTCATAATGTTAATACATGAATCACAAATATCTATTGGCCTAGGGCACACAACTAACACACCATTCATGACAAAGCCAGAAAAAAGATAAAGAAGCGAAATGAACAAATTGCATCTCAAGCGAGCAAAACGAATTGCTTCTCAAGTGAACAAAGGAAGGCGTATAATGTCATTCAAACCAAGAGATTAGGTTTGGGTTCACATGCACAAGGAAAGATTTCCTTCCAAAAGAAAATCAAAATTGGATTTTCTTGGAGACAGACCTTTTCAAGTTATTTCAAAGGTCAATGACAATGTATACCACTTCGATCTACCTAGTGAGTATGGTGTTTCAGTTATTTTTAATGTTTATGCTTTATCTCCCGTTGATATTGATGTAGGATCTCATTCAAGGATGAATCCTTTTGAGGGGAGGGGAAATGGTATTGAGGTTGCTCCACATGCCACTAGTGTTCAAGGAAGTGACTTTGAGACTCATCTAGGAGATTTTAGCAAACCAATCACAAGGGCCCAAGCTAAAAGGTTTAAGGAACAACTTCAACTATTTATGCAAAAATGGGTTGATAAAGGGTTGTACAAGCACGGAGATTTTAAAGAGAGCAAGTTAATTAATTTAATTAGGCTAAAGGATTAGATTTGGATTTAGCCCATCTTTTTTTTTCTTCAGACATCCTACTAAGATTCATTCCACCTTGATTAGTGTCTAGGTTCAATGTACATTTTGGATGTCTATATTCATTGCACCTTGATTAGTGTCTAGATTCAATGTACATTTTGGATGTAACCACACTATAAGGTTGTTTAGTTTCATTTTGGAATATCTGAATATATTTTCAAACATTTCTTATATGGAATATGAGAAGGTTTGCTTTCTTGTGATTTTATACTTAAGGTATTGAATTGCTGCAACTAATTTCATCTTTGTATTTCAATTTTATTTCGTATTTCCATTGGTCTTGACTGCTTTGATCTTAGGTTCAAGGGTAATTTTTGTTAGGTTTTTGTCAAAATGCATTTCATGGGTGATTGAACAAATCTATCTAAATTACTTTGGTGTGAACCAAATCTCATTTAAGAGATAAAAAGTTATAAGAAATGGGTCTTGGGGTTCCGCATCAATAAAGGTTAATAATGTTGTGAAATTCAATGAAAAACATTAAGGCTCAACTTCATTATCCTAACGGATAAAGTATGATAAGGTAATTATCAAAGACATAGGCTTAAACAAGTGTTGAATTTAAGTGTCTTTATCACTTCAATGCTCCTAATTTAACAAATATGATCTCAATATGCATAATGAAAGCAAGTTCTAGAATTGTTCAACTATGCATGATAACATATATGAAAGAATAAAAGAGCTTAAGAACACTTGTATTCCCTCCTAAGCTCAAAAGCTTATAAAAATTGATCTTATATATGTAAATAGTATGCAATGTTCATTCAAATTAACTATAATGTTCATTCAAATTAACTATCTCAATGACTACCAAAATATGAGTAATAAAAGCATTTTTATTCTATCATCCTTTTGTATACTAATTCAAATCAACATTCAATATGATTTCAAGTATTTATAGACAGATTTCAACTAATTTAAGATATAATTAATAAAATTTGATAACAATGATTATAATAAACTTAAGAAAATCATAATCTCATTCCTCACACTTAAAATTGTACATTGTTTTTAACGTATACAATATAAGCATATATAATAAGTGGGAAAGTGGAGTTTGGTACTTCCATGAGTCATAAGCTTTTCTAAATATACTAACATCCTTGCAAAATATAACGAAAAAGGGATAAAAACAATAAAATAATATAAAATAATTATAATGAAATATGAAAACAAAATAAAAACAAAATAAAAATAACATAACAAATATAAATTCTAATTCTTGGGTTGCCTCCTAAGTAATGCTTGGTTAATGTCTTTAGTTTGAGGTCCCTTTTAAGCTCAAAGTGGCTTGGTTAAATTAATATTTTCGGTATTATTATCAAGCTCACCTCCAAAATATAACTTCACTCAATGGCTATTAATTTGAAAATTACCCTTGTATAGATGACTTACCTCGATTACACCATATGGAAATACTTTCTCCACAATGAAGGGTTTGGACCATTTTGATTTAAGCTTAATGGGAAACAATCTTAGACGGGAATTGTATAAGAGAAATTGATATCCCTTCTTAAATTGTAATGATTGCTTAATCATCTAGTTGATATAATTTTTGGATCTCTCTTTATAAATTTTAGAATTTTCATAAACCATAAGTCACCATTGATCCAATTTATTAATTTGAAAGTTTTGCTTTTCACCTGCAAGTTGAAGATAAAAATTTGTAGCCCAATATACCTTATGTTCTAATTCAATAGGCAGATATCGTGCTTTTGTGTAGACCAACCTATAAGGTGTAGTGTCAATTGGTATGTTGTTTTATAAGCCCATAGAGCATCACTTAACTTAATTGACCAGTCTTTACTGTAATGCTCTACAGTCTTTTCCAAACTTCATTTTAAATCCCTACTAGATACATTGACTTGACCACCAATTTGAGGGTGGTATGGGGTAGGAACCTATAATTGATTCTATACTTCTTAAGTACCTTTTTGAATTACGCATTACAAAAAGGCTACCCCCTATCACTAATAATTACCTTAGGTGTGCCAAAATGAGAAAATTAAGCTTTAAAGGAATTTTACGACAACCCTAGCATAATTTGTTGGTAAATTTTGCACTTTCAACCATTGAAAAATATAATCAACTACTACTAGGATATATCTATTACGAAACAAGATATATCCATGAAATCAATACCCAAAATATCAAACATTTTACAAATGAGAATAAAATTTTGAGGCATCTCATTTCTGCAAAAGGCATTACCTAATTGTTGGCATTTATTACATAAAGCTACGTACCACTGGGCATCTTTAAAATTGATGGTCAATAAAAACCGAACTCAAAGATCTTCTGAGCCATCCTATTTGCACTATAGTGCCCTACTGTAGGTCTAGCATAATAGTAATGTAAGATCTTCCACCCTTCAAATTAAGGTATTGATCTTTTCACTATTTGGTCTACACAGATATGAAACAAATACAGATCTTCACAACGATAGTCTCTCAAATCAATAAAGAGTTTCTTCTTTTGTTGATAACATAGGCCTTCTAGCAAAATCTTAGCTATTATATAATCTGCTTGAAGCATGTATTAGCCAACTCCATTTATCCTCCTATTATTATCTCTACTTTAGAGTGGATAGGAATGTATTCTTGGAGCTTATAAAATAGCTCTATATTATATTAATTAACAAACCAAAATAAGTCTTCTTACCATTTTCAATTTTGTATTTGAAAACGTGGGCCACCGAGTCCCTCGTTAACAACATACGTCTGAGAGACTATTAATTACTAGAATTGAATTTACATTCCATATAATGTCACCCCTTTAGAAGTGTGAGTGCAGATTGACCCCTTATCTGTGCAAAGCTTCCTTATCCACTTTAAAAGGAGCAGTTTTTTCATGACTAATAGAATTTATTCCTAGACCTTCATTCTCCTTTAGCAGAAATATACTTGGCCGCTTAATCCGTGCCACCATTAGTTTTAAAACTGTTAAATTTTAAAGTCAAATATAAAATTTGGGTTAATTTTAAGTAATTTTCCAAATAATTAACCCATATTTGTATCTGAGTATAAGACTATCCTATCATATTGATCATATTATTTAAATAGATTCAGATCCATAAAACTCGTTGTAGTTAGGTCCAAAAGTATACTTGTTTTAAATCAAATTGATGCAGACAATATGAGATTTTATACAATAATTAAGGAAGCAAAGAAAAGAATCCTTAGAACTGCTAGGATTCTTTCTTTAGTTTTAACATGTACTTGGGAACTTGTTTCTCTTAATCATTCCATATTTATCTGATTTGGCTTTTTTAGTTTTATAATATAAATCATACCAATTTGCCATGAATATTCAGGTGTTCATACAAAATTAAATCCCAAATTTTTTAAAAAAAATCATTAACCAAGCTAGCACTTTCCAACAAGAAAATTAAACCAAATATCATAGAGAAGGTATGTGCATCCAATACCCTATTGGGTAATTAAATTTAATAAAAGCTGATCTATTTCAGAACAAATTATTCAAGTAGATAAAAACATTCAATATTAAATACTTGCTGCGATTTCAAGATTCCACCAAAGAAAAACAAGCAGGCCTAACGTCTGCTTTGTAACCTATAAACTTCACCAAGGAGCCGCCATTTCTCTGTAAACTAGAAGAGCTGAACACCAACAAATGCTGCAATTTATATTTCACCTTATAACATTTAAAATGTTTAACTTATGCTTATACCTATTACAACAGTTCAGTACATGCTTTCTTGCTATCAAAAATTCACTTTACAGGTAAGACAGCTGAAAGACAAAGAAAGTAACTGGAAAATTCTCCACCAACCTACATCTTACCTTCCAGAGCCCTAGAAAACCTCAAGACTAAAAGAATGGAAAAGATTCTCACCAATTAAATTTTAAAATACTTCATCAGTTACAGGAGAACTGCAGGATTTGTACCCTCAACACAATTGAAGATATTATTGGCAAATGTTTCCAACCTCCATTCCAAATTTTACACTCTCAAATCCAGCCAATGTCCGTATCTTCTTGCAATTCCCTCCATCCAAACTTGTTCGAGTTCCCAAAAATATCCCAAGATTGGACTCCGTTTATCTGAATTAGCATAAAGAAAAATCTTTTACCCACAACCTCAATAATTGCTTGGCCAGTTGATCTGTTGATGCTGAGGCTGCTGGTAGACACTAGATGCAGGTCCAACCATATCAATGGCTCCAGCCATGGCCTGAGTCTGTTGCAGCAGTGGATGGACTGCTGCTGCTGCTGCAGGATGGTACATACTGGCAAAGGTTCCATGGCCAGTCTGTGTTTGGGTAAAAGTCAAATGCTGACTTTGAGGAGGAAGGCTGTAGAGAGAACTTGCTGTCAAGTTGGACATATCTCGGCCAGGAGCAGCTATCCACACAGCTGAACCCTCACTCTGCAGAAAAGCAAATTCATCACTTTTGAGGGCCAACATTACTTATCTACTGCATTATTCATTCTAGTTCCAACTGCCTTTTCACTTTAAATTTGTGTAAAAATTATTAATTTGGATTGAACTTCAGATCTTGATTTTTTCAAAAAATCATACATCCAAAAAGCTTAAATTGTTGGGCAAGACAAAAAAAATTGGATCAAATATTATTCCAATATACTCCCTTCACATGTGAACAAATAACAAATCACAAATCCAATATAAATAAGGGTAGTGTGGTTTGTACTCAAGAGGTTGAAGTCATGGAGCTTCAAATATCATGTCAAAAAATCATTCAATCATAATTCTTAAGTTCTTGGGTGAGGTCTAACACTTCCAAACTGACAACAATTACCGAAAAGATGACTGGACAACAAATCATTGTGATTTTGCTCAGCAAAGCTCTAGAACTACAAAGAGCAAAATGTTAGACCTCCTATTATGCAAGTCTACTCTAGAAGGTCAAGGAAAAGGGTAACCGAGTAAAGTTACTCCATTTTGTTAAGGGCAGGGGCTGGTAGTTATATGACGTACATGAGAGAATGTGAGAGGGGTGAGTTGGTTACATGACTGATGTAAGTAGCTGAGGAAGTATAAATAATTCAATGATTAGAAAGGGGAGGGTAGCATATATCTAAGAATATTCTGGTGAGCCTTCGGATAGGAGAGAGCAGCACTCTCGAAATTGTCTGCAAATTATATTGTAACTTGAAAGATTTCTGTTACACATTAATAATATTCAGTGACAAAATCTCTCAATTACTAAGAGTTCTATCACTGGTATCAGAGCAATGATCCTATCGATGGCTAATAAGAAAGGAGAGAACCGAATGGATGGAATTGAGAAGGAAATTGAGAGCTTGCGTGAAGATTTCCATAATAACTTTGAGCTATTGAGGGAAGAAAGGAGACTGGAGAAAGAAGTATCGCAAAAAAACTGGGAGCAATCCCAGCTCGAGGTGGAGGAGTTACATGAGATAATGAAGCTGTTTGTGAGCTACCGAGAAGCCGGGAAGAGTGGTGAGAACTCGGGCAACACGCGAAATGAAGAGGAGCCTCGCGTGGACAAAGGGAAGGGGCCGATGGAACAAGGTTGGAATTCTGGGCCAACAGCGGGGTGCGAACCAACGAAGGAGCTCCGGCGATATCCCCTAGAGGACATCGGTCGAAATGCATTTCCACGGGAGTATGGATGGAATAATGCGATTCATCGGGAACCACCTCATGGGTTGGCACAACAGGAGTGAGTTCGACAGGGATCACCGGAGGGAGGAGAGCGTGAACGAGGACAACAAAGAGAAGGATGGAGGGACTTTACGGAAGAACAACCACTGGGATTCGCACGACAGGGGGAACCTCGACGTGATTGTCACACGAGGCGGGTGGAGATGCCAGTTTTTGACGATGAAGACCAGAATGGGTGGATTTATCGTGTGGAGCATTTTTTTTTTTTCAGTGGGAAGATTTAACGAAAGGGAGAAAATATTGTTAGTGTCGCTCAGCATGGAGAAAAAGGCACTGGCGTGGTTTCGGTGGGTGGAGGGTCGACGACCGATTAGAAGTTGGGAGGAATGCAAGGGTCTACTAGTGGAAAAATTTCGACCCATCCAGGAAGGAACCCCGTGTCAACGTCTACTGGCCATCAAGCAGACAGGTACGGTAGATGAATACATTTGTAGATTTGAGGAATTAGCGGCTCCATTATCAGAGTTACCAGATGAAGTATTGGAGAGTTCATTCTTAAATAGACTATCGAAGGAAATCAGACTAGAACTACTAATTGCTAATCCTAGCAGCTTGGCGCGAATGATGACTTTAGCTCAACAGATAAAGGAAAAGAATAAAGTAATGGGACGTGATAAGGGAAACCGAACAATGAGTGGTAATAAAATAAGTGGATACGGTGGATACAAAACATGGGAGGTAGTGGGAGACAGTGAGAAACGTGGGGTTAAAACAAGGAAGATCGCGGCCACCGATAGAAACCATGAAAATTTTAAACGCTTAACATTCAGTGAGATGCAGGAGAAGAGGAAGCGGGGACTATGCTTTAAATGTGACGAGAAATATTCACCAGGCCACTGATGTAAAATGATCGATCTGAAGGTTCTCACAATCTTAGATGAAGACCTAGAAGTTAGTACGTTGGAGAGTGTAGAAGATGACGAAGAGCAGGAAGGAGAATTGCAAAATGTAGAGCTATCAGCCGGATCGGCAGTTAGGTTGACCTTACCCAAGACAATGAAGGTAGAATTAGAAGGGGAGCCCATAGTGATCCTCATCGACAGTAGAGCCACCCATAACTTTGTATCGAAAGAACTAGCGTTGAAGTGGAGTTCTAAATGGGACTACACGGACAAGTATGAAATAGCGATGGGGAATGGTGAAAAAGTAGCAAAAACTGGAATCTATAAGAACTTGAATTTAAAGATACAGGACTTAGAAATATGTGAGGATTTTCTGCCAATGAAGTTGGGCAGTATAGATGTGATACTGGGCATAAAATGGTTGAGGAAACTCGGAGACGTCTTGAATAATTGGTGTACACTGACGATGAAAATAAGATTGGGGGAAAAAGAAATCGTTATCAAAGGGGACCCAATATTGTCTAAATCCCTGGTGAGTGCAAAATCCCTTAGCAAGGTCTCAAAAAAGGGGATTTAGTGTACTGGTTGCAAATAGCAAAACAAGGGGAGGAATCGAATCCAAGTATGAAGGTGGAAGACTCTGAAATCAGAAGTGTGTTGGAAGAGTATGGATAGGTGTTTCAATTGTCACAATCTTTACCGCCCGAAAGAGGAAGAGAACACCACATCCACTTGATTCAAGGAGAAGGACCAGTTAGGGTCCGACCCTACAAGTATCCCCATTTTCAAAAGAATGAAATTGAGAGATTGGTCAAGGAGATGTTAGAATTTGGAATCATCCAAACCAGCACTTCACCTTACGCTAGTCCAATTTTGTTAGTCAAGAAAAAAGATGGAGGGTGGAGGTTCTGTGTGGACTATCGTGCTCTAAACAAGGTGACCATAAGTGACAAATTTCTAATACCCATAATAGAAGAGTTGATGGATGAATTGAATGGTGCAACTATCTTTTCTAAAATAGATTTGAAGTCCGGCTACCATCAAATAAGAATGAGGGAGGAAGACATTGAGAGACAGCCTTTTGGACCCATGAAGGGCACTATGAATTTGTCGTAATGTCCTTCAGATTGACAAACGCTCCAGCTACATTCCAATCATTGATGAATCAAATTTTTAAACCCCATCTCAGAAAATTCATTCTAGTGTTCTTCAACGATATTTTAGTTTACAACAAAAGTAAAGAGGAGCATCTAATGCATTTGAAGGTAACCTTGAGTATTTTGAAGGATCAGCAGCTCTATGCTAATTATAAAAAGTGTTTTTGGACAACCTCACTTGGAATATTTGGGCCACATTGTACCCAAGCAAGGGGTGGCAGCTGATCAGTCCAAGATAGAGGCGAAGTTAAGGTGGCCGAGACCAGTAACATTGAAAGAGTAGAGAGGATTCTTGGGTATTACCGGAAATTTGTAAGAGGGTAGAGCCACATTGCAGGGCTGTTGACACAGTTGCTCAAGAAGAACAATTTTCAGTGGACAGCTAAAGCGGAGAAGGCTTTCGACAACCTTAAACAGGCTATGACCACAGTGCCCGTTCTAGCCTTGCCCGATTTCAATCTACCTTTTGTTTTGGAGACTAATGCTTCAGCTTCTAGGGTGGGAGCTGTGCTGATGCAGAATAACCAACCCGTTGCCTATTATAGTCAAAGATTATCAGCGAAACAAAAGGGACAATCAGCTTATGAGAGAGAACTTATGGCTATTGTGTTGGCTGTCAAGAAATGGAGATCTTATCTCCTTGGCCATAGATTTGTCATTCGTACTGATCAGAAACCATTGAAGTTTTTATTAGAGCAGAGGGAGATTCACTCCGATTATCAAAAATGGATCACCAAGTTGTTGGGTTTTGATTTCGCCATTGAATACAAACCCGGTAGAGAAAACAAGGTGGCAAATGCTCTATCTAGAGTGCAGGACCAAGAGGAGTTATCGATATGGATATAATCTTGCAGGAAATAGAAGATGATAGCAAGCTAGAAGAGTTAACGAAAGCTGTTAACAAAGACCCGAGGTTCAAGCCTCTATACACGGTTAAGCAAGGCAGACTCTACTACAAAGACAGATTGGTAATCTCTAACAATTCTGCTTTTATATCCAAAACTATGAAGGAGGGTCATGAGAGTCACTTGGGAGGACATGGAGAGCCATTAAAAACATATAAGCGAATCTTTAGAGAGTTGTA
Source organism: Erythroxylum carthagenense (assembly GCA_026413575.1). Lineage (NCBI taxonomy): Eukaryota > Viridiplantae > Streptophyta > Magnoliopsida > Malpighiales > Erythroxylaceae > Erythroxylum > Erythroxylum carthagenense. The sequence continues at coordinate 22,482,561 of JANZLD010000004.1, read as the reverse complement.
TTGGGAGGGTATGAAGAAGGAGATTTACAGGTTTGTGGCTGCTTGCTTGAAATGTCAACAAAATAAATACTTAACTCTGTCACTAGCAGGATTATTGCAGCCTCTTGCGATACCCAATCAAGTTTGGGATGAGACAACGATGGATTTTATCGAAGGGCTCCCCAAATCCCTTGGATATTCATCTATCTTGGTCGTAGTGGATAGGCTTAGCAAGTATGTTCATTTCTTACCACTTAAGCATCCATACACGGCACAAACAATAGCTGAGGTGTTCATCAAGGAAATTGTGAAGTTACATGGGTTCCCTAGATCGGTGGTTTCCGATAGGGATAAGGTTTTCATGAGTAAATTTTGGGGGGAGTTGTTCAAGGTGCACGGAACAGTTCTTAAATTTAGCTCCTCCTATCATCCACAAACCGATGGTGCTACTGAAGTGGTAAATAGATCAGTGGAAGCTTACTTGAGGTGCTTTGCAGGAGACACCCCTAAGCAATGGGTTAAATGGTTAGGATGGGCAGAGCATTGCTATAATACCTCCTATCATGTGGCTCTTCAAACTACACCCTTTAAGGTCTTGTATGGGAGAGATCCTCCTCCTATTTTTCAGATGGGATCAAGAGTGGCAAGAATGGAGTCAGTTGATGTCTTCATACAACAGAGGGACCACTACTTGGTCAAAATTAAACAACATTTATCGAAGGCACAAAGCGATATGAAAAGTAGAGCTGATAAACACAGGTGGGAGGTGGTTTTTAAAGTTGGAGACAAGGTATGGCTGAAGCTCGCTCCTTATAGACAACTAACTGTAATGAGAAGAGTTAATGAGAAGTTAGCTCCCCGGTATTTTGGTCCATTCCGAGTGTTAAGAAGAATTGGGGAAGTGGCATACGAACTGCAATTACTCGAGTAAGCCGGGATCCATCCTATCTTTCATGTATCACAGCTGAGAGCAGTGATGGGAGAGGATATGATAAGCTGATTTTACCTGACAAGTGGACAGAGGAAGAGGAGTCAACAGTACAACCTGAAGAGGTCTTAGCGATAAGACCACAAGGGGGATCCAAAGGCCTTGAAGTCTTGATCAAGTGGAAAGGCTTAGCAGATTCAGAAGCTACTTGGAAAATATTCAGTGATATGGTGGAACAATTTCTAGATTTTCACCTTGAGGACAAGGTGCAACTTATGGGAGGGAGCAGTGTTAGACCTCCTATTATGCAAGTCTACTCTAGAAGGGCAAGGAAAAGGGTAACCGAGTAAAGTTACTCCATTCTATTAAGGGCAGGGGCTAGTAGTTATATGACGTGCATGAGAGAGTGTGAGAGGGGTGAGTTGGTTACATGACTGACGTAAGTAACAGAGTGTGAGAGGGGTGAGTTGGTTACATGACTAACGTAAGTAACAGAGGAAGTATAAATAATGCAATGATTGGAAAAGGGAGGGCAGCATATATCTAAGAATATTCTGGTGAGCCTTAGGCTAGGAGAGAGTAGCACTCTCAAATTACATTATAACTTGACAGATTTGAGTTACACATCAATAATATTCAGTGACAAAATCTCTCAATTACTGAGAGTTCTATCACAAAACAGCAAAAGGAACCAAATCTTGATGAAATAAAACAATTCTGTCATGGCGGTAAATTTTCTTTTCACCAATTTCAAGGATGGATTACATTCTATAAGGGTACTATATGAACATCTAAGAGAGACCACAAAAGTAAAATAAGCAGCATATTATTTCTAGCTGCATGAACTATCATTGCAAATTTGATAGTACAATCCAAGCATTCAGTAGGACTAGCAGAGAAAATTCCATCTCTAAATCCACAGAAAATAAGAAGAGCAGCAGCATAAAGTTGTGACCATTCAAATCATCACCAGCTAAATACTATCTCCACCAACTACTAGCAATCATATCAACCTACCAAAACAGTTGATGGCAAGGTTACCAACATGGAACAATAAGCAGTGATGGCCAACGACAAATAAAAATGCAGCAACAACTTGACCTGAAGTATTTTCGACAATCTAGCAATTTAGCCTTAACAAAAAGAACTCTGAGCTTTGTTCTGAAACATAATCTACGTTAACAATAAAGTTTGATGATTTCAGCACAAGAATGAAAAAACCATGGACTATGGTTGGAAAGAGACGCGCTTTAAGGGGGGGAAAAAATAACAGATAAGCCAAGATCCTCGTTTCAATAAATTAACAAAGAACTTCTGACCTATACAACATTTTAGAGAAAAAAAGATTTATAAAGGTTCATTTCTTTAAAGCTTACTTGCTGCCCTGTCATGTAGAGGTTGCTTTCTTTGAACTGGGATGCACTGAGATCCTCATTATTTGTTGAATTTCCACCTGTTGATGCAGAACTGGGATTATAACCAGCTGGAGATGAGCCATAGGGCCCATAACCACTTGGCACTCCAATATGGTTTGAATTCCCAGTACTAGTTCCAGATTTATATTGTGGGTGTGAATATTTGACCCCTGAGGCAGATGCAGTTGGTGGAGCAGGATGTACACCACCAGTTTGAGGCTGCTGGGGAAATGCACCATTACTTAGAAATTGGTGGATGCTGGGAGGTGGAACATAGTATGGGGAAAAGAAGTGGCCATATGAAATGTAGCTTGGAGGATAATGGGATATCTGCAACCCAGTCGGTGGCCGAAAGACAGGAACTGGCTGCTGAGTCACAGTTACGGTACTTTGCATAAGCCCAGCAGTTTGGGTCGCTGATAGAGTTGGACCGGCTGTGGACAGAACTAAGGAATTTCCAGCCTGCAATTAACACAATACAATATGTACGCATGAGGACTCAAAATCTATAGCAATGCTGAGTGTATCTTGCACCAGAGTATGAATATGATATATATTAGTTGGCATGACACTAGGATTTCTATCAGAAATGTTCTTTCCTCAGCTAATTTTAGTTAAATCTAGACCTGCATGGTTGTTTTAAGAGTCCAGATGCTTCCTCACAGTTAATGTATTTTTGCAGTATCAGATTTAGCACATCTTTCATCTACAAATTGTATATAAAGTAATTTTCTTGGAACCCATAACTGAATATTAAGATGTGACATAGCAGAGAAGAATGTGCTCTATTTGAGCACTCAAGCAACTACAAGTACTGCTGCCTTTTATTTTCTTTATAGACAAAGATTGTTTCCTTTTAAGAATTATTTAGGAACCTCTTCATCTTTTCTTGACAACTCAAAAGGCTATGTAAAAAGCAACAAAACATCCCAGTACGGTGCAATATGAAGCCCAAATCAATGCTTTCATCTAAATTAGAAGAAACTATGATCCAAAGTGTGATTTGGCCATGATAAAGTACATATTAACCAATTACATATTAACCAATCTAGACAATGCAAGAGTAGAGGCACTATATAGACACATTTGAGAACCAGATGTCTAACTTATAATATGGCAATCATAACAAATTCCCTTGCTGAAGCTAAGTGAAAAACATCCAGATTTAAACTTGAACAATTCACCAGGCTTCTTTGACATATGAAGGCTTTCTAATCAGAATCAATACGTCTTTCCCTTGCCAAACTAAAATTTCAAGGGAATGCTTTATGAAAGCATTTAAAACATAATAGGAAGAAAAGAAATGGGCTGGAGTACATAAACCACAAAATGGCAACACTAATATCTATTCAAGTCCACTGATATCGACAAGAAGCGGATTGCAAATAAAGCCTAAAGTCATTCCTGTACCAAATAGTAGAAGACGAACTATTCACTTCATAAGAATTAGCAACAAAATCTCATATTTGGACAACGAATGAATAATTTTTTCCGTTCTCAATAACCCATCTGCATAAGATGATGTTATGATTTGAGTAGACAAGCACAAGGAGAACTGAAACAAGTCCTAGGAAATTCTAATCATTCAATGGACAAAGAGATATTTCGTAGGAAAGATATTCAAGAAAGGAAGACTTAAACCTTGCTGATAAAATTATCGTAAAGAGAATAAAATATAGAAACCTCTTGGGGAGACTGGGTAGTTTGTGGAGGCAATACAGTAACATTGCCATTGTATTTTGAAGCAATTCCAGTAGAAGGCAAGGGAGAAACACGACCATCATTATCAGCATCAGATCGATAAAATTGAGCATAATAACTCACAGGATCACATGGTTGCTGGACCTAGATAAAGAAACCAGTAAATGACTATTAACACTTGGTTTAGGTCCATAGACAAAATGAATTCTGCCATCACACATTATTTTGAGGAGTCACAACTACCGGAATTAAAGACATCTGTGATCAAAATAAGGAATTTAAAGCTTCCAGAATTTGCAATTGCAGCAATATGAAAACTTCAATGTAGTCTTTTTCTCCTATCCCCTTTCCCTTTTCTAGTATAATAATACCAGAAGCAGAACTTAGCTTCAGAAAAAGATAGGGACAGTGCAATATCCGAGACTTAGGTAAATGGACTTGGGATTGAAATCTTACAACAAAACTAGGAAGGCAAGAAACATCGCGGGCTTGAGATTCTAAGTTTTCAAATGGTGCAACCTGACTGCCTATCATTGGAGGAATGAAACCAAAGTTGTAGCCTGGAGAAGTATGCACCATTGAGTATTGATGCCCTCCAGAAATAAATGCAGTCTCTAGCTTGAATTCATTGTACCCTGGTACTCTATTGGACGAAACATCACCCTCGGCACATAAATTTCCAGGTTCCTGGGAAGGTGAGCGAGAATTATCTGGATATGCCCCATCCTCAGTTGTAACCAATGCACCTTGGCTGCTGAATCCAAATAGATACAAGGACATTATCAACATATAGTCAAATATAAACCAAGATAAAGAGTCAAATTATCAACAGTTAGGTTGCCAAACTTCCTTTTTAAAACCTTAAACACCTGGAACTTCTCAGCAAACTATCTACCAAATTTTTGGATTATGAAACAGATGTAATGAGCTTACACACTTATTAATCAGTTAATAAAATAATCTTTGAATGATTACATCTTCGCCAAAGGCATAATTTTAATAAGAATTCAGAGATTAACTCCTAGTTGGAAATCTCAAGAACAGATTATGCATATAAACAGTAAGTTAGGGGCAGAATGACAAAATAAATAAACTTAGATAACATCGAACTCTCTAATTTAAAACAATAACTAGGTGTGTTCAAGTCTCATTCGATAGGCAGCTACTACACAAAGCATTACATGCCAGGTTAGATATGTTAGACAAAAAGCACAAGAACACTTACCTTGTAGGCTGTTCCTCTGAATTTTTCTCAGTAACTTGAGAAGTTTCAGATATAGGTGTAGAGCTCTTTTCATTCTGTGGAGCACTCATATCACTGCGTATTACTGTAAAAGTAGCATCAAAACTTCCAAAACTTAACTTGGTTCTTTCAGATTCAGGGACATGGATGTGGTTCGGAATGATTACATGTTGACGTGGCGGAAGATGCAACTCCTCCAGCTTTTTCTGCAGCTTAGAAATCGACTCTTCTGAATCAAGGACACTTGATAAAATCTGTGATAGTCCTTTCTCTTCAACAGGATTATTATGAAAATCAGACGAACCTACAGTTCCACTCCCTTGAGGCAAATTAGAGCTTGTTGGCTTTGGTTTCCACTCCTTGTTGGGGCCAGCTACCAATGAAAAGGACCAGTAAACATATAGATCCTAAGAAAATCAGATCACAGAAACTAGCTGAAAAATGGAAATAAGCAGGGATGGCTAGAAGCCATGCCTTCCAAAGTTCTTTTATATTTTATTTTTTGCCGTATTAAATTGCTGTATCCAGGAGTGAGTTTATATAAAATAGCTTAAGAAAGAACACAAGAAGACTAGAGTGAAAGAATCTAGCATCCCAAACTCAAGATAACATTTTTGTTTTCTTTGGTAACCTCAAATCTCATCACTTTCAATCTACAGTTCAGAAAATCATAATGCAGAAGAAAGGGAAGTACCTAAGTCAGCAAGAAGGCAAAAAATAAGCACAATTGGAATGGGATCAGGGCTATAAAATTCCATGTCTAATATCCGCGAAGTATCAATTACCTTTGAGCCGAAAGTCAACAAAATGTAATTACTTACAGCTATTCTATAAAATCTGGATGGGTATCAAAACCTAAACAACAATACAAAAGTGACATATGTTCATCAATAACAAAATAGTTCAGAAGATTAAGAATCTTCCATACAAAAGCCAAATCACAGACCTTTCTGAGTGCCCACTATCTGTTGTGACCTAGTAATGTAGTTAGAGGAAGGCCTGCCACTGAAGGAGCCAGAATGGCCTGATGTAACTGAGGGTTGTGAAGTGTCAATGAGCTGGCTCTTCCCAGTTCCCTGAGGTTCACTCGGTATCTTCCCTTGCAAGGAGGTAACAATCTCAGGAGCTGCAGTCAGATGTTAGGAAAGTTAAATTTCCAATTCTTTATTAATTAAAAACAGCAACAATTTCATAACATAGCCAAATCCCTGACCTGACTTCTCAGTAGAAATCTCTGTATTTGATTCACCTAGAGTCAGATGACTTCTGACATCACATTTAATTGCACCCACTGCAGCAGGGAGCCCTAAATCATTAGTTGGCACTATGACAGGATCTGATGGTGAAAAACAGACTGTTGATGAAGATGCTGGAATCACAAACAGCAAGGAGTTACTGGAGCATGTCATAGACTCCACACATGTTTCTGCAGCTCCTAATCCTAAAGTGGAGGTTTTTTCAGTTTCAAGAGGGGAACTTGTGTTTCCCAATTTATCAACATCAATAATTGAAGAAATCACTTCTGGCTGAGTTACACCACTTGCTGAAAGCAAACTAGTAGCACTTATTGCATGCAGGCTTTCAGAAATTACAGTGGAAGATCCATTAGCAACAATATAAGTACAGCTGCAGAAAAATCAAAGAAATTGCTTATTAAATCCTCACAAACCCCATATGATATATAACAACCATATGTTAAACTTGTAAACTTATGTTACCTTGCAGGAAGAGTTGTTTGTTTATTTTTTTCCTCTGAAGCTGTCAACAAAATAACAGCCCCCTTCACCGCATCTTGGTTGTTTCCACTGTCCCTCCCATTTGCACAACTCTTACCACCATTTGCATCTAATAAATGCTCGAGTTAACATGCAGTTAGATTGGACATTACTTATAAGATAAAACTTGTACAATCTCCATCAACATGATGACAGACTCCAGTATGTGAACATTATCAACCACAACTACAACTAAAACTACAACAGGGACAGGGATTTAAACCAGTTATCTGAAATAATCAAATGCCTACCTGCTAAGGTTGTTTGAGCCGTAAGAACTAGTTGCAAACAGAACAAAATAACTCTATGTGAAGTCAACTGCACGTCTTCATATTTAAACAGTTCTTTAACTTTGTAGGATGACTGACATAGTGGAAAAAATATAAACTTAAATTGTTCACTATATACAGATTTACATCAGCATGTCATATAAACATTTCTCTGTTATACAAAATTCTTAAGTTTGATAAGGATGAGGTCTTTGAGCAATGGAGTTAAAGATCGACTAGTGCCTTGTTTTCCAACTCATTATACGATATATCTCAACAAATTACCACACTCATGTATGAATATTGAACCTTCATGTATTGCTCAGTGCATGTGGATCACCTAGGGTTCATAAGCCAATCCTAGTTGTAAGTCTCATGCACATTAGGCATTCTTTTATTAATACTGGCTCAAAGATAAATCCAAAAAAAGTTGCATTTGTAACTATTTAATTCTTTACACATCACAGGTAAACACAGCAGCGTAACAACAAAGTCTGAAACCGAGTGAGTACTCAAGCAAATGTAGTTATTTCAGGCCATATATCAGAAGTAGCTCTAACCATGCACTGAGTAACGAGGTGTAAAATTCACCCGAAGATTCTGGCTCCCATGCCCTTGGGCAACAGTTCTCCCTCGAGAGTCTACAGACTCTCTGTTACCCATGTTCTGCATTTCAGATCAAATTATCAACAACACATAGTTCCAATCCAATGCAATTCACACCAAAAAAAAAAATACAACCTGCATGCACACATACATAGTAACTTAGTTCTTTACCTCCCATAAATGAGAAGTGGCTCTTATTTCTTCTTTTGTGATTTACATTATATTCCTAAGGCAACTTTATCTACTTTCTTATATTTCAAAGCAGAAATTATTTTTTTCAAAAAGATGCAATAATGATTAATCCAAAACTTCTATTCTTGACCTATAGAATTCAGATGAACTTTCTTGGTCTAAGGTTCTTAAGAAATGTAGAAGCTCTCAAGCATCAACTCTGGCAGTATAAATGTCCAGAGCAAGTATGCCACAATGATAATAAAAATAGAACAAAAGGTCCCAGTCTATGATCCTCCAAGCATTAATATTGATGCATCAAGAAAGCCACAAAGAAATCTAGAAATTGCATTGGCAAGTAGAGGCTCAAAAATCAAAATATGTAGAGGAAATGATTTAGAGGTGCTTTTGGCTTTTCTCTGGTTTATCGTTTCAGATTCGCTGCCTCTTAAGTTTGTTGTGTATTGTTTTAGGGCATCTCAAAGGCTTCATTAAGTTACAACAATAATCAGTGTAATTACAATTTCAGTTTTAAAACTATTTCCTCCCTGTAGTGTTCTACTTGAGTTTCTGTTCCAGAGATGTCATTATAGGTTTTCTTTATCGCTTTCTTGGCATGCCAAATATGCACACAAACTCAAAGCAGCTGAAAGACATCATAATCCAGTCTTAACACAGTTACAGGAAATTGGAAGCTTAAGTTTAATGAAAAGGAAAATGCTGTTATTGCAATCTAATTAACCACAAGAATACACAGAAAACATGGAATAACAATCTACAACATGAAAGAAAAAAAATACTAACAAGGGCTCCATGACTATATTTTGAACAAATACTAACAAGGACTCCATGACTGCATTTTGAACTAAACTAACTAAGACTCCTTGACTTTGTTTATCCTCACTCAATAAAAACTAATCGGATGAACAACTCAACTAGAATGAAGCAACATCCACATACATATTCCTGAAAGGTATCTTACCTCTTTTCTCTTGTCGCGTTTTCTTTTGACCTCATGAAATGTGTCTGCAAAACAACACAGACAGTAGTTAATATGTTAACAAGGAAAATTCAAATGGAAAGGCTCGAAATAATACGCACAAACAATATGGTCAACTACTTTTCTAGTTCTCTTCACTGGTTATTACTCCCTGTTTGAGCAGCCAAGTAGAGAGTTCATAAGAAATCCAGCGAGATTCAATACAAACTAGAAAATAAAAGGTATTAGCTTTGAAATGCAGCAATAGCAGTGAAGGAGGATGGGGAAAAACAAAACCATTTATTCGCCCAATCCCGTCAATCTTACTCCGAAATCATTTTCCCAAGTCAAATTTACCAAAAGAAAAATAAAACCGAAAGCTTTCGTATAATTAAAAGGGGTAACTTAGCCCCATCAATTAAAAAAATAATTTAAAAAATTAAAAAGAAAAAAGAGTGAAACCCATTTCAATCCACCTCTCTTTAAGGCTATATTTGAAAACCAAATCTAATATAGTGACCGACTTCGTAGAAATGGTTAATCAAACATAAAACCTCCTTTCATGCTCTGTACAAAAATGAGCTAGAGGAAAGAGCGGGATAATAACGAAACAAGAGCAACAAAAAGCAAATAATCAAAACAATTTACCCTGAAGGAGAAGCTTTTGAGTGGTTTCATTTGGATCCATAGAACACTCCTTAAGCATTGCATAGATTTCTTCTTCACTGTGATTGCCCGTGATCTCCTTTATGTTCTGGATCATCTTCCTTGTAGTGCTAGGAATTGAAAGCTTAGCCCCAGTGCTACTCATCTTCTCCAGTTCACTATCAATAGAAAAGAATACCAAAATGTTTTACTATATAGTCTAAAATGATGGGAGCTAAAGAGGAAAAGGGATAGGTTTTCTTGAGAGTTAAAGGTTAAAAGAAATAGGGATGGCTAGTACAAGTCTGATTGTGCGTTTATTTGGTTTTTTGGGTGTTTGAATTGATCAAACGTAAGAGCAACAAGAAGAAAAGAGAGAGAAATAAAAAAGAGGGCAAAAGGGTCTGCCAGGAAATGAGAGGGAGCAATGTGCGCAGTGCAGTGTAGTGTTGCGTGTTGCGTTGGACTAATTACTGTATTATATGAATGTTAAAATACAAATACCGTAAACTTTTTAGTACGATTTTTGTTAATATACACGATCCGAAGAGGTTCAAAAATATAAAACTTTCAGAAATTGCTTTTCATAGGACCGTAGGAAAAAAAAAATAGAAAACAGTTAAAAATAATAGTCAAATACATAAACAATTATCTATATAAATAAAAATAAAGATCAAAAAATCAAAAAGATAAAAATAAGTAAAAAAATAAACAGACAAGAACAAAAACAAATCAGTCAATAAAACAAACAAACAATTGTGGAAAATACGAAATAAAGAAATAAATTAAATAACCTAAAGAGTTAGTGTTACAAATAAAATTATTCAGGCTAATTAAAAATACAAGAATTAGAGAAAATTATTCAAAAGGCCTATAAAAAGAGAAAGATCTCTCTGTGTAGGGCCCTCTATCCGTATCCTAGTTTACTGAAGTTTTCCATAAAGGAGTAAGTCATCTGTAAGCTCTAGTAGAGTTATATTATTCCTAATCACCTACTCTCAATTCTTATTAGGTCTTTATATTCTTCTCTTACAGTCTTAAGCCCTGTTTGGTTCAGCTTTTGAAAGCTTCAAAAGTATTTTTTTGCACCGCAAAAGTCATTTTAAGGAAAAATAAGTGTTTGACAAAAAACTTAAAAAGTGCTTTTTACCGTAGAAATAACTTTTTTAAAAGCCAAAATACAACTTTTTCAAAAGCTAAAATTTGGAGCTTTTCTCGGATAGACCATTCTCGTCACTTCCGTAAATAACAATTTTACAACATCTCTTTCTTTTCTTTCTCTTTCTTCTGTTTGTTCCTCACACACTCACGATTCATCTTCTCTAATCACTCACAACTCTGAAAACACCCTAGTGTATTTGTTGTTGGGTCTAGGTTTAATACGCAGACGTCGACGTCTGCGTGTTGGGTGCGAAACTTTTTTCAGTTTTCACAGACCCGACTACTTGGTCCCTTTATGGGTGTTCTGGTTTACAGTCACCGATGCGAAAACCAAGTCTGGGTGACTTACCTGGGAGCTGGGTGGCTTCAATTATCAGTTATTTTTACTGTTGTCTGCTACATAGAAGGCAACAGATGCAACTGAAGGATGCCTCTACTTTGATTTCAACCTTTATATAGAGTTTAATGTTCTAGTAAAAATATAAGCAGAGAACCTCTAGCATACTGATTCT
>JANZLD010000004.1:22357653-22368269 GCA_026413575.1 Erythroxylum carthagenense | reverse complement strand
CTCCACAAGTAGCGGTCGCGGGCCTCTAGGGGTACGCGGGGCACGATGCCTCGGTGCGCTAAGTTCGGGTCGCTACAGAGGCTTTAGTGCAGGCTAATGTGAAAATTGGAAGGCAAGAGATGATTAGAAGAGAATGGAATCAATGTAGGAGCTTTGCTAGAGGAGGTCAGTCCTCAAGAAAACGAAGTCAAGAAAGTACTTCCTTTAAACCAGAAGTTACCCAGAGATCTAAGACTAGGGGAAAGTGACAAAACTTTCCCTCACCGACTGTTTTTGGTAGGGGTTCCTCTAAGGGCCTAGGTTTTGATGCCCCGGAGTGCCCTCATTGTTCTATAACATTGGGGTGTTTATAGGAGGGCTATGGGTGCATGTTTATGTTATGGTAGTACTGAACACCTGATAGCCAACTGCCCTCTAAGATAGTCTCAAATGTCACAAGCCAGTAAGGATGTCTTTCATGCATCTACTAGGAATAGAGGACGTGGTAAAGGACGAGGAGGATCTATTAACACATACTAACTATGGATTGACCAACTGTGCCTTCTACTTCTGCTTGAGCTTATGTATTAAAAGCTCGTGAGGATCAGGATGCACCTGAAGTCATTGCTAGTATTATTGCTCTCTTTGATTTTGACATGCATGCATTGATTGATCCTAGATCCACTCATTCATATATAACTGTGCTTGAGAAATGTATGATATGAAGATGTCAATAGATCAGTTAGAATATGACATGCATGTATCAATCCTCTGGGTAGTAGTGTGTTAGTTAAACAAGTGTTTAGGAATGTCCTATTATAATACAACAAATGAATATGTAGCAGATCTGATCAGATTGTCATTTCATGAATTTGATTTGATTTTGGTTATGGATTGGTTATCCAAGCATCAGGTAGTTATTGATTGTCATATAAAAATAGTTATGCTTTGGAAGCCAGATCAGTCTATAATAATAATATTGCAGGGCATCTACACTAGTTCGTTAGCTATCTGTTATGCAAGCCCAGAAGCTCCTTAGGAAGGAATATGAGATTATTATTATGTTATGGTTGTATACCTTTCAGTTGATGTGGAAGGAAATGTATTTTTATAGATTTGACAGAGAAAAAGAATAGAGATGTAAGTAAAAGTGATGGGATTTAAAGAGTACATTACCTTGAGAGGTTGAACTTAGAACCAGAATGGTTATTTAGGTATCATATTGAAAGTTTGTGACTCAGTACAAGATTATAACATTGGTTTGTTATTAGAATTTCGTGATGGTTACGTTTCATAAATTTATGAATTAATTAAGAACATATTCAAGTAAGATGAAGTAGAAGATAGCAATATATGAAGGAAACCCTCAAGAATAAGTTGATTAGTTATTGTGAGTGTACATATGATAAAATGGTTACTTTGACGAATGATGTTACGAGGCACAATGTAATATATGTTTGGATATGAATGAATGAATATTGAATAAGAATGAATAAATGAGTATTGAACGAATAAGATTTGAATATTGGAGTCGGATAATTATGAGATTCAGATAGAGGAAGTTAAATATCCTACTGAGAGTGCATCGATTACAGGCAATTGAATAGAGTCACAATGAAGAACAAGTATCCATTGCTGAGGATTGAAGGCTTATTTGATCAGTTGAATGATGCAGGATGGAAAGGTAGTTGCTTATGCCTCTAGGCAACTAAAGTCAAATGAACAGAATTACGCTACTCTTAATCTGGAACTTGCAATAGTAGTGTTTGCAGTAAAAATTTGACAGCACTACTTGTATGGTGAAAAATGTAGAATTTTCACATTTCATAAAAGGTTGAAATATCTGCTTACCCAAAAAGAACTCAATCTGAGACAATGGCATTGGTTGGAATTGTTTAAAGACTATGATTGCATTGTGGATTATCATCTGGGTAAAGTTAATGTTGTAGCTGATGCCTTTAGTAGAAAGACCATTTTGGCATTATTACTTAAATAGAGTGAATGGAGACTGGTGTCTGATGGAGCTTTGATAGCTAAATTGAAAGCAAGGCCTACTTTGATACAAGAGATATGTGATGCTTAGAGAACTGATGATAAGTTACAACAACGTATCTTAGCTACTCAGGAAGGTAAACAATCTAATTTTTCTATGCAAGGAGATGAGGAATTGTATTATAAAGATCGATTGTGTGTGCCAGCTAATGATGAACTAAGGAATTCGCCAAGCTATATGATATGTTTCATGTCTCTATGTTAAGAAGATATTAGTCTAATATGACACGTAAGATTCCTGTGCAAAAAAATTCGTGTACAAACATATTTGTCTTATAAAGATGGGCCAGTTTCTATATTAGCCTAAGAAGTCAGACAACTTAGGAATAAGCAAATACCTTTAGTAAAGGTATTCTGGCAACACCATAGAATGGAAGAAGCAACTTGGGAACCTGAAGAAATCATGAAAGCTCAGTATCCGCAACTATTCAGATCAGGTATAAATTTTGAGGATGAAATTTCTTAAGGAGGGAAAGATTGTAACACCCACATTTGGGGTTAGAATTTTGAGGAATTAGCAATGCTTAGTATGCTTTGCATAATTGAGTATTCACTTATATGTGCATATGTATTTTTGACACATGCAAATATTTGTACATGCATTCATTAACAATTTTGGGTATAATTGGTTTTAAAATTTCGATTAAGATGAGAATTGTAGTTTTTAGGAGTCGAAAATTTATTTGGAGATTATTAGAAATATGTCGAAATTATTGGGAATTTTAGGAAATTTTCTAAAAATTTTAAGGCATTATGGATTAAAAAAAATAGTCAATTAACATGTGGCACCTTTATATGGATGACAAATAGGCCACATACAATAGGGCCAGGTGTCAATGGGATGTTAAAGCACGTATCACAAGTTGTGTAAGGCAAAGTTACTGAAGCTCTTTGTTTTTTCTTTTTAGATTGCCTGGTCTTTACCAAAAGCTACTGAACCTTCATCACCGAAACATTAGTTTGGATTCTTATATCAGTATTGTACTTTGCAACACAAATAATTTAGTTCAACTGTTAGATTGCTTCTCTCATCTTACTTTTCAGCCATCACCGAAGCTGCTGGAGATTTATTTCTGGTTTCACCGAAGGTCACTGGTAGAGTTTTTGTTAAAACAAGGTTAGTAAAGTTTTAACTTTTAGAGTTTTGTGACTGATTATGATGATGTGATAGAATTGGAAATAAATACAAGCATAAGTTGAATGATGTTTTATATGCTAGAAAAGATCATATGCATAAGTTATGTGTGGTACTAATACGGTAATAGTGATGAAAGACGAATTGATAGCATTGTGCAGTGGAAATGTAATACCGATTGCATGGGGGTTTGTTTAGAAAGTGTTTAAAGGATTTAGTGAGATCTTAATATTGAAGGGAGTTAAATGAATTGAAAACATAGAGGAAAGTGAAAAGAAAAGCATAAGATGAAAGATAGGAATTTATAGTAGAGAGAGAAAGTTGAAAATGGTTTCACGTGGATGCATCAATTTTTTGTGTTTGATATAAACTTAATTTTGAGTTGTGTTGAGAATGAGTTCAGATGATTTGGAAGTGAAATAAAGTGGCGAATGTAATTGTATAAATCTATGAAAATATTGAAAGAAGAATGATAAAAATCTAGTTTTGGTTCGTAAAGAAGGAGGATGTCATGATCGTGCTTATACACGATCGTGACTTTGTTAAGAGGGATGGAGAGAACAATCGCGACATCACTAGTCCATCTAGAATGTCGCAGTTGTGCAAGCACACGATCGCGACTTCCATGCTTTTTGAAAAGGGTTATTTTTTGAATATTCTTTGATCTTTTTGTTATAACTTCTTCACCAGACATCCAATTGACATAGTAATTGAACCAATAGACTCATAAGACATTGATTTTCATCTCCACCAAAAATTAGTATGATCTTAAATGGATTGTTTAAATAATTTTTAAGATGAAATTGTGACTATACTAAAGTATGATAACTGAGATGATTTTAGTAAACATACTTCGGTATTTTATTTATATCTAGATATGTAGATTTCCAAATGGAGTGATTCTTGATTGGAATTAAACTAGAGACCTAAGGCTACAAATTGTTTAAAGAGATTGAATTCTAATTCTACCTCTAAGAACTTCATAATCTGGCTGGAATTTGAGATAAGAATTCTATTGAAGCTTAAGTACGGTCTGAGATCGTTTGATTGTAACTTTCAGTATACTAATCCAACTGGAATGATCTTGGTATCATTGGAAACTTAAGACTTGGGAGAACAAATTTTTAGAAGGAAGTGTTATCATATTAACTCATCTTCCTAATGTGAATAATTGAGCAAAGTGGACCCGAAAGTTAGTTGTGAGATAAATCTAGATTGAGCAATTAAGTATGGTTTCACACGATTAATAATGTGACAAGATTAAGGATAAGATACCCAGGAATTTGTCATGAACATGCATCACACATATTTGGTATACATGAATGTGCATAAATGATTTCATAATCATGCACAATAGTAATATATATTTGTGTTAAATTTTATAGAGGAATGCATAGAGCAACCGATTCCAGATATTGTCGAGACTTCGAGGCAATAAGCAAAAAGGGAGCTTTTGTAAGTAATCTAGTAAGACATTTTGTAAGTAATTCTTGATGAATATTTGTAAGAAATTCAGTAAGTAATCCTTGCGGGTTTTAAAGTAATTTAGATGGTTAATTTTTGTAAGTAATTTAGTAAGTAATCTTTAATAGTTTTGCTTTAACTGTTTTGTTTGCTATTGATTTGGATAACTGAATGATTTGCAAAGCTGTAAGAATGTGATATGCTTGAATACATGGTATGAAAACATTGATGGATACGTGAATTGAATTTCAAACATTTTTGTTTTTTGAATCTGTTAAGTCCTAGTTGTGGGTAAACAGGCATGCCTAGAAGGGTCTGCAGCTACTTCTGTTAGACTTCAGTGTTAAGACTTCAGTCTCCTTATGTGACACTTCGGTTTCAAGAATTCGGTCTCCCTTTGTGACACTTCTGTGTCAAGACTTTAGTCTCCCTCTATGACACTTCAGTGTCGAGACTTCGGTCTCCCCTGTGACATTTCGGTGTCGAGACTTTGGTCTCCTTGTGTAAGTCCTGTTACCCACTTCTGTACATGGAATTAACAGTCTAACTCATTTTGTACTTTGATCTCTAATAAGCTTTGATAAAAAACAAACCATAATTTTGATCTGACGAGTTAACACCCTATTCTGAAAATCTGTTATGTATTCTATATGTTGTGTTCTACTATTGAAATGTCTAAATTTAGCATGCGAAGTGTTATCATTAATAATTCTTATTCTGTTATGAATTTCAGTATATTGAGATGCTTGTGTATAATATGATTCAGTACTTGTTGTGGTTAGATATAGTTTAGTTATTACTCACTAAATTATATGCTTAGCATGGTGGATTTGACCCGTGTAGATTTAGATGGAAGGACCTAAGGACTAGGACAAGTCAACCGCAAAGGCTAAAGGAGTCTGAGTCTTGTTTTGATAAAAATGTATTTGAGTTTATTTTGACTTGTATATAAAGTGTATGACCCTTTATTGTTGTAAGTTTTTGTAATAACTATGTTTCAAGCTAGTTTTGGTTTAAAACAAGTTTGTTTTAAGTTCAGCATATAATATGATGTATGTTTCTTCTGAATTACTTCCAATGGAAGATTTTGAATGTTATGCTTCCGAATTGGATAGGAGGTCCTAAAAAGATCTACTAAATTCATTAAGTTGTTCCAAAGGATCAAAATGGCTAGTTATTAATGGAATTCCTTGTCGGGTCTCTATAAAATATTCATTTGGACGGGGCCTTCCAAAAATATTGTAAGCTAAACCTATGCTGACGAATAACCAACCTACAATGAATAGGAAGGGTATAGAAGTAATGCTATGAATGACCCAATATCGAATACTAGTGATAATATTAGCAAAAGAACATTTTCCTGTGCTTCCAGACGTGTTGAGCTCCATATATTCTTGTACAATCAAAAGGGGATCGATTTCATGAAAGATATGATCAGTAAATGAAACTTCACTTAAAGGAAATATTTGTGAGATCGTCAATATTTTACCAACGATTTTTTTTAAAGTATACCGAATCAGTATAGCTATCCTTCTTCTGATGCAGCAACGCAACTTCAATCAGTATTGAAATGAAGTCCTAGAGACTTTCTTTTTTTCTTGCCACTCTGAAATCATTTACTATCAACCAGGTAAAATGTGAATTCAACGGGTTATTGTCTAGTCTAATATAATAATTTATGATAAATTTGATTATCATATTCCGCAATTGAATTTAATACGAAATTGAAAAAATATTCCTTTTATGGTTATAAAAGAATATTTTTTTAGAATCCCTTTTTTCATTTTAAAGACCCGTGTTGTTATATGGTAACAAGCACCGGTAGTAGAGAGCATCTGATGAAAGAAGGAGGACAAGAAAAACAAGAATTGCAATCATCAATCTTCTATTAGAGTTATATAAATATAGTGCCCTAGAAAGCAAGTGTATTTACTTATAACTTAATTTTCTTCCAGTTACTTTTGTAATGAAAATATTTATAATTAATAAAACAAAAGAGTTTGGTTTTATTTGTATGAGCATTATATATTTAGTCATAAGGTACTGAGATTCTTTTGTAAGTAATATACATAAACATAGAAATGTATGGAAAACATGTATATTATTAAAGTCTAAAATAATTAATTCATAGTTGAATAATCAAATTGGTCACTTAATTATGGTTTAGACTATAGTGTTGCGATTTATCTTCGAGTAAGTAAAAGAGTTTACTTCAAGGGAATGATGAGTTTCATATCATGATAGTAGTTGATTGTCAATAATGGCACTATTAAATGCATCTAGAATCAAGTATGTTTTCAAGAATAAAGTGGGTCGTTACTTTAAACTAAAACATACAACTTAAGCATTCGTTTATTATGGACCACATTTTTTATGAGTGGTGAACTTATATGTGTTTCATTATAATTTTTGATATGATTAGAATGGATTTTTACAAAGTATCAATCCAGGGTCTGCATTTTGGAATTATTAATTGAAACATGTATCAGGAAACATTCACTTAAATAAAGAGTTTATTGTGATATCATCACTTTTAGATGTTTTACAAAAATTGGTGATTAAACTGGCACCAGTAGTTTGATGGACTAGCTACCCATCATGTCTTAATACCAAGATGAGATATTATGTGTTAATCACCATATAGAGTAAAACGGGAGGTCTAGAAAGTAAAACCAACATAAGGGCATTATTGTGCAGATGGCTATAATATGGTTCATATTATAGTTTGCAGTTGGACATCTTATTTGAAACATGTGTTCTTATAATATTTAGCAATTCAAGAGTTCAACTACTTGTCTTTAGTGGGCTTATTAGAGCTTGAATTATTGTTGGTTTATTCTTTTAGATCTCTTATTTTACTTTATATGGTGATTAACACACAAGATCTCATCTTGGTGTTAAGACTTGATGGATAGCTAGTCCATCAGACTAATGGCACCAATTTAATCACCAAACTCTATAAAACATCTAGAAGTGATGATATCACTGTAAAATCTTTATTTGAGTGAATATTCTTTGATAAATGTTTCAATTAATAATTCCAACATGCAGACACTGGATTGATACTCTATAAAAATCCATTCCGATCATATCAAGAATTATAATGAAACATATATGAGTTCACCACTCATTAAGATTGTGGTTTGAAATAAAAGAATGCTAAGGTGTATGTTTTAAGATTAAAGTAACAACCCATTTTATTCTTTAAAAACATACTTGATTTCATATTCATTTAATAGTGCCATTAGCGATAGTCAACTACTGTTATGATATGAAACTTATCATTCCCTAGAAGTAAACTCTTTTACTTACATGGAGATAAATCGCAATACTATTATCTAAACTATAATCAAGTGACCAACTTGATTATTCAACTGTGAATTAACTAATTTAGATTCTAATAATATACATGTTTCCTATACATCTCCATGTATATGTATATTACTTACATAAGAATCTTAGTACCTTATGAATAGATATATAATGCTCATACAAATAAAACCAAACTCTTTTATTTTATTAATAATAAATATTTTGATTACAAAAGTAACTGGAAGAAAATTAAGTTATATGTAAATACACTTGCTTTCTAGGGCATTATATTTATATAACTCCAACAGTTTGCTTATAACAATAGTTATTAAACAAGTATCGGTATGCCACCGTATGAAACATTTTATGGGAGAAAGTGCAAGACACCTTTACGTTGGGATGGGTTGGTACAATCAAAGTCAGAGGAGTCAAATTGATAGAAGTTACCACTTAGAAGATAAAAGTCATTCAATAGAAGATGAAAGTCAACCAAGATCGTCAAAAGAGTTATGCGGATAAGAGGCGACGACCATTAGAATTTACAGTTGGTGACATGGTTTTCCTTCGGATATCACCATGGAAAGCTATTATCTGATTTTAGAGCCGAGGGAAGCTAAACCCTTGATATATTGGGCCTTTCCATATTCTAGAGTGTGATAGGACTATGACGTATCGGTTGGAATTGCCACTGGACTTAGATAGGATCCATAATGTGTTCCATGTCTTGATGCTAAAAAGTACATACCATATCCATCTCACATTTTGGAGACACCTCCAGTAGAGCTGAGAGAAGGCTTGAGATTTGAAGTGAAACCAGTTAAGATTTTTGATCGGTAAATAAAGAGATTACGTAACAAGGAGGTACCCACAGTCAAAGTTCTTTGGAAAAGCGATAGGGTCGAGGAGATGACATAGGAGCTTAAAGGTACTATGAGACATCAGCACCCCCATTTATTTATGTCCTCGACTTAGGAGTTTCGAGGATGAAACTCTTTTGAGAGGGGGAGGACTTGTAACGCCAAACTCTGTGAGCCTTTTTGTATTGTTCTGTATTTGAAAATACTACTTTATATTGATATATACATAATTGTATATGAGTTCAAAGATGTATTTAAAATCCTTTTAGGTATATATGTCAGTGATTTATAATGTTATAAGCCCTTATATAAACTTAGAGTTCCTTGGTATGTGAAATCTTGGAGATTTTTGACATATATGATTCTAAGTGTGTAAAACTGAGTCCATTGGACGGATATGACCATGGTGGCAAAGTTAAATGTGTTCTAATACCTTAGAGGTGATTAGATATGATTTATAGACTTATTGGACACTTAGAAAGCTTAATTAGAAAAGTTGATGTATATAAGGGCCTATTTATCAATTGTTAAGAGTTAAAGGACTTAATTGTAAATTTTGAATTCTTAAAGAACCAATTTGTAATTTTATAAATTTAAGGGGTTTAATTATTATTTCCAAAAGTCTGGGGACCAAAATAAACATAAAAGTTTTGGAGATTCCTAAATTTTGGGCTTAATAGCAAATTTAGGAAAAGTTTGGAGGGTAAAGTGGTAATTTCACATAACCTAAGGGCAAAAAGGTTTTCACCATATTTTGTTCAAAGAAGAGTCAATATTCAAGTTCTTCTTCATGTATGGCCGTGCACTTCGTTACTAAAGACTTAAGATATTTTGTTTTAATTAAAAGAAAGAAGAAGAACCCATTTTCAACTATCACTAAAATTCTACCTTTTTTTTAGTCTCCAACCCAAATCAAGATATTCTAAGCTAATTTGGGATTAAATAACTCAAATCTATCATTAGATATGAGAAATTCTCAAAGGATTTTAAGATATCACCAAAGGAAGGTTTAGGTAAGTTTTATCTCATCTTTCTCTACTCTATGATTTTGAGTTTAGTGTTAAGATATTTTTTCTTCATGCTTGAATATACATGAAACATGGTTTAGATGGATGAAATGAGTCATGGAGAAGCTCTTTTAAGTCAAAACCGAAATGCCCCCTCTTTGGTGAAAGTTTGCAAATTTTGGATATCTTTTGAAATCAAAGATTTAAATGAATTCTATGGTGTTAATTGTATTTGTATAATGTGAATTGATGATGAAAAATAAAGAAGATTTACATTGGATGAGGCTTGGATAAAATGATGGGAGAAGGAATGGATTAATGTAAGGAGTTGCATAATTATGATGAATATGGCTTAAATGAAGGGAATTGGATTGAATGGAGTGGTGAAATATGTTGTTGTTTGGAAGTGTTTGTTATATAATAAGATAGGAGCATGAATTACTACGAAAAAGTATTGAAAATATGATTTGAAAGTCATGCACATTAGGTGTTTGATAAAATATCTAAGTGAACTTGTCTTAGGATTTAAGGATTCCTAATGATATACTTGGAAAGCGGCTTTCATGTTTACTTATAGTAAACTTGAATGTTGCGCAAATTGATGAGTAATGGCCGAATCTTATAGCTTAAAGATAGTGATATTGTTGGACCCCGAACTTTCAGTGGAAATTAGAAATATTGAAATACAAATTCAATGAGTGTTTTGTATATGTATTGTGTTATAGATGCCTTTTGCCTTGAGGAAATTGATGAGAAAAGGAATTTATTGGTTTTGATGACTTTGAAGATTAGTCTTGGTTATGAAAGTTT
>JANZLD010000004.1:22333833-22349186 GCA_026413575.1 Erythroxylum carthagenense | reverse complement strand
TGAGTTTGCTATGCTTCATGTTTGAAACGGATGTCGGTGTTTGTTTCAGTTTGATTATTTCGATTCGCATTCGATTCCGAATTCTGCCTTTCGAGTTTCTTCCCTTTGTTATTCGTATTTCCGATGCACAATTTTCCGATTATTCGTTTCACTCCGATGATACGATTTGTATTCCGATTAGCGATTTCTCGCTTTTCGATTTTTCGTTTTTCCGTTCTGCTTTTCGGTTGGGATCCGGTTCCCGGATCGGGTCCCAACATTAAATATTTGAAAATATGTAATGAGAAAATGTAATCAGTAAACTCCTAAGGAGTAGAAGGATTTATTGAATTTTTGTAGTCGTAACTAGATGAATAAGGAAGGTGAATGACTTATCCACTAACTCAGTTCATGTCTAATTGTTAGAGATGAATAGAAGGCTATTTAGATCTTATTTCATAATGAATGTAGAGAGGTAATGTTAACATTAAATGTTTCTATCATAAAGGGGTAAAGCAGGCCTAGGCAAATGAATGGATCTCAATGTTTATGGTTTGTTTACTTTAGTAGAATGCACAAGTTCATAGCATGTTTCACAATACAAAGCTACACTTTAGTGGCTAAGAGTTAGTTAGGCTCGCCAATTTATTTTCATATTATTCATTAATAAATTCAAATTTTCAAAAAAATATTTCTAGTTATTGGACTAACTTGGAGTAATTTTAAAAGAATAGGATATGGCACCTACATATTACCATGTTAAGGGCTATGTTCAAAGGTGGATGCTTTTGTTTATCTTACATACTCCCATATTACCCTTTGGATGAAGAACTTGACACCATATATAGACCTGAGGAGGTCCTTATAGGTGTTGTATTTTTGTTTTTTGGAGAATTTCATGTGAAACACATCTAGCTATACAAAACCATGTTGGGTCTGTATAGCTTATTAAAAACTAAAGTTTCATATTTAAAGAAAAAAGGATGGAAAAGAAAGAAGTTATTTTGTTAAGAAGCATAAAAAAAGTCATTTTCGAAGTTTTTCTACACCAGTTTTGATCAACATTTAGTTATTTTTTAAAGATAGAAAAAGATCTAAACAATAATTCATTAGAGATTTAAGATTTAAGAATAATAATTTATTTATCTTATTTTCTTTATTACTTCTTATTATTTTTCTTGTTTAATTATGAGCTAATTTGGGGTATTGATATAGGTAGGATGAAACTATGATGCTATATATTTTTATTGACTCTTTGATCTAATGAACTCCTAGTTTTTAAAGATTATATCTATGTTTTTATTTTTATTCTTTGAAAGTATATCTATGTTTTTATATTGATTAAATTGAAGAAGTGAAAGTGGAAGATTTAATATTTGATTCATGTCTCAAGAGAGAATATCATTTAAGTTAAAAACCCTTACTGGCTTGACAAACTAGATATATTCATTAAATCAAGGAAAAGTTGAATATAGTAAAGTCCTACGAAATTTCTCATGTAAGTCTATTTCATCCATAGATTTATCTATTATTGATCTTATCATTGTTTTCATATTTAGATTTATTATTAATTTTATTTTCTTATTCAGTCATTTATAATTATTGACCTAATTTGTTAAGTTTGTGAGATTGGGTAATTAACCAACAGTTCTTGTGGGATCTTCCTCTACTTAATTGTGTTAGCTACAGTTATATTGTGTATTTATAGAAACAAACAATCATTGGGAACAAACAAAGGGAATTGAGAGAAAATGGAAAGAGGAGTTGCAGAAGGGTATGGACAGGAAGGTAGTAGGTAGAGGACCATCCAAACTATCAATCAAGGAGAAAACAAAAAAAAGTTGAAGGAGACAGGTGAAAGTCCAAAAACAAACCACAAAATGAATAGGGGAACTAAAACGTAGTGTTAGAAAGGAGACAAAAGGGAGAGAAGAAGGATTAAGGAGTTGGAGAGGAGGCATAGGATTTGAAACAGAGAAAAGTAGAAGCAAAAAACAAGAATGAATAGCTCAAATAGGGAGGGTTTCAAGTTAGAGCAACAGCTAGAGGGAAAGAGGAAAATATGATGTCTAATGGTACTTCAACTAACTTATTGATTATACATTAAAAGATCAAAGATGGTAAATTTGAAGAAGGCACATTAAAGTTCAACAATGAACTTATTTTTTGAAGAAGAAAATCGTTTAGATTCTTTCATGTACTGTACCTTAATTCTTTTATGCATTGAAGAAGAAAGCTATTTCAATTCTTTAATAATGATCTGTAAATTAGATTGGACTAACTTGATATAAAAATAGTTATACTTATTATATGATTAGATGAGTATTTTAACTTTAAATATTATTTTATATGAGGAATATATTTTTAAATAGGTTTTTTCAACAAGGTATTTTAGTTTGATCAATTAACCTTCAACCATTTGTTAATTATTATCTGTGATAACCCCCAATCTTTGTAGACAAAATGCTAAATGAATTCAGATAATAGAATTAGAAAAAAGGAAATATTTCCCAAAATACAAAAAGTCGGCTTTGATAATGGGCCCTCTATTTGCCTCAAATTGAATTTGGTATAAGCGGGAAATATTTGACACGTCCTCACTCTCACTCTAGATATTTCTCTTCCTGGATTTGTAATGCTCTATTTTTGCTTGGGAAAGGTTTTTTCGCTCTCTCCCTTAGTCCTTACGTATGTAGTAGAGATTTCTGAGTTTAGGTTTCTATCTCTTCGTACTTTTGTTGGTAATTTCAGAGGAAGAACTGAAAATGGGAGTTGATAACTATCATGTAATCGAGCTGGTTGGTGAAGGCTCTTTCGGAAAAGTGTATAAAGGAAGGCGCAAGTACTCTGGCCAGGCAGTTCTCTTCCGATTTCATCATCTTCTTTTTGTTTCGTTTCCTCTATTTAACTTAAAATGTTTTCATTTGTTTTTTTGTTGGTTACAGACTGTTGCCATGAAATTTATTATGAAGCATGGAAAGAGCGAGAAGGATATTCATAATCTAAGACAGGAAATTGAGGTAATTTAATGAATTTTTTTTTCTAGTAAATTTACATCAAGATTTGAACAAATGCTGTATCCTTTGCTTGATAGCTGCCTTCTAGTGTTTGAGCTGGTTTGATTTGTTCAATTTATGGGAGTTCTGTAGATTCTTAGAAAGTTGAAACATGAGAATATCATTGAAATGCTTGATTCATTTGAAAGCCCCCAGGAGTTCTGCGTGGTCACAGAATTCGCACAGGTTTGTCTCATCTCTTCTCCTTTGTATGCCGACCAAACATATGGAACTGTTACCATGTGGTGCGGTGGTGAGTTAATTGAAGTTTCCTATTCAGGGTGAGCTTTTTGAGATACTGGAAGATGATAAGTGCCTTCCTGAAATACAAGTTCAGGCTATTGCAAAGCAGTTGGTACTTCCCCTCCCCCAACTTTCAAACATGAGTGATTTTCTTTCTAAAAGTGATTCCTTAAGTTAATTTGGTATCGAGTTCACTGTTTTCACTAACGCTTGCTTTTGTTAAATGTTACAGGTGAGGGCGTTACATTATTTGCATTCTAATCGTATCATTCATCGGGATATGAAACCACAAAACATACTCATTGGTGCTGGGTCAGTTGTTAAGGTTAGATGTGATGCTTGGGTGCAAATACACACAAAAAGTTTCAAATAATCTCTTTCTCTAGCTTGTTTACGCTCAGTTATGTTCTTGCAACCCAATAATGCTTTCATAGAAAATTTCATCTCGTAAAATGTTTGAATTCATATTAGTTTACGTGATTTCTTGATGTTCTATGTACTTTTCAGTTACTTCCTCATTTAAATGAAATTGTAGCAGAAACCAGTGGTTATTATTTTTAACTCTTTTCTATTTATCTTAGCTCTGTGATTTTGGCTTTGCACGCGCCATGTCCATAAATACAGTGGTTTTGCGATCAATAAAAGGTCTGTGTTTGATAATTCTATTTGGAATTTCACATTCTTTTCGAGTTATGCACCTTCCCAGGGCTAATCAATTATGTTCTTTTTATTGTTTAATAGGGACACCTTTGTATATGGCCCCAGAGTTGGTGAGAGAGCAGCCATACAATCATACTGCTGACTTGTGGTCTCTTGGGGTTATATTGTATTACTCTCCTTTTCACTTATTCATTTTTCATATGGGTCTCATGTTATCTGGTCATTGTTTCTGCTCACCAAAATTGTTGCCTATATTTGAATTCATTTTTCTATATTGCATTAATGTTTGATCTCTATGGTTTATTCTATAATGTTTTCCACAAATTCTTTTTCCTTTGACCAGATGTGTGAGTTAACCACTTTGGTATTTTAAAAGTTTCACCTGGATTATTTTTCTCAAGTTAACTTCCAATTTAGATTTCTGTGGTTCAAAAGATCAATTAGGATTATTTTCATCTTTCCTATCAGTGGGATGTAAGTCATTTTGTAGGTCATGATTATCTTGACAACTTGTTAGAATTTGCTCTTTTTTATTCTGACACCTTTATTTGTTTTGCATCCTTGTTGAAACTACTTTATCATAATCCTACAGGTATGAATTATTTGTTGGTCAACCACCTTTTTATACAAATTCAGTTTATGCACTCATTAGGCATATTGTCAAGGTGGGTTAACTTAAACCTTGCCAGTATTCTTGCTTAAATTTTAGGCTATCATGTCTGAAATAGCAAAGCTTGTGGCACTGACAGGATCCAGTTAAATACCCTGATGACATGAGTCCCAGTTTCAAAAGCTTTCTTAAGGGTTTGCTAAATAAGGTTAGCCAATACTTGATCCTCAATCTTAATTGTCAGTTTCTGTTGGATTTGATTTTTATTTTCCTCCCAAACAGGTACCACAAAATCGGCTGACTTGGCCTGCACTTCTTGATCACCCATTTGTTAAAGACACTTCATATGAAGTGGAGGCCAAGGTATTATATCTCATACTTGCCATTGTTCTTCCTTTGAATATTTTAAGGATAAAATTGTCAAACTTTAATGCCATTTAAAAGTGGCATAATGCTCATTTCTCTACAAAATAGATATAGAGGCATCTACTATGAAATGTTGTTTTTCTGTTAATAAATACGCTACTAGTTTAGATATCTTCTGCTATGAACCAATGAATATGTTTTTAAGAAAAAAATTCCTGTAGGAAACGTGTTCTTTAACAGCATCAGCAAGAGGGTGTGATACTGTTTGGAGGGGTGAAGAAAATATGAAACATGCCACAATTGATTTGTCTGTCACAAGTCCTGAGGGTATGCTTTTAACTGAATGATACCAAGGTTCCATGCTTCAGTGTCCTAATGGTTACAACTTGCTAACTCCCATATTGTAGTTAAAATCCAACCTCTTTCTGCTTTGGAGAAATGCTCTGCACCAAAGCCTCATGTAGTAGGTAGTCCTTTCACAGACGCAGGCAATTGTCCACCAACTGAGGAGTTCCCTGGATTTGTAAGTCCTAACAACACTAAACAGTCAGGTATGTGATGTTTGTTTTGTAGGAGCAATGGAGCTTAATATGTTCCTCCTGCTGGTTTTATGTTTGAAACTGGATAGAAAATAGTTTATGTTTTAGTATCTCTCATATCATACAGTAGCTGTTGGATAGATGATTCTTTTCTTGAATTCGAGTAACATTTATACCCCATAATGTATAGGAAATGTGTGGCTCTTGATTCAAATATTCACAGCTTATTGCTAGCTGATGAGTACATTCTTTTTCATGTTCAGTCTATTCTCTTTAAGGTTAACTGTCATGTTATAACTAGCTTGAATTGACATTATTTTGTATGTTTACGGAAAAAAATTGCATAATCACTTGTCATCTATTTTGCTCCTGCTTTGTATGACCAATGCAATTCTAGCTTTTCATCCGTTATTTTGTAACTTCTGTAGTTATCTCAAGTGACACTTTCCTAAAAGACAAAATAAAAGGATAAAGCTTGATGCTTTAGCCTCCCAATGCAAATAGTTCTGCACTGATAATGTTTTAAAATATGATCTGAAGGCTAACATTTGTACTATCATAATAGTGTTAACATCCTTTTGGAGTTGGTTTTTTATAGTATACCTGAAATCTAGATTTCAAATTATTTCGATCGCACAACTTTATTATTTTCTACATCATCTAATTTTTCATATGGAAATTTTACATTTTTTTCCTTTCTATTCAGGTAGCCAGATGTTGGACAAACTTGAAAATAGCTCCCGCACAGTTAAAGGAGCACAAATTATTGGTCAGGATAATGCAGCATTAAAAGCTGTCTTGCTACCATTGAAAAGATGGTCGAAAGAATTGCACGATTCTTATGGGTAAAGTGGAGTTATATCCTTTAATATATTTATATGATCTACTCTTTTACCTCGGCTTTAAAGGGCACTGTTTCATTTCCTGAATTGAGATGCATCTGAAGCTTAATTGTATACAAGTTTGACAGAGAAATCATGAAAAGAGTGAAAATTAAAAAACAATCAAGGCTGAAAAGTTGCATGGCAACCTTGAAATTGGAGGGTGGTGTAGAGACTCTTGGGTCTAAATGACGTCAGTATGATCAAACCCATTCATAATTGCTAACTGAGTTACTAACTGACCTGGAAAGCAAGATGGAAGATTTTGCAGCCTAATTTCTAAAAAGCAAGGACTAGACCTTGTCTTAAGGCATTAAACAAGATAAACAACTTCTAAAGTTATTCAAGATTAATTTTTCTACATTTTAAGATTTACAGGAGATGGGTAATACATGATCTCATTCTACTTTACTCTAGCTCCAGATTCTGCATATTGCTTTGTGGTTAGAATACTAACTTAAATGACATTAAAATTTATACAGGGAGCAAGCTGTTATTACTTCAAGCCAGTCTCTAAGAATTCTTTCAAACTTAGCTACATCTGGCATAATACAAGCTTGTGAGCTGTTTGATGAGATATTATGTGAAGTTCTTGATTTCAGTGCCATTACACTTGGCTTAAAATCCTCAAAGTTCAACGACTTGCTAGTGAAGGTATATATCAATTCTTAGTTTCACTATAAACATAAATTTGCTTGCTATTGATTAACTGCCATGTCTACGTCTTTTATCTTTTCCTGTGAAAGCAGCTTAAGGCTTGTAAATTTTCTTTCTTTCTTTTGATTTAATATTGGCTGCACACATCACTTCAGCCTATTGCCCTACAATTTTCATGTTATTATTTTCCAGAAATGTACTTTCATTTAAATTTGAAGACATGCAAGTAAATCTTATAGTTTCATGCTACTAGTCCCCTTCTCATAGACTCAGGTTCCAAGTCACTTCACAAACCCAAAAACAGAAAATGTCCAGCTGTTCTTCCTTCCGTACACAAATCTTGTCAGAACCTTATCAACAAATCATGTAAAACAATAACTTTTATTTTCTCAAATCTCTTTCAGAATTTTGTAAATGAGCACCTTAAATCATCATTGCTGCACCTGTTGTCACCTTTGATTTTTTTTAATGTTTATTGATGGGTTAAAGCAGTTAAGTTTCTTTATTGTGCAGAGCTTCTCCGTAATGAAACTGTCTTTAGACTACAGTGGAACTGACATTGCAGCTTCATATTTCATTCACTGGGTTGGTCTGACTGAAATTTTTTCACAGGTAATGACCTTATATGTTGTTGATTTCTGATAACAACATATTCACCATTTTTCGGTTATATTCCGGAGGAAAATTTATAGATTCCTTTTTTTCATAATTAAAAAAAATTGCAGGTTGTTACTTACAAGGAAGATGCTTCTGGCAGAGTTCTGTATGAGTCCAGTGCTTGCATTACTGTCATTTTAACAAAGGTCTCCCAGGTTATTAGAGCAACTGCTTTGACTTCAGGTTCTGAGGCAGTCTCTAGTCCTGCAGTGGATGAAACAATCAAGAAAATCTTAGATCATGCTAAGACATGTGGACTAGTTGAACATTTATGTCTTTGTTTGGAAACAGCTGGCTTAAGTCTTATTTCAGGCTCTTCAAACATGCTGCGTGCTGCTTGTGAAGCTTGCAGGGTTATATGGCTACTAATTGATGCAGTGGATACTTGTTTCACAAAAGGAAATATCTGTTCATATCCATTAAATGCCTTCCGAAGCCCTACTTTACTTCATCTTGACATTCAGGACCATGAAAATGATTCATTGCATGTCCCAGATTCAGCAAGAATTACTGATGCAGTGACAAAGGCTTTCCTAAGATCAGAAGCTGTGCTGATGGCTGTTTACTATTGTCTTCATCAACGTATGGAGGTTGTCCTCATTGCTTGTATTCAGGTGGACACACTTTTTGTTCTACAGTCTTTGATGAAATTGTCTTTACCCTTGAATATGATTGAAGGCACTATATCATCTAAACTGTCTCCCATTATAGATTTTTATCTCATCTTGTTGATTCTGATATATTGGATCTTGTTCTTACTCAATTTCCTTGAAATATTCCAGCTCTTGTCACGATGCTGCCTGCATAGTACAATTATTCCTGGTGTTCTATGTGGCTTGCCCAGTTCTCTCCCGGTTACAACTATTGTCAGTGGTGGAGGGGATGGAACCATTTTGTCAGAGTTATTCTCCACACTATCCATGTGTACTTTATCTTCAAATAGAGATCCTCAATCAGGTGAAATAGTTAACGTGAAAGGCAAACTAGTTAATCCCTTTGCACTGGTTTCCCATTCATGCATTATCCTTGCAACTATTGCTCAACGCTTGAAGTCCTCAGGAAGAAATTCTGCTTTGTTTATGTTAACAACCTCTCCAAAGAAGCAGATGTCCCGACTTTCTGTCATTGCTCATCACTTTTCTCCTGATGGGAGAGTTAAAACTTCTTTGGAACCTCATTGTGCATCAGCCATGCTGGCTTTCGCATCTGTTCTGTCTCTTGAAAGTGGAAATACTGTGGAGTCTTCTATCACAGAAATTGCACTGAATTTGATTCCTCAAACTGCCACACTATGTGAACACCTCAAGACTTCAGTAGGTATTGAAAATGAAGTCGATGCTAATGGTGTCCTATCTTATTGGCACGGCCTCTGGGATGGATGTATTGGCTTGTTAGAATCTAGACTGAAACGGGGAGGATCATTAGCTGTACAACAGTTATGTGCAAGTGATACTCCTATGCTTCTTATTAGTTTATTGGCCAACAGCCATTCAAAAGCATTCTCTCGAGTAGTTGATAGCTCTAAAAATCTGGTGGGATTGTCTCCTATTGGTGTTGTGTGGACAGTATCTTCAATCTGTCATTGCCTTGCAGGTGGAGCTGAGGTTTTCCGTCAGATTTTAGTGAAAACTGAAATCGTAAAGCTTATCACAGATTTGATATCTGATGTGCATCTCAAGCATGTAAATAACTGGACTGGCCTAGGTGGAGGGAAAGATGGAGTCAGAGATATAATCAATGTAGTAATTATCCTGTTGGCCTTTCCTTTTGTTGCTATACAGAATCTTCCACGACTACCGTCTGCCACAGCTTCTGTGAACAGTGGGTTCCTTCTCAACATGGAATCAACTGGTGGCAAAATATGCCTGGAAGATAGGGACATTGTAAGAGCGATTGAGGAAGACATGGGAAAATATTTAAAAATATTTCTTGAGGTTTACATTTTTCCTTGTCGTTTCTGTTAGTTTAAATAGTAGGGTGATTTCACACAATGTTTTGTTACATGTTGGTATCTGTCAATTTAACTGGGAACACTGACCATCATGGTTGGAGTAGCAATTGTAGTGGGATTATTGGGAAGTTTCAGAAGGTTCTAACAATTTTTCACTGTGTCCTATTCTAATGCTTCAAAACTTTTTCAGGTTGGAGTGCCGGATGCTATACTGCGAAGCTTGGAGCATATGGAATTGAAAGATCTTGGAAGGCCGGTAGCTTTTCTTGCCAAAATGTCAGGCCATCGCCCTCTGGCAATTCAACTTGTGAGCAAAGGCTTGCTTGAGCCAAACAGATTGAGGAGATTACTTGATGTTTCAAGTCCAAGAGAGGTTGTGCTTGATGTTCTGATGATAGTCTCTGATCTAGCTAGAATGGATAAGGTCAGTTTTTCTTTATCTTGCTTTTCTCTCTTGCATACTATTTCCTGTCATGTGGTTTGTTATTTTAGTTTGTTGTATGCGTCTCCTTGACTCTTCTAAAATGAGTGGGATAATTGAGTTTGTTTTCAAACCTGCCTCAGTCACATTTGGTTTCTAATAGTTTATGTAAATGGTTACCTAATGTTTTGTAAGGACACGCAGAAAGGTTACTCCAATTTAATCTTTTCAGTCATTTTGCATATTCCTTTGTTTGATATCTCCCTTGTTCCTTGTGATGTTGGATGTGCCCTTACGAGACTTTACAGAAGTTATATGTTAAAAAACAGTAGACTTTTTAAAAATGTTGACCTTTTAATGTCAGTTAACTGAACTAGCCTCAGAGTTGGACGTCTCATGACGTTTCTGCGAATCACAGCTGAGTCAAACTGCAGATGAATCTTGGAGAAAGAAGCAAAGAATGAGCCAAGATGTTTCTATCAGCATTTAGTAACTTACAGTGATAAGCACTTTCCCAATCCCAGCTAGCCACTTAATGATGGGGATGTCTTGATTTTGACATCGTTGTGTCAGATCATGAGTTGCTCCCACCAAATAAGTTTGTTTTGAGAAATTATCCTGATATAGATTTTGAGTCTGCTTAATCTTTGATGTGAGATTTTCCTGTCCCAAGAATCTCTTTGGTCTATGGATTTGCAGGGTTTCTATGACCACATCAATGGAGCTTCCTTGCTGGAGTTCTTGAAAGAATTTCTGACCCACGAGGATCCAAATGTACGCGCTAAGACATGCAGTGCTCTGGGAAACATGTGTCGGCACAGTTCCTACTTTTATGACTCTCTTGTAAGTCCGAAGGAATAAGGTTGCCCTGCGGATTCCTAATCGTGCTAATTTATTCTGTTTATTCTATTAACTTTTGTTCTTAAAAAATGTAGTTAAAATTTAATTAAATTTTCATCAAGTCCAGAATAACTTAGAGCATTTGCCTTCCAGGCAAGGCATCACATAATTGGTCTTCTGATTGATCGATGTTCTGATCCAGACAAACGCACAAGAAAATTTGCATGTTTTGCTGTAAGTCTCTTCTTGTTGACGACAATTTCATTGTGTCTAGAATAGTTGGTAGTCTATGGAAATATTAACAAAACATTTTAATACAAGGTTTTTTGGAAAATCTGATATCTTCATGTGCTCTTTGTCTCTTCTCCCTCTCTTTGTAGATCGGAAATGCGGCCTATCATAATGATTCATTATACGATGAACTCCGAAGATCCATCCCTTATCTTGCAAATCTGCTTCTCTCGACAGAGGAAGACAAGACTAAAGCAAATGCTGCTGGTGCACTAAGTAATCTTGTTCGCAACTCAAATAAGCTATGTGATGATATTGTCTCTAAAGGAGCAATGCAGGTTTGTTGACATACAGGATCAATCTTCAGATTCTACAAAGCTGTCATAAATTGCATAAGAAAAATTTGAGCAACTTCATTTTCCGACTTTATTGTCTTTTCCTTCCAGGCTTTATTGAAGTTGGTTGCAGATTGCTCGGCTATAGCCCTGAGCCCCAGTAAGAAACATAATGTAAATGAATCGCCACTGAAGATATCTCTGTTTTCATTGGCAAAGATGTCTGCGCATGCACCGTGCAGATACTTCCTTCGTTCATCGGAGTTGTTTTCTGTAATTGGACGGCTACGACAGTCTCCTGAATCAACAATAGCCAATTATGCCTCTGTTATTTACACTAAAGTGGCCGATGCTTGAAGCTGGTAACTAGAAGGGATTCGCTCAAAAGCTATATCATCTCATTGGCTCCTTACCCACTAAATTTGTATTGGTTTATACCGTTTTATGATTAGCCAAGAGAAGAGCTGGCCCAAAACTTTAAAATAAGAAACATTGTAAAAGTAAAAGATGCTTGCAATATACTTATGATGTAAAGGTCTTATGATCCAGTGTTATGATTAGCCAAGAGAAGAGCTGGCCCAAAACTTTAAAATAAGGAACATTGTAAAAGTAAAAGATGCTTGCAATATATTTATGATGTAAAGGTCTTATGATCCAGTGTTATGATTAGCTAAGAGAAGAGCTGGCCCAAAACTTTAAAATAAGGAACATTGTAAAAGTAAAAGATGCTTGCAATATACTTATGATGGAAAGGTCTTATGATCCAGTGTTAAAAAGTTTAATCCCTTAGATCTTTGTGGGAGAAAACGAGGAGACTACAGTTGAATTCTTATCTATGAATTAAAATTAACGCAGTCAAAATAAGATCTAAAATATATATGCAGTAAATTCAAGATCAAGGACAAACACTAACGGTACTGTTTACCTCTTGGCAGCTCCTCACATGTTACTGCTGTAATGGTTGATCCTGTTCAGCTCCTTTCATTCTCTTCTAACTTGTGTTTCATATAGATGTTTGAATCCTCTTTGTTGACCTCTGTTTATTTATTTCTCTTCTATGCTCCTACATATTACTCTGATATCAGTTCAAAACTCTTATCTTTTCCTGTCTTTTGCGTTTTTTATTTAATACCTTGTGATCCTTTTTGTCTAGAGTGTTTTGCAGCTTTGTATACTTTCCTTAACCTTTAGAGTTCCCTTTAACCATTAGTTTGATCCTATGGATATTAATGCTTTTTCACCCTTTAAACTCAAACTATCTTGTTTTGCAATTTGAGGCACTTGCTATGAAGGAACTTCTTGGATCTTTACTAAGCAATGCTCTAGCCATTGAGATGAATCTTCAACCTATTCAAAAATCTTAAGTGTAGGTGGCTGGTGATCTGAGTCTTGATTTGAAGCTAACCTATTGTTCAACTATTGAAGCATCTAAGCATATGATTGTCTCTCCACCTTTGAAGCTCCTAAAAACTAGAGTTGATAGATGGAAGTCCACCATTCTTGTTTTTTTTTTTCTAGACAAAAGGATAGCCTTTCCGGTTATAAAACAATGAGCTTTGAGCAATTGGATGTAGGAAGTGCTTGTGAATAATGAGGATGTTTTCCTCTTCAAATTTACAAGCTTTGAAGATGCCAAGAAAGTGATTCAAGTTAAATCTTAGCATGTACACAACAAGCCATTATTATTCCAATTATGGAGGCGTGGATTGAAATTAGAGGAGATTAAACAGGAAAACATACCCATATGGATTTGAATACATGATGTTCCCTTGGAATATTGGACTACAAGTGGTCTCAACTGAAGTAAATCACTTGTTAATATAGAAATCCGATGTGATATGTAAACTACACAAGAAGAGGGTTGAATTGTGTAATCTTTTTGAAAATATTAATCTTTTGAGACTTCTTGAATTTCTTTAAGAAAATTCAAATGATTACTAAAACACTTTGCTAAAGTTGATAAGCAATGCAATCGGAAGTAATATTATCTACTTCGTCTAACAACAAGAAAATTAAAAGTAAGGGTTAGAGAATAGACACTGTGATTTTATACTGGTTCATCCCAAACCTTGGGCTACGTTCAGTCCTCAGAGTTAGTCTGAGATCTCACTATACTCTTCAACTTTACAAGTATTCTTTCTACACTTGCAGAGCTTCTTCAGGTCTTTCTCATAAAGTATTCTTGATTAGCTGTATTAGCATCTCCAGGCTCTAACCTTCCTCTCTCTCTCTAAGAAAAGTATTTTTAAGCTTTAGGTTATAGACGTATTTGCTTACTTCTTTCACACTTTGAATACAGAATATTTGCTAATGTAAAAGCATTTATCATCTTAGTCTTCGACTAGAATTAGTATTTATAGCCTAAGTCTCCGACTGTCTTTTTGAAAACTGCTTCTTGAATCTTTTAGAAACATTTATTAGTTGAGTCTTGTAACTAACTCCAACTAACTAACTGTCGACGTTCTAGAATATCTTCCTTTTGTATCGTTTAGAATAATGCTTCTTCTATTATTATGGTTCATCTGTTATTCCACTTCATCTATTATATCGTGTCGCCTATTGTCGCATTTCATTTGTTGTTATGCTTTCATCTAGTGTTGCGCTTTCATCTGGTGTTACGCTTTCGTCTTATGTAGCGCATTCATCTGGTGTAGCGCTTCGTCTGATGTAGCACTTCGTCTGGCGTTGACCGTGCACCTTCTAAGTTGACTAAGTGGTACTTACATTTTTTCTACACACTTAACAAACTTATCAAAACAGTTCATACATTTTAAGATTATTATTATTTGATTGTCATCAAAATTAATAGAAGTGAAGTCCTCTTGACTTAACAATCTCTCTCTTTTTTATGATAACAAATAATCATAATTTTAAAAGATAAAATGATATTTATAGACGAATAGATGAATAGTATTCCGACGAATAACAAAGCAAAAAAATATAAGAAAAGAATTGCGTACAAGAAATACAATGCTTTCTATTTGCTTTCTATCTTCTCTTTTCGTTCTCCTCCTTTTCTCCTTTACCCCCTATTTGTTATTAATCAAAAAGATTGCTTATCGTAGACGCTTCAGAACTTCATAAAACATACATTGCATGTCAGTGCGGATCATCTTGAGATTTTGCTCAATAGTAACCCATAATAGTGCTACTTCCTCATGAAGATCACCCATTGAATCAGCTAGTTCATCAACCTTAGTATGAACTTCCTCAATTTCTTTTGCTAACGCTTCCTGAACTTCCTTCTGATTGTGACTTGCTTTCGTCCAATTTATAAAATGCTTCAAGAACTATGGATTATCAGTAGGATCTTGTTGTATTTCACTAAATGGATGAAGGTTTTCAACAGCAGATAGTTCTGAAGGTAAAACATCTAACTCAATAATTTTGATAGAGGGTAGACTAAAAGGTTGTTTTCCTTCTGGGAGATCAAGATCATCAGGTTTAGGTAATTTCAAAATTGGTTGCCAAGAAGGTGTAACACATCCTTGACTGAAGGTATGAAACCTAAAGGTCTGAAATGCATGACCAAATGCACAAAAGTTTCTAAGTTGAAGTTGATACTTCTATACTATCCTTCTTTCACCTTGCCAGCTACCTTGAAGTTCTCAGTTGTGGTTGAAACTCTAAATTTACTTCCTGATGCTTTTGAAATGTGGTGTGAAACATAGATACCTCTAGGTTGATGATGCGAATCAGCTTGGTCAAGAGCAAGAACGTGAGGAGCATGAAGAGATGATCTCCAATCCAATTGTTTTGCCAAGAGTTCCAATTACTAGATCACGAGCCAAAAAGATTCAGCAAGCTTTAAATTGCCATTTACAAGGCTTGGTGACTTTGGCTAGCAATGGTGATACGGAACCTCCAAGAATAGACTTTGAGAACTCTTTAGCGACGAACCAAAATACTAACTTGAAAACCCCTAGT
>JANZLD010000004.1:21442182-21456028 GCA_026413575.1 Erythroxylum carthagenense | reverse complement strand
TTATATATTTCTATATAAATAAAATAAATAAATAAATTTCAAATATAAAATTTTATGTTTTATTATTAAACATATATAATTTATTATTAATAATATAAAAATAATATTATTAATTATTTAATAAAATTTATTATATTTAATATTAGTATATTTTATTTAATATATTAATATTATGATTTATTCAGAGTTGATATTAAGAAGAATGATTGGGGGTATATTAAGTAATATGTATTTATTAGATTACGTTCCATCTTAAACCCTTCGAATCGGAGGTTTCTTATTTTCACTATTTCGGATAGAATAGAACGTAACATGAAACCCTCCACTTCCATCTCATTCTATTCCATTCTATTATGAAACCCTCAAACAAACGATGGAAGTGTGTTACGTTCTATCCCTTCCATTGCTAACCCCTTAACCAAACAAGGCCTTAAGGTTTACATATAAAACTGCCAAGAACTAACACCCTTAAATGTATTAGATTTAAATGTACAATAATTCAAACATAATAAATACGCTACTGCGTATGACAGTAACCAATAGTAAATATATAAACTGAAGATGGCCTAAACTATTCATCATTCCTTCTTCTTTTGTTGCCTTCATTGGTAAACTTTCAAAGGTACTACTTTAGCAGCCTAGTTTGATTTTGGTCATTTAATGACTATAACATCACTTTCCCCATGGTAATAGCACTTGTTCTCTAGTGTAAAATTAGGGTAACGAATTTTCATATGATCAGTAGATACCCAAGTGGCATTAGCTGGCGAAAGCCCTTCCCAAATGAATGAGAACGTCACATTGGCCAGCTTTAAGTCTAGAATCCATCAAAGCTTGTGGAGTAAGAACAGGAACATTGTAGTGGGGTAGAGGCAAAGTAGGAGAACAAGTTTCGGTACCATGAAACCTTTTCAAGCAAGAGATATGAAAAAATAGGATGAATTTTTGAGTTAGTAGGTAATTCCAACTTGTAAGCCACAACCCCATTTCGTTCCATAATAGGATAAGGGTCATAGAATCGAGGAGATAACTTTTGATTGCACTTGGATCTGACCAAAATTTGTCAATAAGGTTGCAGATTTAAAAGAACCATATCTCTCACCTGAAATGATACATTTCTACGATGAGTCATAATGGACCTTCATTGTATTTTGTGCATGAAGAAGTCTTTCTCGTAATTCTTTCAAAACTACATCTCTAGTGTGGAACTCATGATTCACAGCCTCTACGCGAGATAACCCAGGGTAGGAGGATAGATGGTGTGGTGTTGGCCAAACATAAACTACTTCAAAGGGAGTAACATAGAAGGATGAATGAAAACTAGTCTTATAGCAGTACTTAGCCCACGCAAGCCAATCTACCCAATGGTTAGGTCGATCACCTAAAAAGCAACAAGATACATCTCAACGGTACAATTGATTACTTCCATTTGGCTGTTTGAGGATGATGAGAAGAATTAAAGGACAACTTGGTTCCAACGAGGCGAAACTGCTCCTTCGAGAAAACACTAGTGAAAGTGACATCACAATTGCTTACAATAGATTCTGGCAATCCATTCAGCTTAACAATATTGCCAAAGAACAACCTTGCTACAGTAACAGCATATATGGATGGGAAAGTGGCAAGAAATGAGTATACTTGGAAAAGCGATCCATTACCACTAACTGAACTGTTTTGCCACATGAAGGGGGCAATCCATCATCAAAGTCTAAAAAAATATCTGACTAGACTTGGAAAAGGACTGGTAATGATTGCAATAAGCCTGCTGGTTTGAGGTGTTCAACCTTGTCTCTTTGACATATAGAACAAGTACGAACATAGTTATGAACTTGTTCCTTCATACCCTTCCAATAGAAATCAGAAGCAAGGCGTTTCAAGGTCTTTGGGTAACCTTCATGGGAATGGTGATGCTCAGCTGAAACAAGAGTAGCTTGTAAGGGTGAATTGGAAGAAAGACCTCTGTTTCTTTGAAAAATCAATCCATCCTTGTATGACTAAACATCCATTAATTCTCCTTGCACTATTTGATCACGAAGTTGTTGTAAAGCAGTGTTAGAATTTATTTCACCTTGAATTTGATCAAAATATATCAACTGAGGAGCAGAAATTGCTATAAGAAGAACATCATCGTCAAACTTGCGAGACAAAGCATCAACAACAATATTTTCTCTACTTGCTCGATACTCAACTATGAAATCAAGTCCCATTAGTTTGCTTGGCCAATGTTGTTGAGGAGAGGTAATACTTCTTTGCTCCAACAAAAATTTCAAGCAATAATGATTTGTACGAATGATAAAACTTGTGCCCCACAAATAAGGTTGCCAATGTTGAACAGCTTTGGCTAACCCAATTAGTTCTTTCTCATAAGCAGGGAGCTTAACATGTCTAGTAGGTAAGGGGCAAGAAAAGTAAGCAATTGGTTGCCCTTCTTGTTGTAGAATCGCTTCCAATCCTAAATTTGAAGCATCACATTCATCAAAAAATGGTTGGAAAAAATTCGGTAAAGCCAACACTGGTGTAGTGGACATATCCTGCTTAAGTTTCAGAAAAGCATTCTTTACATCCTCTGTACAACAAAGGAATTTTTGTGAAGCATCACAATTATAGGTGCTGCAATCAAACCATGATTCTTCACAAACTTTCAACAAATTAGAGGACATAGCCTGTCTTGATTTTATCTTGTCTTGAATTTGCGCGAGGATATTGGGATGATCAAGTATCCTAGATCTGGTTATAGGCCTACTAAAACTAAAGTCTGGTTGTAGTTCGCTAGATTTCTGAGTTTTCCTTCTTTTATGACCTATTTTTACAGTATGATAACTTGGACTCGTTAGAGAGAACCCAACGATCTCCAAGAGTAAAAGTACTCGAGAACTTTTCTGAAAATATCCCCCTATTATTGCTGTCTCCAATTGCCTTTAAGGTTCATAGATAAAACTGCCAAGAACTAACCGCCCTAAAAAGTAGCAGATTTAAATGAACAATAATTCAAAAATAATGACTATCCTGCTGCACAAGCCAGCAACTAATAGTAAATATATAAATTAAAGACAGCCATAAATTATTCATCATTCTTTTTTCTGCTTTTGGTTCCTTTGTTGGTAAACTTTCAAAGATACTAATTTAGCAGCCAAGTCTGATTCTGCTCGTTTAATGACTACAACTGATATATTATTTGAGGTTGATATTGTTGACATTGATGTTGATTTTAATTGAAGTTGTGAATCTGTTTTTCTATTTTAATATTGAAAACTTTTATCTTATCTTATTTGTTAGATGGATTAGTGATATAAGATTTGGGAGAACCTAACAGAACTAGTTGATCTTTTGAACGGAAAGAGATAGTGTGCCAATTTCGAAGAAGAAAATTGAAGTTGTATGAAGTGTTGGGTCAAATAATAAGTTGGTGCTATAGGTTTTCATTGAGTTCAAGTTTTTCAATGTAATTACTGTAAGAAAAAACATCCACTACATGGGGAAGTGGACTAAGAAACATAAGAGTTTTTACGTAGAGAAAGAAGCGATTGTTCCCTAACCCATCTTTGCATGACTTATAAACTTATTCCAACATTTCAGTTCCAAAAAGGTGTCTAGGACTGCAGGAGTTAGTCATTTGCAGATATCATTGATATTTGCCTATGCATCAGTATCAACTTCGATCCTCTTCACTCTCCTAGGCTCCATAGTAATTGTGTCATTATAGTGGGAAGTCTCTGCATTCCAATTTGATTGATGAGCAAAGGCAAAGGTTTGTAGCAACGCTGGTCAAGTTTCTTTGTGTGTTTATGTTCTTTTAGCTTTCGTGTAACACTATATAAATTATTATGTGGCAACCTGCAAAGTGTAAAAATACTATTATATGGTTTTCAAACCTTCCTGAGATAAGCTTTTACCAATTGTGGGTTTGATCATTCTGTCTTAGCTTAATTTTTGGTCTATGTTAGAGCTTTATCCCTACAAATGTGGCAGGTAACACTGGAATTAACTGTGACAATGAACAAGCATGAGGAGCTGCTCAACATGTTCCATAATGTAGTTGAACACAGAGTTTCTGAGAACTGAATATTCTTGATCTTTTATATCCGAAAACCCTCCTTGGTATGCAATCCTGAGTCACATTTTGTTTCTTTTCCTCTGACAAAGTTTACTCTGGCATTTAAGCGCATGCATGGAAGTAAGCTCATATCATAATGAATTACGAAGATGAGGTAGGTAATATTCAATTTGTCTATTTTTCTCCCCTTTTTCTTGGTTTCACCACCGAACTTCAAGATGATCCAATGGTTATGGGGTAGAATTCAACTTTAGGGATATCGATTGCTTCAATCTAGAGTTACCATCTCTCCTTACGAAGACAAGGTTATTATAGGACATAACAATCACAGTAACAGAATACAAAAAGTACTGGCTGACCGCTGGCAACCAATTGAACACAATATTAAATTTGCATGGACAGCCTGAATCCGTCCCCAAAAAGTTATTTCTATATGGAAAAACTTCTAGTTCCAATTTTGTATCGGTGTTGCATACTCCTGAGGACTGATTTTAAACGGGCCCATTGTCAGATATGGTTGACACTGGTGGCATTCCTAGTGATCCGCGATAGCAAAGATGGGTATTTTATTGGCTATATATGTGGCAGATACGTTTGGAACGTTAAAACATAAAGAGTTCGAGATTGCAGTGAAAGAGTGTGGCTGTCTATTGGTATGGTGAAAGCAATCGTCGTTAAACCGTACCCACTCCAACGTGGTAGCTTGAATCAGTTCTGTTAATTGAACGTTTGTAGTGGATGGAACGAAATAACACAGGAAGGTGGACCCTGGAATTGATGGTTATTGAGCATGCAACGGTATTCTTGTTCCATGTAGGATACAAGCATCATTCTCACTCCTTTCAAACGAGAGCCACGAAACAAGTATGCTGAACATCAGTAAGGGTCTTGGTCTGAACTAATTGGATGTCTACAGCAATGAGAAGGGTGATTTTGCGGAGTTTTTGGCGGATATACTTGTATAGGATTCAAAACTGTGAGAAATTGGGCTAAGAGCTAATTTTTCTTTCCATTCTAACACTACGGTGAGGGATTACAAAAATAGACGGTAGGGGTGAGCATTCGGGTAATTCGGGCCGAAATTTCACTGTTTGGGTTCGGCCTGAATTACTCGAATTTTTTTTCATCTTATCCGGTCCGAACCCGAACTTTTTCTTACCCGAGCTTACCCGACTCGAATTACTTGAAATTTTATTCGGCTTTACCCGAATTACCCGAAGTTTTTTTTGATAAATTTTTTTTAAAAAACTCGAAATTTTGTATTTTTATAACCTAATTTGGGTAATTGGGCCGGCCCGAAAGTTTTTGGAATTACTCAACCCCAGCTTGAAAATAATTCGGGTAATACCCGAATTACCCGAAATTTGAAAATTTTTTACCCGAACCGGCCCGGCCCGAATAATGCTCACCCCTAATGGACGGGAAGCCAACAATCATTGACTTTTTCGACATTGCAAGATGTTACACTCCGATGTATCCGCCTAAATATGCAAATCATGTCGGAAGGTTATTCCGTTGAAGCTTCATTTTCTTTTGGAAATTAAAGAACATTATTGTAAAGCTATAGCCCAAAACCGTTACACAAAGTGTCGCAAGCAATATCATTGGCAAGATGCTTTCAAAAACAATCGGATTAGTATGCATGGCTTAGTAGAATTACAAAATAAAATTAAAATTTAGTTGAATATATTTTGGTCTCGTTTCATAACTAGTATTGAAAGAATTGGAATAGAAAAATAGGAATAAGAATGAAAAGTGGAAATCAAAATAGAAATAAAATCACTTATTATTTGGTTTGATATTAATCAAAGTTAATATTTGGTATTAAATGATAAAAATAATAATGAATATTTTTTACTTATATTTAGTTATTGTATGATTTATTTTGTAAATAAATAATTAAAATATTATATATTTTTATAAATAATTAGTCAATTTTAATGATTTATAAAATTGTAAATTTTTAAATAATTATGATTAATTTTTATGATAAGAACAAAAGTATCAATGAAATAAAATAGAATAATTGTTAAAGAAATTAATATAAAAGATTGTATTATGTAATTTTGATGATAATATTTTGATAAGTATCTTGATAATATTTTAATAATAACTTGAAAATATTCTAATAATATCTCTTATCTTTTACTCTCGATATTTGATCATAACTTATACCTACACTCCCATTAAGAATAAAAGTTCATAATTGTTTAGAATTCATTACAGTTTTGTCATTCCTTATTTTGTTAATTAACAATAACCAAAAAACTAAAATTAGGGAATAAAGGTTGCATTCTCATTCCAACTTTTTTTATTATCGGTTACCAAACAACACTTTTGGAGAATCGACATGTTAATGAATATTTCAATTATCTTTCATTCCTTGAGATTTTGAGAGTTTAGAGCCCTTGATTGTTAACATCAACTTTATCCAATTAATGGTCATAATTCTAGTATCTTCAAGTGAATTGGATTGTCTTTTAGACAACTTCATATTTCTTTCCTTTCCTAGGGAATATGTAGTGCATCTAAGTCATAAGTAGAACATTATAAGGTTATTTTTATGCATGAGTTATACTTGAGATCTATTGAAGAACCAATCTCTAATATGTGACATAGCAATTTAAGTTACATTGAGTTAGAATGTCATTCCATATCCATTTAGAGAAATGGAAATTAAAGAAAGGATGGCTAATGGATTCATTAGTTCTTGTGCACAACTAACAAAGGTTTGAGATATTGGTACCACCTCTAATTATATCCAATGTTGATAGTTTTTCCCTCACTGCTAGCCATAAGATGAATGAGATTTTTGGAAATTGTAGGTTATTCCGAACTAAAAAATGACAATGGAATTTAAGAGCCATTTCC
This sequence comes from Erythroxylum carthagenense, assembly GCA_026413575.1. Taxonomy (NCBI): domain Eukaryota; kingdom Viridiplantae; phylum Streptophyta; class Magnoliopsida; order Malpighiales; family Erythroxylaceae; genus Erythroxylum; species Erythroxylum carthagenense. Next base: position 21,449,103 of record JANZLD010000004.1, on the reverse strand, counting down.
TTTACGGAGTTTATACATGACTTGCTAGAGTAGGTACCTGATGAATTTCCAATCCAGTGAATTATGTCCTTCATGCCAAAATTAGGGGAGTAAGGGGGAAACATCTTTAGAAAAAATCGGTTTGCTTATTGTTACATCCCCACCTGCCATCAATGATTGATTCCTTGAATACTACATTAACTAGACATAGGAATCTAATATTTGAAACAGTCGATAGTTGTAGAGCATCGAAGGCTGCATGACTCCTCTAAGCTTTAGGATTTGCATCATACTCCAAAATGAGTCCCTCTTTAGCTTGATGGTCTAAATGTTCTTATTTCTTAAGTAGTGCTCATTCAATCATTTCACTTAAAAGGATTCCTTTTCAGTGACAAATCTCTATAGCCTTTTTGCTAAAAACAGTTTGTTTACAAGAAGAATAAGTCTTATACCCCCATTATCTTTGGGTACACAAATGTCTTTCTATCTAACCTTTGGAAAATGTTTGATATTTAAGTTCGTTTTTCATAAAAAGTTCCTGAAGGGATTTTCAACATCCCTTCTTAACCTTTTAGGAAGCTAAGGTTGATATGACCACTAATTATGTAGATTACTTAACATTGAATTACATATTTGAAGCCTACCTGCAATGAAGAGACATTTGGGAGTTCAATTCCCAATTCTCCTTGTAACCATATCAAAAAGAGGCTAATAGACAAAATAAGGAGTTCTCTTTGAGGAGATGGATATTCCCAAGTAAATTAGGGGGAGGGGGTGAATTGCCAAACCTGTGATTCCCACAAGGTTGTGAGTTGTAGCAGAAGGATTAGCTGAAATCATTAGGAAGCTCCCTTTGTTGATAAACAACCCAAAGACTATTAAACATTCCAAAGATGTTCGATTAGCTCTAAAGAGCAAGAGTAAATCATCAGCAAATGCTAGGTCAATGATTTTGATTCCCTTATACTTTTATGGAATTTTAAGTCTCTTAAGTCTCTTATATGACTAACATTTCTTTGGACTATCCAAGATGGCACTTTTATAAAGATGTTGAAGAGGTAAGGATAAAGGGGTCCCCTTGCTCCCTTAAAATAATGAGTAATTTCCCCATTAACAAGCACACCATAAGAAATGGTAGTTGACCATTACTTAAGGGACTGGAAACTAGTAGTATCAAGAGCTATAAGAATGGAGTCCCAATTAACCATATCAAATGCCTTATGAATGTCTGTCTTGGTGACACAATTTCTCCCTGAGCCTTTTAAATGGCAATTTTTTAACACCTTTGAACAAGTAAGATATTATCACCTATGTTCTTGTTGGAGTTATGTAAATATAATACCCCGAAAAGCAAGTTTATTTACTTATAACTTAATTTTCTTTCAGCTACTTTTGTAATGAAAATATTTATTGTTAATAAAACAAAAGAGTTTGGTTTTATTTGTATAAGTATTATATATCTAGTCATAAGATATCGAGATTCTTTTGTAAGTAATATACATATATATAGAGATGTATGAGAAATATGTATATTATTAGAATATAAAACAATTGATTCACAGTTGAATAATCAAGTTGGTCGCTTGATTATGATTTAGACTGTAGTGTTGCTATTTATCTTTGAGTAAGTGAAAGAGTTTACTTCAAGAGAATGATGAGTTTTATATCATAATAGTAGTTGACTATCGATAATGACACTATTAAATGAATCAAGAATTAAGTATGTTTTTCAAAAATAAAGTGGATCGTTACTTCAATCTTAAAAACATACAACTTAAGCATTCGTTTATTATGGATCACAATCTTGATGAGTGGTGAACTCATATGTGTTTCATTATAATTTTTAATATGATCAAAATGGATATTTACAAAGTATCAATCTAGTGTCTACATATTGGAATTATTAATTGAATATGTATCAGGCAATATTTACTCAAATAAAGAGTTTATAGTAATTTTATCACTTCTAGATGTTTTACAGAAATTGGTGATTAAATTGGCGCCAGTAGTTTGATGGACTAGTTACCTATCAAGTCTTAACACCAAGATGAGATCTTGTGTGTTAATCACCATATAGAGTAAAACGGGAGATCTAGAAAGAAGAACCAACATAAGGGCAAAATAGTAATTTTACCTTTTATTATGTGGATGGCTATAATATGGTTTATATTAGAGTTTGCAATTGGACATCTTATTTGAAACATGTGTTCTTATAATATTTAGTAATTCAAGAGTTCAACTAATTGTCTTTGATGGAATGAGATTTAGTTAATAAACTGGAATTAATTATAATGAGATTAAATTAAATCCGAGCTTATTAGAGCTTGAATTATATAAGTCCAATTAGTTGGCTTCTGAGAAAGTTATCAAGCAAAGTAAGAAATACAAATAGAGGTTTTAAAGTCTATGATTAAATGCTGGACTTACTTTAATTAATTGTTAAATATCCATTTTGAACATTTAGAAATGGATTAGACGTGGGTTTAATTTGATTAATTAAATTAAAACCAAGTTATTAAAGATACAAGGAGGTGGATTTTCTGTTTTAATGGGCAAAATGTGTAGCTGCACATTTAGCATTGGTTTGCTATATTTAAGATGGTTTTTTTACATGTTTTTATCATCATTAAATGGAGTAATGGTCTTTTCATTAAATGGTTTAATGGTGGTCTTTTAATGATAGCATGTAACCTGTTAGTATTCATCAGATTAAAGAAGAAAGAGGTGCATTTGATGGGCCATCTTCTTTCTTTCATCATTAAAAACTGAAAATGAGATGTAATTTTTAGGTTATTGGTCTTTTCATATAGCCATCTTAAAACAAATGAGAAGACTCTCATTTATTGGCTTCTTTATGATTGATTAAGGAAGGAGCCAATGCATTGATTGCACTTCACTTCTTCCTTAGAGGCTTAACCAAAATTAAGAAAGGAAAGATAAGGTGTTGTTGATTTTTGTCTCTCTCTCCTATCTTGCATATGCTAGTCGAAAATCGCATGAGAGGTGTCTCATCTTTGGCTTCATTCTTCTAAGGAAAAATCTCTTCAAGCGTTTCTTCTCCTTTCTCACCAAAGGATCTTGTTAACCTAGTTGTCCAAGGAGAACAAGTGGTAGATCAGATTGGTCGAGGATACAATAATGAGAAGAGCATACATCACCTTGGAGTGGATACATTGCCAAGGATATGATAGAACGGCGAGGAGTTAAAGCTGTAGCGACGGAGTCAGTTAAAAAATTCTATCTTGTTATTATGTAAATTATTTTTGTTATACCTTATCATGTATGACTTGGCATGTTATTTTGGTTAATTTGCTTCCGCTGTAAGTTTGATTTCTAAAAAGTTTTAAAATCTACCGTTTCATCTAATTATATCATGCTTTTGTTTTTGATCAAAAAATTGGTATCAGATCTATTTTCTTATGCATGATTTTGGTTCCTATATGTGATGCATGAGTTGGCAATATTTTTTGTATGCTGCATATTTTTATGTGATAGAAATATATATGGTGTATATTTTGCTCTTTTGGTTGTCCATAGATTCTAAAGTTACCTTGTAAGTTTTCTTCATTTAGTTTGTAACAAGGAGGGTGGCCTATCATCATCATGTTTCCTCATTGGTTTCATTTTTATGTTTTCTTTGACTATGTAATGTATAAAATCATGTAATGATGAAGATGAAGAAGCCATGGATGAAGAAATGAAGAGGTTTCGGTTTCGATTTTGCTTATTGTGTGTTGACTAAATTTCAGGCTTTTTAGAAAACAAAAGTGCTAGAATTTTGTTTTAACAACTTTTCAAATATATAAACATTTTTGTAATAAAGTTTCGGTTTTTACAATTGTTGGAATTTTCATATCATATACATAAGTTTCAGTTTTGGTGAAAAACAAGTACAGATTTTTGTTTTCTTTTGGACGAAAATTCAGTTTTATGAAAATCAAAATTTTTGTTAGAAAGAAAAGTTATTAGAAACTTTTTGCCGAATGGACTAGGTCATGTGAACGAAGAGTTCGAAGCGAAAGATCCAAGTCCAAGAAGAAATTGTTGGGGCTAAAGGCCTTGCAATTTTATATTTATGTTTCTAGGATGGACAATTAAAAGTAGCTTATTAGTTCATGAGATGAATGGATAAATGAATGCAAATAATATGTGATATTATGTGATTGCATGTCATTTAGAAAATTTTCAACCCTAGGCTTTGCCATGCTTTAATTATGTATAAGATATGTAATGAAACAATATAGGATGAATAATAAATTGCATCTAGACAAGATAGTATTTATTAAAGCTTAAAGCCCAAAAAGATTGAGTGGGAGAGGATGCTCATGTGAGAGTCCACGGTCTTCATATAATGACCTATTTGCAAGCGGTGAAGTGTTACTCCCCACCAGAGGGCATGAATCGTAGATCTTGCATGGTTTGGGTCTCTTTAAGGATAAGTCACCTATTGTTAGCAAATGTGACCTCCCACCAAGGCATAATTTGCAAGTATCTTTAATGGATGAATCAAATGGTTAATACACTAAACATAATTTATCAAACACTTGCCCACCGTAGCTCTATTGATAAATGTATGGACCAAATTATGATGATTCTTTAAAAGTTAGGCATGAAGATGCTTGGTAGTTTTTTTAGTGGGAGGGTCCTAGTTTTTCTTTTAATAGATAAGATGACCCACTGTAACTTAGCTCGTTATAGATAAGAAAACTAACAGTCACATAAAGATTTAATTTTTTTTAAGTTTTGTTAAATCTATCATCATTGATACATGCATCATGATTTTATACAAAGTTCCAATATTGTTGACTAGTATGCTCATCCATTAATAATTTATTTTTTAGACATAATTACCACAAAATGAATCCACTCACTTTGCTTTTAGCAAATAACAAATTGGAAAATGGAGAGAATTTTAATGAATGGAGACTTAACCTAGACATTCTTCTTTAATATGTATGATTTTATGGTTATTAACTGAAAATGAATTTGCTCCTCTGGTTGGAGATTCAACTCCTGAGCTAGCCCAACAACTTGAGTGATGATAGAATGCTAATAAGACTCTAAGTGTTATATTCTATCTTCTGTCAGCGACATGTTGCAAAAGCAAATTGCTTGTATGAAAACTGCTAGTGCAATGGTCTGTCACCTACTTGAGATGTTTAGTGTAAGGACCAGGTTTGTAAGTGTGAAAGCTATCCAAACCTTTCATAATATCATACAAAAACTTGGTGAACCGGTGTGAGATTACATGCTTAAGGTAATCTTAACCTTGGGGCAGACATAAATGTGGACATGCAGATGATTATGATCATCAATAGCTTAAACTCTTCTTTTCAGCAGGTTAAGTTAGACTATGAGCTCAACAGCAAGGATTACACCTTGAGAGAGTTAATGAATTCTTTTCAAAGTACGGACGAGATATTGAATATCAAGGCTTATGGGCCAGAAGCTAATGTAGCATCTTCTTCTAAGCCTAAGTGCAAAGGCAGGCAAAAGAAGAAGGATCCAATAAAAAAAGAACGCCCAAACTAGGGTCAAGGCCTAACCCATGAAAAAGAAGGCCAAAGAGAACACCAAAGGAAAGTGTTTCCATTATGATGAGATAGGCCACTGGAAAAGAAACTATCCAGTCTACCTTGAGTCCCTCAAAAGCAAACAAGGTATGGGTTTCTTAAGTTTGTTAGGAACTAGAAATGTGATAGATTTATCTCATTCTTAGATATTAGATTCAGGAACCATTGATCATGTTTTCAATTCTTTTTAGGGGTTCCAGTGAAGAAAAAGACTATCTAAAGGCCAGTTTCAAGTCAAGATAACAGATGGATCCTACGTTTTGACACAATCAGTGGGAGTCGTTATTTTAGATTTTCCTAATGGTCATAGGTTATATCTAGTAGATGTATATTACATCCTAATGATTGTAAGGAGCATGACTTTTATTTTTTGTTTTAAAAAATCTGGTTATTCCTTATATCTTGAAAATGTTGTTTCAATATATGAGACAAAGGATTTTTTTGTAATGCAATAATTAAACAGGGATTGTTCTTTATAAAACCTATTATAGACTCACTAAACACCATATAATTGATAAAACCAAGACAATCCAATGTCTCTAGTATTAATTCAAAATATTTATGGCACTTAAGAATGAGTTATATCAATAAATAAATACTTGATAGGTTAGTAAAGGATGGGATCCTTATAGGCTTAGATAATTATTCATTACCCACCTGTGAAACTTGTACTGAAGGAAAAATGACCAAGACCTTATTTCCTTCCAAAGGAAACAGATCTAAATCTACGTTGGACCTAGTATATACTGATTTGTGTGGGCCTATGAACATACAAGCTATAAGAAGATATGAATACTTCATAACCTTTATAGAAGATTACTTTAGACAAGGCTATTTGTATTTGATGCATAAAAAGAGTGTGTCCTTTGAAAAGTTCAAAGAATTCAAAGTTGAAGCTGAGAAGCAGCTAGGTAATCGAATAAAACAATTTCAATCGGATCGAGGTGGTGAGTACTTAGGTGGAGAGTTCCAGTAATATTTAATTGAAAATGGAATTGTTTTCAACTTGTTAGCTCCTCAAACAATGATGTCCTACGCTAGCCTTCCAGAATCATTATGGGGATATGCCATAAAAACAACAACCTATCTTCTTAACTTTGCTCAATCCAAATTGGTTCCTAAAACACCTAAGGAGTTGTAGATTGGCCGAGTGCCTTCATTGGCACTTAAGGACTTGGGACTGCCCAGCCTATGTTCTGAGGCCTGAATCCACAAATATGGAACCAAGGTCAGAAGTATGTTTTTTTTTAGGATATCCTACGGGTACTTGAGTGTAACATCCTGGTACCCACGTGAGGGCTAAAATTGTGAATTATGAGAATTATTGAGAAATTAGAAAGTACAATTCATGTTTATGCTAAATTTGACA
>JANZLD010000004.1:21333562-21344419 GCA_026413575.1 Erythroxylum carthagenense | reverse complement strand
ATCGATACAATTACACTGAATCTTTATCTCTTATATCCATCCGTATACTATTTCTTTTCCCATATATATATATATATATATACACATCCTCAACCAATTTTTATGAATTTTTATAAATACATACATACATACATACATACATACATATATATATATATATATATACATACATACATACATACATACATACATATATATATATATATCCTCAACCAATCCAGAATAATTATTATGAATTTTTGGTCTCAATATTCCCCTAATATCCCCTTATACTGAATTACAAACTCTTATCACAATACTCATATAACCATTTCGATTCCAAATTCGCCCTTTTATGATCATAATAGTTTTATGATTTCATTTCATTCTGTCTATCCACTTTAGTCTCCTCATTTCTATTTATATTCTTATTTTCCTCAATCAATCCATGGCAATATACCGATTCACACTTATTTCACCCCCAAAGGATATATCACCTTCAAGGATATGTACCCTTTTGTGGAGGACTCTTATCTATCATGCAAAACCAGATACTATTTCTCATTTCCAAAATGTCCATAAACCTTATTTTCTCACATTCTGTTAGATCATCATTTCTCTCAACGCTTCTAATAGTTCAAACTCTTGAGGAATGCTCATACATGTGACTCATACTGGGGATCAGTTGCCGTTTATCTGTTATGACATGACTAATGTGCATGCAACTTGACACATATTTCAGAATGCCCATATAAGACAGTACTTCTGGGCTCTGATACCATATAAATGTAGCACCCCACTCCCGCGATGACCCGAACCCGACATCGATGGTGATATCCGAGTCCGTGCCCCGTGAGGGTGGTGTGCTAAAGCACTCAATCTTTCAAAAGTCCACAAAATATTTTTTGTGAATCGATAACACAAAATGTAGAAATCGAAACTCAAATTGGGCCCACATTCACTCATAAACAATTTCACTTAACACAATTTTCAATAGCCATTCGGGCCCTTTCATAATTATAAAACACTTGTGTCATTTCAAAATACAATTTTATACAAAAAGATGTGGAATATACAATTCAATACAAAATTTGAAAAACACAAATGCAGACGCGAACTGATCTCGATCTCTATCCTTCACTTGAATGCTGTAAGTATACTCCTGTTGGCCTAACGGGGTATTCTTCTTACCCTGAAAAATAGTTGCAAATTTTGGGTGAGTTTTGCGAACTTTATGAGAGACCATCATTGATGGCTCACCCAATCACATAAATCATAATTCAAATAACACATACATCTCACATTTCACATCCACTTTAACACTTTATATTCATTACACTAAATTATTCATATTATGCATATGCAATGTGCATAAAGCTCACTTTTTATTTGTTATTTTGTTGTGACTGAGTACCTAAACTGTCCCATATAAGGCTCATTAATAACTGTCCCTTATCCATTTAGAGGATACAGGGCTCATTAAACGTTAAGCCTGAGGCTCTGATTCACTTTTGAGCTCAAAGCTCATTTCCACTCGTTGAGCTTTAAGCTCTGATCGGTGGCTACTCTGGTTACAACAGCCATTATATTTCATACACTTATGCAATGAAATGCATCAATCCCATTCACTCACTTTCACATGTTATCGGACCATAGTCCGGCATTCAACAGTAGAGTTACGAAACATTTCTCATATATATGCAATGCACATTAAGAGTTCACGTAGCAAATACTTCCGTGCAATTAGTTCATCTCATTCACATATAATTAGCACTTCAATATCCAAATCACAATCACAATTATTGGACCTCCTGTCTGGAACCCAACAAAATCAAACACATTCAAAATTCAATTAATATCAAAAAGGCAAACATAACAAACAATAGAATAAGACCATCTAGGTCTACTCATAGTACGCTCTAGATTAGCATTTGATTTCAATTTCTGGGAATGCCTAAATGCGGACACTTGATCTACACAACCTATTTATACAAGACACGCATTGTACACTCATCAATAATTACACAAGTAAAAACGTTCATTTATGCACAATCGTAATAATGGACCATGTATAATACATGCTCAATGACAATCCCGGGCATATGTTCTAGAACACATGATCTCATAATATCCAATTCCCATTCATAGCTTAGGAATTTAAACATATATACACATTTAGGCACACTGCCTATTTATACAATAACCATAAATATTTTACCCACCTAGTTCGCTTGCCAAAACTCCAAGTCACAATTGTATTTCCCCTTGCTCTTGGGTAGGATTCTCTTGATTTCCTGGATTCTTCACCAAATGAAGAGATCTTTAGCTCAAATTGAAGCTCTTTTCTTCCTCTACCTTATTCTCTTCTTGAACAACTTCAAAATCTCTGTTGAAGGCCAAAGAAATTGAAACCTTAGCTTATTTTCCCTTCCTTCTCTCTTTCATTTCTTTTTCATGTTCTTTCTCTCTTATCTCTTTTCTAATCCACTCATTTTTGTTTCTCCAGAATCTTCTCATTCATGTTTCTCCTTTATTTATAAGCAAGACAACACTTCTTCTTCCATTTATGCCCTTAATGAGTGAGAATTATCCCATTTACTCTTTTATTTATGCCTTACGTCTTTTATACTTAAGTTTCTTACCAAAATCACCCTTGTATATTCTAACATAACACTTTCTTTTAGAAGACTCTTCTCTATTGTCGTAAGTTTCCAATGACACCAAAAGCATTCAATTTGGTTCAGTAGTGTGAAAGTTATACTCCAATATCTCTGGACTGCTTTTATTTCGAGACAGTAGTCTATACTCAACTTCCATCCAAAATTTGAAACTCTTAGAGTCCGATTCAGAATTTGATTTCTCCATATAAGTTATAGCCCTATGATTCTAGTTTACCATAAAACAAAAATTTTCTCATTTGGACTTATACTGATCCAGAAAACATGAAAATTCTGAAGTATGTTCAGTGAGATAACACCAGTATATATTATTGAAGAACACACTCACTATACCCATCCCACTTTTTTCACTAAATCTTTCTCCATTAGTGTCATATGACTATGATTCTTGGTGGAGATGTAGGGAAATGTCTAACGAATCCAATGGTTTAAAAATCAAGTCATTTGGAGGTCTAGAGAAGAAGTTATGGCCAAAAGAATCCAATATGTTCATATCTTTACTCGTACTGTACATGTCTTGGCGAAATTGGTATAACTCTCACTAGAGATGTCAAATTAACTTTGTTTTTGGACTATTGGAAAGAGGATGTCAAAATCTAAAACTTTTGTGAAGATCTCGAAGGCCAATTCTATCGTTTGACTTATATATCGTCTCACATTTTGCATCATCTCACTTTCCTTTCGTCTCAGTTTTATCGTCTCATTTCCATCGTCTTATTTCTATCGTCTTATTTTCTTCCGTCTCATTTCTACCGTCTGGTTTTCTTTCGTCTCATTTCTATCGTCTCATTTTCTATCATCTCATTTTCTTCCGTCTCATTTCTATCATCTCATTTTCTATCTTCTGCTTTTCTTCCGTCTCATTTTTATCGTCTCATTTTCTATCGTTTTCCTTTCTTCCGTCTCATTTCTATCGTCTCATCTTCTTCCGTCTCATTTTTTTCCATATCATTTCTATCATCTCATTTTCTATTGTCTGCTTTTCTTCCGTCTCATTTCTATCGTCTGCTTTTCTTCCGTCTCATTTCATTCGTCTCGTTTTCTATCGTCTACTTTTTGCATCCAGAATGTATCCACTTATATGAATCATAACTTTTGATTCTGATGTTCAAATTTTTCATATAAAATACCGTTGGAAAGCCAAAAGAGAGATCTACAACTTTCCATAAGGCAATTTTGTCAAAATCTATCTATATCAATCCCAAATGTGCCTCTAAAATTCAAACATAAATTTTTTATTCATGCACCAACACTACACCTAATTATTCCCTTCATGACAATTTTTGAGACTCTTAGACACATAATTGAAATTCGATATCTTCATACCAAATGTAGCCATATATCTGTAGTTTAATCCAAATCAAGAATCATCTCGTTTGGATTGCTATAGAAAACGTTGTGGCTAAAAGACTGAAGCATACTTAGTCAACATTGTCCAGATCACTACCAGATCTTGTTTCTAAATCTTTCCTTATTACAACTCATTCCAAGATCACTCTCTCTACTCCTTCTACTCCTTATTTTCAATAAAATCACATTTAATACCATTTATACCCAGAAGTTGTCAATGAATGCATGTAGCACTTTTTATGTGAAAACATTCCATATTTATGTGCATATATGCTATCATGATGCTTGAGCAAGAAAATGCATTATCTTAATTTCTCTTTGAGCTCATAAATACTGAAAGTTCAGGTCCTAACCCTTAATATGGGGACGGGATGTTACAAGAAAATTATGGAGAAGGAGAAAGAACAAGGAAGAAGAACCAACTTGTTTTAGGTAAATTTCCATCATCTTTTCTTCTTGTTTGGGTAGAAAAAAAGTAGAGACATGGGTTTATGTTGGGAATGAAGCAAGAAAGAAGAAAACCCAAAGAACCCATTTTGATTTTCTTGAGTTTATGAAGTAAGTTTTAGTTCTTCTAGTCTAAATAAATTACAGGTAGATTGAGTCTAAGCTCAATTTCTATTTACTCTTGATTATTGAAACTTTAGGAATTTTCCATTGGAACATTGGTTTGAATGGAAATTTAGTTGTTCAAAGGAAACCAAGACAATCCCAAACAAGAGAAAGAGGAAAGGTAAAGTTGAACTTGGAAATTAAAGTAATTTAGGTGGGTAATATGTTTATAGTTATTTTGGAGATGGGCAAAATTTCTTACCTATATGTTTATGCTTAATTGTTTGATTTTAAATTGTTGTGTTTGTTGCAAAATTGCATTATGATTGATTATCATGTTATGCTTTGAAAGATGTTATGACATTTGGCATGATCAAAAGAGGAAATAACAAAAGAAGCATGAAAATATGAATACGTGATAGAATGAATTGAGCATAAAAGTTTGCTTGTGATTGGGTGAGAGAGATACCATTTTCTTTGTCACATGAATGTTAACTTAAAGCATTCTCTTGACTGCCTGCTTGTGGCACATGAGCTCCCAAGAAACGGATTCATTTAGTTCTTGGTGTAAACTTCGGTTTCTCCATTTTGACCTATAAGACTTTCAATGCAACACCCCACTCCTGCAAGACACGTACCCGACATCCTTAGGGATATCTAAGTTCGTGCCCCGTAAGGGTGGCATGTTAGAATACTCAATCAGTCAAAACTCGGTATAATTTTTTTTGGAATACAATCAAATGCTCAAAATCAGTAATCAATTTGGGCCCACTTTCATTCATAACATTTTCAATCAACACATTACAATTAATATAATTTCAATAACCAATTGGAGCCAATTACAAATATAAAACACTATCAATAAAATTTCATAGAAGAATAGGATAACATTAATGCAGACGTGTACTGATCCCGAACTCTATCTTTCCCTTACATGCACTAATTATACTCTCGTTTGCCTAACGGGATATTCTTCTGAGTCCTAGAAAAATAATTGCAAATTTTGGGTGAGTTTTATGAACTCAATGAGTGACCATCATCGATGGCTCACCTAGTCTCATAACACATAATCACATTCACAACGTTTCACACATCACATTTAATAGATATAATCACTCATATTATACATATGCAGTGCATATGAGACCCACTTTCCATTAGTTACTTTGTTGTGACCGAGTGCCTAAATTGTTCCATATAGGGCTCGTTGATAACTGTCCTATATAGGGCTCATTAAACGTTGATTCTGAGGCTCTGAATCACTTTTAAGCTCGAGGCTCTTTTTCACTCGTTGAGCTTTAAGCTCTAATCGGTAGCTACTCTGGTCACAACTGCTATTATGTTTCATGCATTCATGAAATGAAATGCATCATTCACATTTGCATGATCCTATTCAATCTCATTCCCATATCATCGGACCTTAGTTTGACATTCAACATTAAGTTGAGAATCACACTTTCACTTACATGCAAATGCACATTTAGAACACATTTAACAATCACATTAAGTACACCTAGTTCATCTCATTCGCATACAAGAAGAACTTCAATATCTCATCAATCATCACAATCATTGGACCTTCTGTCTAAAATCAACAGTCAAGACGCATTCATATCAACATTCAACAGTCAATTAATACAAAAATCAAACAAAACAAACAATGAAATGAGACCATCTAAGTCTACTCACAGTACGCTCCAGTTTAGTGTTCGCTTTTAAATTTTAGAAACACTTGAATGTGGACGTTCTAACCTGCACAGTTCATTTATGCAATACTCATTCCACATACGTTACAACTTTGCACAATTATAATTGTTCAATAATGCACATGTATTAAACGAATTATGTACAATGCATTTTCATGAAAATCCTAGGTATCTTTCCTTTAATTTCATTAAAAAATCATTCCCATATCAAAACTCATCTAAGTATAATTCATAATTAGGTTTATGCCTCACTAAAACCATTAAAATCTCCATTCCTTTCTCATTGACTCACTTCAGAATTTTTTTCGAGTCACACTTTCAAGTCTACTATTCACATTCAATTAGAAAGTGAAAATGATGTAAATTGGTCATACTCTCTTTTAGAAAAGTGTTCCTCTGTGTCTTATCTTTCCATTGATATCAAAATCACTCAATTTGGTTAAGTAATTTGGAAGATATGCCTTAAACATTATCGGGTTGTTCATATTCAAAAATAGTGTACTCTACACAACTTCCATACAAAAATTAAACATCTTACAGAATAAATCAAAATTCTAATTAATTAGACAATTCATAGGGATATATCTCTAGGTTACTCCAAATCAAAAATCATCTCATTTGGAATCCTATAGATATAGATATTATCAAAATATTGAAGGGTGTTCAGTAAAACAATACGAGTTCATACTCTTCCAACCGATACCCTTACTTTGATTCGAACAATCTTTTTTGAGTCAAAACTAAAAGCTATAAATTTTTATGGAGAGATAGAGGAATGTGTTATGAATCTAATGCTTTAAAAATCAGGTCATTTGGAGGTCGAACGAAGAAGTTATAGCCAAAAACCTATCGGATGTTCATCTGCCTCTCAAAGCTTCAAAGTCGCTATTGTGCTATCCATCTTCCAAAGACACCGTGGCTAACCATCAATGTCACCATCGTGCTTTTTTACAATGGTAATTTTCCTCTTCTTCTCCTTTACCGACATCCCAACTTCTAAACTCCATAACTTTTGATCCTGAACTCCAAATTTTGCAAACTTTATATCAATGGAAAGCGAAAAGAAAGATCTACAACTTTTGTGAAGATTATTTTGTCAAAATCTACCTACATAAATACAAAAAATTCACCAAAGTTTAGATAAAAAATTTCCACTCTCACTATTCATTCCTAGAATTTTCAGACAACTTCCACTTTTCAAAAACCATCACCTCAATTTTTAATCTACTCCTCTTCACTAAACTCATTCACCACAATTCACACTACCTCAAAAATGCAATTTTAACCAGGTTCCATCAAGAAAAAAAATATATCAATAGTTGACTCTTCATGCTCTGCCATATACCATTCACTACATTTTCAACTTTTCATCACCTTTACTATTTTCTTCTCAACCTTCATTTATACACTCATTCCCATCTTAGACCATCATTTTACAATTACTCTTCAACTCAAAGACCGTTTTCTTAATCATCCTTAAAGCTTTCACTTACCCATGTAAACATACACACATACACACACATATATATGCATAGTGAAAAAAAAGAAAATAGAGCATGTATTTGCATATCACCTTTTCATACGATAATTCCCTACACTAATCATATTCATCATTTTATTTCTATTTCAAACTCCAAAACTCATTTCTACAACATCTGATCACTAACAATCCATCAAAAACTAAATAACACCATGTCCATAATTTTTATTCCATTTACACAGTGTTCATGAATATATACACGTAAATACCATGATCATGCAGTGACAATAATTCATAACTCCATAAATCCAAAGGATTTATTCACTACTTGTGAAAAATTCCAAAATATTTAACTATCTTTAAGTTCTAACTCCATGCAAATACACGTATCCACTGTAAACACTAACCCACTTCTGGTTTTTCTTAGGCAGAAGAATAAATAGCAATGGGGAAGTGGTATGGAATATGGAAAAACAAAGAAAGCTCTTGGAAAGTATTTGATGAAAAATTCTGTATTAGGGAGGATCTTAAGGAAGAAGCTTCGAGAAAGATGAAAATAATGATACAGCACTTGGTCTTTTCAAGGTTAAGAAAATTAGTTTTAAACATGGACGCTTGTCCACTTCTTACACCCTTAGCTAATTTCCCAAACTAACTAGTTCTCTTTGAGCTAGCTCCCATAACTTTCATCATTTCATTACAATTATCCCCAATATTTTCAATATCAACTTCTTACAAATTTTAAGTCATCAAAAATTTTCAAAAATCATTTGTAAATTCTCCGATATCATTTTATTTCTATTTCTATTTTCCATAAATTTCTATAATTCTCTATAATTTTCAAAAATAAATCCTAAAATCACCAAAATTAAAAAATATTATAATTACACTAACCCATAAAATGTAAAAACATTCATAATTCTCAAAAATACACAAATCAATCCAATTATGCTCAGAATTATTCATGAATGCATGTACAATTATTTTTCATTTGCAACAATTTCACTATTCATATGTATGTGTATGATATATTATGCATGAGCATGAAATGAGTTTCCTAATTTCTCAGCAATTTCTCTGATTTACTATTTTTGCCTTAACATGGGTAACGGGATGTTACACTCAAGCCATTATGTTTGTGCATTTCATCTTTGATCTGTTAAGTTATGTTATACAATGGAGTGATTAATTATCCATGATAAGTTCTATATGATGACATTCAAATTTTGAATCTATGAGCTAGAATAGTTGATGATTGAATTGCTAGATAAATATGAGATATAGATGTGTGTATATATATATGCTTGATTGTGCTTGTTACCAATGGCTATAAACATATTAGCCACTGAGCTTCATAGCTCAACCTATTATTTTCACTCCTTAGGTGAAAAAAAAGAAGGATGTTGATCCTTACAAGGCATTGGCAATACTCCAAGATAGCTACATTTAGTAACTAAGTTAGTTCGACTAGTTTGGGTAGCTTTATAAGCATGTCAAACATGGGCATCCATTTTGTATTTTGTATTAAGTTATTGATGTAGTTGTTGATATGTAACTAAATCTAAGTTCAAACTCTGTTTTGATTTAGTAATGAGATTATGAATGGAAGAAGTTGCTTTTTCATGTATTTATGTTTATCCTTGGTTGAGCTGTTAATTGTGGATGGAAAATGTATGTGAAAAGACATGTTGGATTGTTGGGTCTGGGTTGCAGATACGAAGGTTTTGCCAAGACAAAGCCAAACTTTTGCCGCAGTAATCCTTTCCCAAAAGGTATTTTGGCATGATCTCGTAACTTCACTGCAGCAAAGTCAAACTTTTGCCGCGGCATATTTTTTTGAAGGGTGCGTTTACTTATGCTTAGAAATTCACCACGATGAAGACAAATGTAGGCTGCAACGAACTTCTCTCGAAAAGTCCTTGGAATTATCCTTAGTTTCGTCGCGGTGAAACAATTACTTTGTCGCGATGATCCTACCAATGCTGATGCTAAAATTCACTTCATAATTGTAATAAGTAGCGAGACCCAAGGGCCCAACATCTTTTGGTATCAGAGCTTAGGGTTTTAAGGATTCCTAGGTTTAGAATACGTAGTGGTATAAATTATTATGATGTGTGAGTAATTTTTGCATTATTGAATTGATTGATTGCATTAAGTGACATGCATATCATGCATATATGTAGGAAATAAGATTAGAATGAGACGTAAGCTAACCGTTAATGTCTAAATTGAAAGAGTAAGATGCCACCTCGTAGAAGAACACAAGCAGTTTTGAAAGTATTTGTTACACCTGCCTCTCCACCAAGAGAGGAGGGGTACTGATGAGTCTAGTGCCCTAGGAAATGCTAAGGCTTCTGTAGGGCATAGTGGTGGGCCCTCTTGATCACAAACATAGGAGTCGCCTCTTCCACAAGAGCAAGTGTCTACTTCATTCAATCCTAGACTATTCCAAGTCTTTGCTCAGGCTTTTGTCTGAGCCATAGGCCAGATGCCATAAACTTCTACCGTAGTCCCGGCTAAGAAAGGAAAGCAATTTCATAAGCTTAAGAAGTATGGGGTAGTGGATTTTTATAGAGCGACTAATCTAGAAAAAGCTGAGACATAGTTAAGGAAGATAGAAAGGATATTGGAACAAATGGACTATAAGGATAGTGAGAAGGTTGAATATGCTACAAGCTTACTACAGGGACATGCCCTACATTGGTGGGAAAGTATACAAGGGAGTCAGATAAAACCCCCAGTGCTAACATGGAAGGATTTTCTAGCTGCTTATAGGAAGAATTATTTTTCTGAGGTGAAGTAGAAAGAAAGGGAATTTTTAAGTCTCAGCTAGAGGGAGATGACAGTGACCGAATATGAGCGTAGATTTACGCAACTGTCCTGATATGTAACTAAGATGATGATGGGCGAAGCGGCTAAGTGTTGTAGGTTTGAAGCAAGGTTGCATTTATGAATCAGGAAAAAAGTGGTGGTGCAGAATTTTTGTGACTTTCAACAGTTGGTAGAAGTAGCATTAAGGGCTAAGAACGTGGAAAATGTAAGTGATAAGTCGACTTGTACCATGTGTAAGTCGACTTACACATGTTCGGTACCGATAAGTCGACTTGTTCAT
>JANZLD010000004.1:21287383-21299782 GCA_026413575.1 Erythroxylum carthagenense | reverse complement strand
GTTTTGGGATGGGTTGACTTATAAAAAAAAGAGAAAAGTTTCAGGTTTATTCATGGTGGGCCGAAGGCATGCGGACGTCGCGACGAGGCTGTTTGCTCATTGCGGCGAAGCCGCTTGAAGGGCTCGCCGCGGCGAGGAATGCTTCGCTCGTTGCGGCGAGAACCTGTTGTTCGTCGCGACAAGGGCCTTATTGCTCGCCGCGACATAGCAAGCCAAGAGGGCTTGCCGCGGCGAGACATCTCACGTCGCGGCGACGCCCCTTGTTTCTTTAAGGGAGTTTTCTTCCTTCTTTTAATTAACATGTTTCACCCCACGCATACAGCTCCACGCTTTCATGTCCAATGTTGGGCTTCGGAAACGGGGTCCAACAAAACCATTATGTAGAAGAGGCTACATGGGTGCCCTTGGAGGCCATGAGGGAAACGTACCCATACCTCTTCAATGACTCAAGTGAGAAATTACAAGGACGAAATTCTTTTTAGAGGGGGAGAAAGGTTGGTCCTTGAATTTTTTTTCTATATATAAGCATGATTAAATTAATTTTAGGGTCTCACTAGATTAATATATGTTGGAATTATTGAGCTTACTAATGTGGGCAAGATAATATGACATAGGTTAAGAGAATTGAAGTATTAAAGTAGTAAGAGTGTGTAAGGGCAAATTTGGCAAGTCTCATAAGTTTAGAAGCCGTAAGGTTTTTAAATGAAGGGCAAAATGGACATTGTGCTGTCATTAAGGGAATAAAAGGGAGAAGATGAAGGGTTGGCTTGAGTTAGAAGAAGCCAAAAACGTGATTAAAGAGAGAGAGAAGAGAGATTTTAGTGGTTGAGATGAAAGAAGAGAGTTGAGCTAGGGTTTCATCTTTTCTAAGCCTGCTAGAGAGATTTTGACGTTGTGCAAGAAGGAAAAAAAGTAGAGGAAGATAAGAGCTTTCTTTTAAACCAAACATCTCTTCATTTGGTGAAGGTTTAAGGTAAGAACATTTTAATCTTTTAGATTCTTAGAAAGGATTTGGTGCAAAGAGCTTAGAAAATGCATGGGTTTAAGTATTCTAGGACTTATTTTGGGGTTGGTATCAATGTTGAAGAAAATCAAGGGAGGCAAGAGGAGCAAGAGGAGAGGCACATTTCAGCAAGTGATAAGCAAGGAAATTCAAGGTGGGTTTCACTTTTATAATTAAGTAATAAGCCTTTAAAGTTTCTTTCAAGAAATGACAATAAAGGATTTTCAACTACTTTATTAATATGCATTTATTGTTTTTTGATGTGGTAAGAATGTGCTACATGGCTATATATGAATTGTGTCAATGGTTGATGAAAAAAAATTTAAAAAGGGATTTCTCTTTGAAAAGATACATGTTTAGGAAATCATGTTTTCAAGAATGGTTTTCAAATATCTCAAGTATATGATAAGCAAATTTTCAAGAAATGCCATCTTGGGCAACAAGTTTACCATGTTTATGAAATATGTGTTGTGTGAGTTTGTAGTAGTCCTTCAAGAATGTCACGTGCACGTTGATCAAGCTATAGGTTTCTCCTGCCTGCCCGCTAGTGGCACGGAGCTCCTTCATGGACTGCCTCAAGTTTACGACTACACAAGACCATTATGTGAAAATTTGTAGTGCGTCATGTTTATGGATCTACCCAAACCATTATGATGTGCTTATGTGTTTATGTTATGTTAACAAGTTCGATGCATTCATGTTTTGTAACTTGTGGATTTTTGGCTGAAAGTCTAAGAAGCATGTGTTTTATGAGCTCATTGAAAGTTTACCATGACAAGTAAAATGTTCTCAAAAGTTTTGCTTATTCTTGTTATAAAATTGTTACCCACGGGCATTAAGCTCACCACTCATTTTCCTCCCATATCTAGGTGGCGAGCAAGGTATCGAGTAGTCAAGGGTCAAGGCATCACTTCGATTTTTGTTTATTTTGTATTTGAATCAAATTTTGTAAAGAAAGGCTTTAGTTGCATTTTGAGTAGGTCTTGATTCATGTATCTTCTCTATTTTTGGAACTTTAAGATATTAATGTATTTGTCGCTTGAAATGCCC
The DNA here is from genome assembly GCA_026413575.1 of Erythroxylum carthagenense. Classification (NCBI taxonomy): domain Eukaryota; kingdom Viridiplantae; phylum Streptophyta; class Magnoliopsida; order Malpighiales; family Erythroxylaceae; genus Erythroxylum; species Erythroxylum carthagenense. Next base: position 21,297,729 of record JANZLD010000004.1, on the reverse strand, counting down.
ACTAAGACTTTGTAAAGCTCTTATCTTTTGATGGAAATGGAATATAATTGCATTATGATCAAGACTCTCTCTTAAGTTTGTACATTGCATTTTTTAAAAGTTTTCATAAGGGAAAAGTTAGTGTTTGAACTTCAAGGAAAGGTCTAGATTAATCTAGACTGCTTTAGGCAAATATTCCTTCTAAAAAGTTGTAGATCTTTCCCTTAGTTTTCCATCAATATATAGTATAGAATTTTTAGGCATCTGGGTTGAAAGTTATGGTCTCTAAAAGAGGAGATGATTAGTAGCATAGAGTTGTATCGTCTGTGACGACGTCACATCGTTTGTGATGACGTGATTACATCTGTAAGGATGTATCATCTGTAAAGATGCACTGTCTATAAAGATGTATCGTCTCTGATGATGTCATATCATCTTTCATGATGTCATATCGTCTATAGAGTTGTATCGTCTGTAAGGACGCTTTGTCATAAGAGTTGCGCCTTAAGTTGACTTTGCTTCGTCTTAAGTTGACTCTACTTCATCTTAAGAGTTGCATCGTCTTAAGTTGACTTTACTTTGCCTTAAGATGACATCCGCTTCGTCTGTATTTTTGCTTCGTCTACCTCTTTGCTTTGTCTATTTTTCTGTTTCGTCTATCTATCCGCTTCGTCTGCCTCTTTACTTCGTTTGTCTTTCCGCTTTTTCTGTCTTTCTTCTTTGTCTATCTTTCCCCTTCGTCTTCCTCTCCACTTCGTCCTTCTTTCCGCTTCATCTGTCTTTTTGCTTCGTCTATCTTTCTGCTTCGTCTGTCAATTTACTTCATCTGCTTTATGCCTATGTAACCAAAACTTCTCCTTCTATATACTAATTGTTTGATGCTACCGTCTGCCCCATTTTTGACCCTTTAAACGATAGAATCCGCCTTTAAAGTCTCATGAAAATTGTAGATCTTGAAGTCTTCTTTCAAAATGTCTTAAGATGGTATTAATCTGATATCTCAAATGACATTTATGCTAATTGCCCCAAGACAGCTACAATATGATTGAGGTAGAAACCCTGTTTGACTCTTTCAGCCATAACTTTGTTATGGGATCTCCAAATGAGATGACTCTTGTCTCTAAATAAACAAGAGACATGGAGCCACAAATGTTCTGAATAAGTCAGATTTGAAACTCCAGATCGAGGTTTCCCAAAAGTCTGTCCTAAAATAGGAGAAGGGAGTTGTTTTGATGTTTGTCCTAGTGTGGGCTCGCCACTCATGTGAGATGGTGACTAAAGAGGGTTCCTTGAAATAACCATATAGGATAATATGTTCACGCTTTATGACTCCGAATGTTGGGCTTCAAAATCGGGGTCCAACAAGGCATGCCTAGAAAGGTCTGCAACTACTTCTGTAACTAGATACTAAGGTGTCTTCTATAACCAGAAACTAAGGTGTCATCTATGACTAGACAGTACAGTGTACTCTGTGCTAGATACTCTAGTGTCTTCTGATTTTAGACACTTCTGTGTCTTCTATTTGAGAGACTTAAGTCTTTTCTGTTTCAAATACGAAACATGGGTATCTTCTATTCTGGTCCCATTACCCACTTTTGTAAAAAGCATTAGCAGGCTTACTTGTTTTGTATTCTATTACATGCTCAATTATGATATAATCAAACTTTCTTCTGAAATAACTAAGTTCTGTTCTATTATAATCAGATAATATTTTGATATAGTCAAGTTATATTATGGTACTTTAAAGTTCTATTATGATATTATGGTATTCTATTTTGATACTTGTAAGTTTTGCTCTGAAGCCATGAGATACATATTGTTTGGATTGCATTTTAATATGACAAATTAAAGATTGTTTGAGATGTGATTTGATTCTGTATATGTGAATGTTAGACGAATGTTAGAACCAGTAGCCAAATTATATCTTGTTTATTTATTTGCTCACTAAGCTTTATGCTTAGCTCATAGGTTTTGGCTTCTAAGTAGGTTCTGATAAGAAGGCTTTATGACTGGGAAAAGATAGCTGTAGTGGCCAAGGAGATTGTGTTTTGTTTTGGAAATGTTCAATTTGTTTTTTAGTTGTATTTAATGTAATGGGAAATATTGGAATTTGTATTTTGTTTGAAGGTTTGTAATAAATTTAATACAAGTTGGATTTGGATTTTAAGGCTTGTATGTGATAAGTACCATGTGTATGTTATAATTTGAATATGACCCAACCTATGAAATGAAATGTATATTAATTAAGTTTCTGGAAATGCTTTAGCATGTTTTAAATTGTTTCAATACTATTTTTTTGTGACAACTACAAATCCTTCAAGGGGGTATGTAGGTGTTACATCATTTAGTATCAGAGCATGGTTTAGACAATTCTAGTTTAATCAGCGCTTAAATATTGCTTATACTTGGATATAAGAGTTATGTTTAGCCTAATATGGGTTGTCCCATGTTTTGGTTTAGATTTAAGTATGGAAAGATCTCAGGAAATCATTGTTCAGGTTACGAAGAGTAATAATCCTACACGATATATCAGGACCCTCTCGGTGTTGGACCTCGTTTTCGGAGCCCAACTCTCAAGTTATGAAACATGGGCTTAGTCCAATAAAATCTCCTTAACCATCATCATTTCATCTTCATTCTCATAAGATCCCAAAACTTTTCACTGTTTAATCAATTGATAAATGACAACCAATTCTTATGGTCATACTCCCAATCATATTGTACCTGTCAAATTTCTCTGGAAGTTATGGAGGGTTTGCCGCAACGAACTATTGTTTCGCCGCGAAATGGGATTAAACTAGATGACCCTTTGTTTGCCGTAGTGAAGTTGCCATTGAAGGCCAAAATCCCCTTGGGACAAGTATGCCATGGCGAACTCTTGGCTTCGCGGTGAAATTGTCAAAAAAATCACACCAAAATCCTCTTACATCTTTCCTAACCTTACCCTCACTCTTAAATGTCCCAATTGCACTTCCTTGAATGCAACATCATTGCATAACCATTCCACTACTAATATTATCTTATCATACTCTCTAATCTCTTTTCATTTAATTCATTTCCTACAACTAATTCTCATTATTCATAATTCTTATCTTTCACCCATAACATCTCACTTATATATATGAAACAACAATTCATAGTCAAAATAATCATCTCAAATTGATAACTTCCTTAAATATATCTAATTTTCAACTTAACATCATCCATACATAATTCATAATTCATTAACATCAAAGAATAGAGTTTTATAAACTCTAATGGCATTCTAAGACATGGATATAGCCACAATATATCCATGTCTTAGAATTTCAAAATATAAAAGTTACATGAACTAATAATCCTTGAAATGCGACTAAAGCCTTGTATTTACATAATCTAGTTTAAACTACAAAACATGCAGAACCTGAAGCAATGCCTTGACTCTTGATCACTCGATCTCATTTTCTTCACCTGAAGATGGGACAGAAGGGGAGATGAGCTTAGAAGCTCATGGGTAATAATTTTATAACGGATAATAAGCAAAACCATTTATAAAGGTCATTTCCATTGAACATTTTCATAAACATAGTCATTTCACATTAAAATCACAAAACACTTATTTCTCAAAATTCTTAACCAATTCACAATAATGCAAATCATATATGCATCAACTTGTCGACATATCATAAGCACATAAGCATATCAAAATAGTTTGGATGGATCCAAAATAGAACGTACTACACATTTCCATATAATGGTCCTGTGTAGCCATGAACAGAACGTACTATCGCAACCCCACTTAATGGTCTTGCATAACCGTGAACTTATGGGAGTTTGTAAAGGAGCTTAATGCTACTAGTGGGTAGGCGAGAGAAGCTTTTTCTCAAAGTGCACTTTAATTAACTTAGGGGTCCACCACAAACCCACATAACATGTATTTCATGAATTGAAAGCAGATTACCCAAATGGCACATTTCGAAAACATGATTTTTCTTGACAATTTGCCACAAAGGCATATTTTGAAAACACAATTGTTTATGAACATGAAATATCTCATATTTCATTAACCAAATTCATATATCAAACATATAACAATTTCTCAAATCATTCAAAGCAATAATGTAACAATTATGAAGCAATTTGAAATCATTTTGTTCTCTTGCTTTAAAAGGAAACATTTATGGCTCATTAATTCTATTATAAACATGAAACCCACCTTAATTTCTTTGCTTGTAACTTGCTCAAAGATGCCTCTCCTCTTGATCCTCTTACCTTCCTTGATTCCCTTTATCAATGAAAAAAATCCCCATTTAATAGGAATACAATTTAGGGACCCATATATAGAGCATATTCACTAAGATAAATGCTAAATAATCAAACTCTTCCAAAAGTCTAGACCATTGGATCAATTTTTCCATGATCATTTGGATCAACTAAATGATGAAATTTGATAACACTTTCTTATAGAAAAAAGTTCCCCATTGTATTAAGTTCCTAATGTCACCAAAATCATTCAATTTGGTTTAGTACGCTAAAAAGTTATACCCCAAACATTTTTGGATTGATCTTATACTAAAACAACATTCTATGTTCAATTTTCATTCGAAAATTGAAATCATTAAAGACTGAATTAGAACTCCATTTCTTCAGAAAAACTGTATCCCTATGTCTCTAGTTTACTCCAAATAAAAAATCATCACATTTGGATAACTGCACAAAAAGTTATGCTAAAAATACCAAAGTATATTCAGTGCTAGAAAGTTGAGTTCGCCACAGCGAAACCCAGAAGTTCGCCACAGTGAAGTTGTCTAAAAACCCACTCTAAAACATGGTTTTCAACATTCTTCATCTTTTTACTTCTCATCTTTCACATATAACCTATCTTAACCCTAAACCATCTCTTCTACTTCATTTTCAACTTCATATCAACCCAATATCATTTACAATTACATCATGATCTATCTTTGATCATTAACCCTAAAAGAAGAAACTTGCCTATACCATTCCTCAATGACTTCCCACACATATTAAGCTATATTTGACTTTCATTTAACTAAACCCATAAAATTTAAAGCATAACATACTTGTTGAAGCTTCAAATTCTTCAAGAATCTCCAAACCCTAGCTCTTCTCTTCTTTTTCTCCTTTCTCTTCTTTCATTCACGATTTTGCTTCTCTAAAATAGAAGACTACAATTACTTCTTTCACTTATACCCTAAATGTATGAGCCTAAATGTATGAACAAAGTCCACTGTGCCCTTCTATGTAATGCCTTAGCCTTTTAACCTTTAATGATCTTCCAAAAATGCCCCTAATGCATTCTTACTTCTTCAATTTAACTCACACCATACTATACTCTAACTTAATCTTAATTTCTCTATTTAATACTTCTAATTCCATTAATCCAAAAAAAAATCCTCAAATCATTGACATGCCAATCACTCCAAAATAAAATGATTTATATAGCAAGACCATATAATTTATTCAAATTATGCTTAACAAAAAAATTCAGGGCCCAACACTAGGGTTAATCAAGGTGAAGCTAAAGTGCCACCTCCTCCACCTCCAACTTAAGGGAGGCTTTGGTTAAGCTGTCGTAAGACATGATGACATTTTTACATTGTATGATTGCACCCAAAGCTCCGATTGATTAGTTGCAGAAGTATGGAGCTGAGGAATTTACTGGAACATCTCTGGAGGAGTCTGAAAGGGTAGAATTCTAGTTGGAAAAGATGAAAAGGGTGTTAGATGAAATTAGTTGTCCACCAGATCAGATGGAGCACTGTGTTATCTCTCTTTTTCAGGGAGCAACCTATGAATAGTGAAAGTTTCTTTTGAGGAATCCTCCATTATCGAAGCTTGGACTTGGGATTTCCTTTCCTAAAAGTTTAAATTCAAGTATATGATGGATGCCTATAGAAAGGAGAAATGGAAGCAGTTCTTGAACTTGAAGCAAAGAAACCTTTATATTGCTAACTACGACAAAGAGTTTAATAAACTAAGCAAGTATGCACCTGAACTTGTACTTATTGAGGAGTTTCGGGGTCATCAGTTCATAAATGGTTTAAATGATTCGATCAAAGAGCATCTGGCAACATTTACTCTTTTGTTGCAAGTGACCTATCATTAGCTGGTACAAGCTGTTATTAAAATAGAGAAGCATGAGATGGTTAGAAGAGAAAGGGTGCAGCGAAGGGGCTTTGCTAGAGGAGGTCAGTTCTAGTGGTAAGTGAATTTGTGAAGGTGCCTCCACTGCACCAAAATTTACTCAGAGATTAGTAGCTAGGGGAAGGCGACAAAACTTTCCCTAATCAATTGCTTCTACTAGGGGTTCCTCTGTAGGCCAAGGTTCTAGTATTTCTAAGGCTACGGGTGCATGTTTTTGATGTGGCAGCACTGATCATTTGATAGCAAGTTGCCCTATAAGATGGTCCTAGACATCACAAGCTAGTAGGGAGGTCTCTCATGTACCTGTTGGAAACAAAGGACGCAGTAGAGATCATGGAAGATCTAATCAGTTTAGGCCTAATCTGAGCACTATTTCATAGACTATTGATCGACCTGTAATACCTTCTACTTTGGCTCGAGCTTATGCTTTGAAAGCTCGTAAGGATCATGTTGTACCTAAAGTCATTGTAGGTATTGTTTCTCTCTTTGATTATGAAATGCATGCTTTGATTAATCTTGGATCCACCCATTCCTATATTTGTATTGGAGAAACTTCTGATAAAGAGATGCCTATAGATCAATTAGATTATGATATTCATGTAACCAGTCCTCTGGGTGGTAGTGTGTTGGTTAATTAGGATATAGAAATTTTCCTATTATGATCTAAGAAAGTGAGTTTGTAGTAATATGAAGCTTATATGGCTTTGTGATTGATTCTAAGAAAGAGGGTGTTAAATTGCAAGATATTCTAGTAGTGACTAAATTTTCAGACGTGTTTCTTGAAGAATTACCCAGACCCCTTCCTGAAAGAGAAGTGAAGTTGTCTATTAAAGTTATGCCTAGCATTGCTCCCATATCCAGAGCACCGTACAGGATGGCTCCTACTGAATTGAAGGAGTTGGAGACGCAATTGCAAGAGCTATAGGATAAGGGGTTCATTCGACCCAGTATCTTACCCCGGGGAGCACCGGTTCTGTTTGTTAAGAAGAAGGATGGTCCTTTCCAAATGTGCATCGATTACAAGCAACTAAATAGATTCACAGAGAAAAAAATAAGTATCCGTTGCCAAGGATAGAAGATCTGTTTGATCAATTGAAAGATGTAGGAGAATTTTTAAAGATAGATTTGCGATTAGGATACTATCAACTTCAGGTAAAGGATGTGGATGTTTTGAAGACTGCATTCAATGTTGGCCACCAATTATTTTTAGAACCTAACTCCTTGCTCTGATACCAAACAATGTTAGGCACCATTTCCGGAGTCCAACTATCCGAAATATCATAAGACGTGAGCGTACTATCCTGTGGGGTTATTTCCATGTAATCTCCTTAATCATCATTGAATCATCTTTTTTCTTTGATACCAAACAATGTGGGGTGATATGTGTTTAATTGTTGATGCATTTAATTATTTATTCTTAGTGATTAATGATACAAAAATACTTAAGATACTCACTTTAATTCATATATTATTTTAAGTACAATTTGGAAGTAAAGAAATTAAAGTGAGTCGAAAGCACTGCATTCAGGCCATTTTCTGAAGGCCAATTTTTACTTGTCTTTATGAAGCAAGAAGAAGACAAGAAAAATCAAAATACAAAGAAGGAGAATTAAAATGCTTGTCGAAAAAATGAAGAAATAACAAGAGCACCAAAACTATAATGCACTGCTAAGGATGCTGCAGCCACAAGCAAAAACGCAGACATTTCATGCCAATAGATGAGCACAACAACAATGCACAACGCAGAGAATGACGTTGTGCACAATACGTTCCAAACGCGTGTTGCGCATTTTATTCAAAATGCACAGTAAAAGGAGGAGTCATATAAGCAGGCGTGAGCCGTGAGGTTTTAACAGGTTACAAAGTTTAATTGTCTTATCACGCAACAGGAACCAGCTACAAGAGGCGTGACCTAACAGCACAGTGTAGAAGGGAGCTACGACTTGTGGTTGGGGCTGGAGAAGCTGGCACAGGCGTAAATGTGGGAGCGTGAACAGAGGTTGGGCCAAGAAACTCAGCAACTTAAATTGTCCCGTTGATGAACAGTGAGAGGAATAACAAGCTTGCGACAATGAACAAAAATTAAGAGATTTTTGGCTAAGGATTGGAATGGGGGTTGAAGCATTTTTTTGGGAAAGACTCATGAAAGGCTAGACGTCCCGATGCTGGTTCGGAGGTAACATCAACGCCGACGACCCGAGTTAAGTATTTTTTATTATTTTGTTGTTTCTTTCTCTCATTATGAATTGATTGTGTTATCCTATTTTAATTGATTTGGGTATTGTGTATGGATAATCATATTTTCATTATTATTCGGTTATTTGTGTATGAACCCATTGGGTATTATAAGTTGATAATTTTAATGCATTCATTGAATCATTAACTGCAAAATCATTGCTAGAATTTTGATATAATCTGTAATTGTTATGTTAAAATTCATGCGTAGCGACTAATGATTCATAATCAGTAAGGATAACATGACTTAGATTAAATGACGCATCATATGTGAGTATTGCCTTGATTAATCGATTTTCCTAATTCATAATGTTACTGCTTAATTAAATCTAGAGATCATATCCTAGGTTGTTCGGTGGTTAGGTTTAATTAACGATTGTATCTTCATTAAACAAAACCTAAGGGAAAATAGTTGCTAGGAAAGGTTAAAGAAAAACAAATTAATAAAATATGCTTAGTCAGGGTATAGGCTGAGATTGAACCAAAGAACCAAGTCTCTATCGAATTCCCCACCTTTATCATTTTTTGCATGTTTTATTTAATTTGTTTTTATTAGTTAGTTTTATTTTCTTTTCTTCTTTCAAAATCCAAAACCCCACATTTTAATAAACACTGGTTAATTTCATTTCATAAACTTTACACACACTTTCTGTGAGATCGACCATACTCACCAGTAATATAGTTGTATTCTAGTTATTTTATTTTGACTAACGTAACAACGCGAGGTCAAATTTTGGTGCCGTTGCTAGGAAGTGCGGTATTTTAGTTTTTATTTGTGATTTAATTAATGTTTTGTATATGTTTGTTCGTTATTAATTTTTTCTATTGTTTGGTGATCTTTTCATTTTTTATTTTATGTTTAAAAAAATCAATATTGAAGGAAGTAATTTCTTTTATAACTCATATTCTCAATCCTATAACAATGTTTAGACTGATCAACCTAACTTTTGCTATGGATAGGATAATCATTAGAATTACTTCTATGATAGTTTGCAAGATGCACAACAATTCTCGTACAAACCAGAAGCTTCCTATCATGACTCTGGTCTATCTTTGGAAGAGTTGAATAATATTTTGAAAGCTAATACTTTGCAAATGTAGAAGAATACTCTACGATTCCAGAAGGATGGAGGGAAATTTCCAAGAAACACATGGTCTAACGGCCAAGATTCAGAGAGCCAACATGATTCAATTGCATATTTAGAAGAACTTGTTAATAATATTGCTACTAACAATTTACAATGTCTACAGGATATGCAGCAATTACAAAAAAAAATGTAGCAGGAATTGCAAGAATTCCGACAAGAGACAAAAGCAAGCCAACAGAGAATGGAACACCTATTAGGTCAGATGGCAACAAGTCTTGATCGCCTAGAATCACAAAGCGAAGAGGAGCAGCCTTATCAACCGGAGGTGTACCCAATTGAAGTTTGTGCAGAAACTTTACAAAGTGACGAGGAGTTTGAGAATTTTGAGGTCAACCCTTAATGAATTGTTTGTGTCGAGGAAGTGAAGGAGCTCAAAGCTGAAAAGGACTCATCTTTTAGCTCGGAGGTAGGTATTGAGTCCATGATTATTCTTGAAACTAACTCTTTACCTTTATATAACAGATTAGAGGAGTTAAATGATAAAGAAAAAGGTGAAGAGATGTTCGAAATATTTCTAGAGTGTATGGGCTCGATCGGGATTGAGAAGTTGAGGATAGGGGAGATGCTAAAGGAGGATGATGATCAACTAAGACCCTATCTGGAACTACCTCGCATGGAGGAGCCACATGTGATAACTGAAGATCACAATTTTGTCACGTGAGGAGAAGAAGGAGTCGAGCCAGCAACCCTAAACAAAGGTGCTTCTTGGGATGCAACCCAAGGGAAGTAAATTTCTTTTCTTTTACATTTTCGCATTACTTTTTTATATGCATGTGTGTTTTTGAATTTGTTTGTTTTATTTGTTTTTAAGTTTTCAATCAAAATGAGAGAAAGAAT
>JANZLD010000004.1:21095937-21122175 GCA_026413575.1 Erythroxylum carthagenense | reverse complement strand
GTACCAAGATTCTTTTGTAAGTAATATACATATACATAGAGATATATGGGAAACATGTATATTATAAGAATCTAAATGACTGCGTGTCGTTATGCTAGTCAAAATAAAATAAATAGATTATTATTGTAGCAGTGGTGAGTCTAGGCTGATCCTACAGAGAGTGTGTGTAAAGTTTATGAAATGAAATTAATCAGTGTTTACACTAAACGAGGGGTTTTAAATTTTTCGAAGAAGAAAATAAAATGAAACAAACTAATAAAAGCAAATTAAAGAAAACATGCATAAATGATAAAGGTGGGGAATTTGGTAGGGACCCGATTCTTTGGTTCAATCTCGATCTACACCCTAATTAAGCATATTTCTTTAATTTGTTGTTCTTTAACCTCTCCTAGCAATTATTAATCGTGGGTTAAAAATTTACTCGAGTTTTCCCTTAGGTTTTGTTTAATGAAGATATGATTGTTAATTAAACTTAACCACCAAAAAACCTAGGATATGATCTCTAGATTTAATTAGGTAGTAGCATTACGAATAATCAAGGCAATAACCACACACGATGCATCATTTAACCTAAGTCATGTTATCCCTAATGATTACGAATCATTAGTCGCTACACATGAATTTCAAAATGACAATCTAGCAATGGATTTGAAATTAACGATTCAATGAACACATTAAAATCATTAATTCACAATACCCAATGGGTTCATACATAAATAATCGAAAAATAATGAAAATCTGATTATCCATACATAAAACCCAAATCAATTAACATAGGATGACACAATCAATTCCTAATGAGAGAAAGAAACAACAAAATAATGAAAAAATACTTAACCCGGGCCATCTATGTCGATATCACCTCCGAACCGATGTCGGGGTGCCTAGCCCTTCATGGGTCTTTCCCAAAAAATTGCTTTAGCCCCCATTTAATGTCTTTATCCAAAAATCCCTAATTAACTCTTAATTTGTTTCAACCCAATCTCGCCATTGCCCATGATGTGATGATTTAATGTTGAAGTTTTTCACTGTTCACTCACAAAAGCCCCCGTACTGTTGCTTCTTACTGTTCTGCACTTCCTCTATGTCCCACACCAAGCTCTCCTTCGTCTGCGTTTAACGCAAAAAAATGTGTTAAACGTAGACCCTCTCAAGCCCTTTGTATTGAGTTATTTCTCTAGCGTGATGGGACGATTAAGTTGCTGGTCTTCTTAAATCCTTCCTTCTATGCCTTGGACGCTGTGTGCAATGCAGTTGCGTCTGCGTTTCCTGCAGAAACGCAGACGCTATTGTCTTCATTTCACTCTTCTGCCTTCACTTTATGTTGTTGTTCTGCTTACTATTTGCTACTCCTTGCTTGGTCAACGACATTGCCGTTTTGCTGCATTCCAGATACTGCCTTATTTTATTTGGCTTGGTTGTCTTCTTTTGTGTTTTCTTGCTTGTCTTTTAATTTTCTTCTTCTTGTTCTACGAAGACAAGTGAGTACTAATCTTCAGAAAATGGCCTAAATATTGCACTTTCAATTCACTTTAATTTCTTTGCTCCCAAATTGTACCTAAAATCATATATGAATTAAAGTGAGTATTTTAATCATTTTCATGTCAATAATCGCTAAGTTTAAATGATTAAATATATCAATAATTAAATAGATATCAATTTCTCCCACACTTAGCTTTTGCCCATCCTCAGGCAAAACATTTAAAGTAAACTCAAAGACCTGAAACATTTACTGAATTTTCATATTTCTAAGAATATATAATCACAAGCAAAGATGATTACCTTTCAAAAATCATAGCAAGAAATTAACATTCCAAGATTTTACTCATGATCAATCAACATTCAATATCTTCAAAAACTAAGCAATATAATGGTAGACTCGGAAAATGTGTTTAATTAAAATATATCAATGGGTACACTCAACACCATTCATGATCACGACAATCCACAACTTTGCAAATCATATCATTTGTCTACCACTAATGTTCACATGCAAAATCATGAATCAAAAGCCTTTTCAAGGTTGTAATGTGAGCAAGGGTAAGGTCAGATGTATTTGGGTTAAGTTGCATGAAAGTTATCAAGGCTAGTGAAACAAAGCAGCACTCATAAAAAAATGGGTTCTGTCAGCTATGATAAATGCAACATTTATATTTCATAATCCCATTCAACTCTTGCACACAAACCACATGAAGCATATACCAATCCGAAGGAATCACTTATACAATTTATGCCAACAATACATTGAAATCACAAGAGTGAACCTTCCAAACCAACATCTACCCCATATTCAACATACTCATAGATCACATTCATTACAACTGTAGGAAGTTGCATAAACTATAAACAACTTTTCAACACATATACAATTCCTCCTTGATACATTTATTTAAACAATTTTTTCGTTCTTTTTTTCTTTTTCTTTTTTTGGCTTTTTTTCTTTCTTGTAAAAATAATTAAAATAAACTAAATCAACATGGGAATTTGAATGATAAGACATAAAATAACATCCTAAGATTATAACCAAGCCTCACATATGTACACCCCACACTTAGAATTTTGTATATCCACAAAATCAACAATCACAAATGTTCCACTAGCTTTATGTCTTGGGCGTAACATTTGGTTAAGTTTAAAAGCATAAAATGTGATTTATACAAAAAGAAAGGCTAAATCTCAAAGGGGTTTATCAAGGAAAAAATCATGTCAATATGATAGGTTATTTAGCTAATGTAGTTTTTGAAAAACAAAAAAATGCCTAATCATATCCATGTTAATGCATGTGATAAAAAGTGGTCTCGAATAGAAAATCAATGCAAAATCAGGACGTATATGTCATGAAGGTCACACATTATCAAAAGGTGATGAGACTGATATAGATGTGTCAGTCGCATAAGGCTCAAAATCTCACCGGCTTTGTCTACCATTAGTCACTATTCTTCTAAAGATAATGCATATCGACTAATCACAAGAGTAAAAATACATGCTAGAATTGCTATGAAATTCTCTAGTCAATCCAAACTCTAATCATGATTATATAATCCTAGAAGTAATAGAAAACAAGAAAATGTTTGTTTCGTTTGTTTTATTCTTTCTCTCATTTTGATTGAAAACTAAAAAACAAGTAAAACAAAAAAAATTCAAAAAAGACATATGCATATAAAAAGTAATGCCGAAATGTAAAGGAAAAGAAATTTACTTCCCTTGGGTTGTCTCCCAAGAAGTGCCATTGTTTAGGATCGCTGGCTCGACTCCTTGTTTCGTCCTCACGTGACAAAATTGTGATCTTTGAGTGCCACATGCAGCTCCTCCACATGAGATAGTTCCGAATAGGGTCTTAGTTGATCATCATCCTTATTCAGCACCTTCCCTATCCCCAGATGCTCAATCTTGACTGAGTCTATACACTCTAGAAATATTTTGAACATCTCTTCACCTTTTTCTTCATCATTCAATTCCTCCAATCTGTTATGTAACGGTAAAGAGTTAGTCTCAAAAATAATCTTGGACTTAGTACTTACCTCTGAGCTAAAAGATATGTCCTTTGCAGCTTCGAGCTCCTTCTCCATTTCTTCGACACTAACAATTCGTTGAGGGTTGACCTCAAAATTCTCAAGCTCCTCATCACTTTGTAAAGTTTTCGAACAAACGTCCATTAAATACACCTTGGGTTGATACGATGGCTCCCCTTCATTTTGTGATCCTAAGCGATCAAGACTTATTGCCATCTGACCTAATTGGTATTCCATCCTCTATTGGCTTGCTTTTATCTCCTGTCAGAATTCTTGCAACTATTGCTGCGTATCTTGTAAAAATTGCAGATTGTTAGCAGTAATATTATTAACAAGTTCTTCAAAGGATGCAACTGAATCGTGTTGGCTCCCTGAATCTTAGGCATTAGACCATGTATTTTTTGGAAATTTCCCTCCATCCTTTTGGGATTATAAAGTATTCTCCTGCGATTGCAACATCAACTCTTCCAGAGATGGACCGAAGTTGTGATAGGAAGCTTTTAGTCTGTACGAGAATTGTTGTACGTCCTATAGACTATCATGGAAGTAATTATGGTGGTTATCCCATCCATAAAGAAAGTTATGTTGATCAGTCCAAACATTTTTATAGGATTGAGAGTATGAGTTATAAAAGAAATTACTTCTGTCTATATCGAATTTTTTTTGTTTCAAACATAACATAAAAAAATGAAAAGATCACCAAATAATAGAAAGGAAATTAATCATGAACAAATATATACAAAACACCAATTAAATCTCAAACAAAAACTAAAACACCGCACTCCCGGACAACGGTGCCAAAATTTGACCACGCGTCATTACGCTAGTCAAAATAAAATAACTAGACTAATACTGTAGCAGTGGTGAGTCTAGGTCGATCCCATAGAGAGTGTGTGTAAAGTATGAAATGAAATTAATCAGTGCTTACACTAAACGGGGGGTTTTGGATTTTTCAAAGAAGAAAATAAAATGAAACTAACTAATAAAAACAAATTAAAGAAAACATGCATAAATGATAAAGGTAGGGAATTTGGTAGGGACCTGATTCTTTGGTCAATCTCAGCCTACACCCTAATTAAGCATATTTCATTAATTTGTTGTTCTTTAACCTCTCCTAGCAATTATTAATCACGGGTTAAAAATTAACCTAAGTTTTCCCTTAGGTTTTGTTTAATCAAGATACAATCATTAATTAAACCAAACCACTAAATAACCTAGGATACGACAGTAGCATTACGAATTAGAAAAACTGATTAATCAAGAAAACAACCACATACGATGCATTATTTAACCTAGTTCATTTTATCCCTAATGATTATGAATCATTAGTCGCTACACATGAATTTCAACATAACAATTACGGATTATATCGAAATCCTAGCAATGGGTTTGAAATTAACGATTCAATGAATGCATTAAAATCATCAATTCACAATACCCAACAGGATCATACACTAATCACCAAACAATAATAAAAATTCGATTATCCACACACAAAATCCAAATCAATTAACATAGGATAACATAATCAACTCCTAACGAGAGAAAGAAACAGCAAAATAATGAAAAAATACTTAACCCGGGTCATCGATGTCAGTATCACCTCCGAACCAGTGTTGGGATGCCTAGCCCTTCTTGAGTCTTTCCCAAAAAATTGCTTCAGGCCCCATCTAATGTCCCTAGCCAAAAATACCTAATTAACTCTTAATTTGTTTCAAGCCAATCTCGCCATTATTCATGATGTGACGACTTAATGTTGGAGTTTTTCACTGTTCACACACAAAAGCCCCTACACTGTTGCTTCTCACTATTCTGTGATGCCTCTATGTCCCACAAACGTAGACCCTCTCAAGCCCCCTCTATTGATTTATTCCTCTAGCATGATGGGACAATGTAAGTTGTTGGTCTTCTTAAATCCTTCCTTCTATGTCAGGGACGTTTCGTGCAACGCAGCGACATCCGCATTTCACTTAGAAATGCAGACGCCAACGTTTACATTTCACTCTTCTGCCTTCACTTTGCGTTGTTGTTTCTGCTTACTATTTGTTGCTCCTTGCTTGGTCAACGACGCTACCATTTTGCTTCATTCTAGCTGCTATCTTATTTTATTTACCTTGGTTGTCTTCTTTGTGTTTTCTTGCTTGTCTTTTAATTTTCTTCTTCTTGCTCCATGAAGACAAGTGAGTGTTAATCTTCATAAAATGGCCTAAATATTGCACTTTCAACTCACTTTAATTTCTTTGCTCCCAAATTGTACCTAAAATCATATACGAATTAAAGTGAGTATCTTAAGCATTTTCATGTCAATTATCACTAAGTGTAAATGATTAAATATATCAACAATTAAACACATATCATTAAATTAATGGATTCAAAGTTGAATAATCAAGTTGGTCATTTGATTATGATTTAGACTGTAATGGTGCAATTTATATCCATATAAGTAAAGGAGTTTATTTAAAGGGAATGATGAGTTTCATATCATGATAGTAGTTGACTATCAACAATGGCATTATTAAATGAATCTGGAATCAAGTATGTTTTTAAGAATAAAGTGGGCCGTTACTTTAATCTTAAAACATACAACTTAAACATTCGCTTATTATGGACCACAATCTTGATGAGTGGTGAACTCGTATATGTTTCATTATAATTCTTGATATGATCAGAGTGGTTTTTTACAGAGTATTAATCCAGTGTCTGCATGTTGGAATTATCAATTGAAACATGTATAAGGGAACATTCACTCAAATAAAGAGTTTACAGTGCTATCATCACTTCTTGATATTTTAAGGAGATTTGGTGATTAAATTGGCGCCAGTAGTTTGATGGACTAGCTACCCATCAAGTGTTAACACCAAGATAAGATCTTGTGTGTTAATCACCATATAAAGTAAAACAGGAGATCTAGAAGGAAAAACCAACATAAGGGCAAAATGATAATTTTACCCTTTATTGTGTGGATGGCTATAATAAGGTTCTAAATAGGGGTCGCAATTGGACATAAAATATGTGTTCTCATAATATTTAATAATTCAAGAGTTCAGCTAATTGTCTTAAGTGTAATGGCATTTAGTTAATAAGCTAGAATTAATTCTAATGAGATTAAATTAATTCTAGGCGTATTGGAGCTTGAATTATCAAAGTCTTATAAGATTCCTCACTTAGCTTTAAGGAAGGTTATCAAGCTAAGTAAGAAATATAAATGGAGGTTTTAGAAGCCCATAATTAAATGTTGGGCTTACATTAATTAATGGTTAACTAAAAGCCTAAATGTTCATTTAGAAATGGGCTAGACTTTGGTTTAATGTAATTGATTAGATTAATTATATTAAAACAAATTTTTTAAAGAAATGAGGGAGCAATTTCTGTTATTAGAGTTGAATGTGCAGTTGCCCATTTAACATTAAAATGTTAAATAAAGATGGCCTTTATTATGGTTTATCATCATTAAATGGAGCTATGAACTTACCATTAAATAGTTTAATGGTCATCTTTTAATCTTAGCGTATAACCTATTAAATTTCATTGGATTAAAAAAGAAAGATGTACATTGGATGGACCATCTTCCTTATTACAACATCAAAAATTGAAATTAACGTGATAATATTAGGTGATTGGATTTTTCATATATCCATCTTAAAACAAATGAGAAGAGTCTCATTTAATGGCTTCTTTATGTTTGATTAAAGAAAGGTGTGATGCATTGGATGCTTCCCCTCTTCTCTCTTATTATGCATAATCAAAATTAGGAGTGTAAGAAAAGGGTTCTTGCATTGTTTTGACCAACTCTCTCCTCTCACCTATGCTGGCCAAAACTTAGTATGAGAAGTGTCTGATTGTTTCCTTCTTTCTTCTAAGAAAATACTTCTCCAAAGTGTTTCTTCTCCTATCCCACCAAAAGATTTTGCTAACTAAGTTGTCCTAGGAGAACAAAAGGTAAATCAAATTGGTTGAGGATACAATAACAAGGAGTAGATAGATTGACAAAGCAAAGGTTTTGGATACAAGAAGAAGGAGAGGTTAGCATAACAAGGAATTAAAGCTGTAGCAAAGGAGTTGGTAATACTCTTCAACTTGTTTATATCTATTATTATCCTTATACCATATCATATATGGAATGGCATGATGATTTGGATATATTGCTTCGGCTACAAATAAGATTTCTAAAAAGTTTTGAAATCTACTGGTTCTCCAAATATAGCATACTTTCTTTTTCCGATCCAATAGGAAATAGGGTAAAGATAAATGTTAAGAGTGTTATTAATGCCTCTACTATTCTCAAAATAGGAATCAAGATTGAATATAAAGCGGATATAGGTTTTACACCGAAATCAAAATTTGAGGGGGAGCTTATAGTAAGACGAAGCAAGAGTGAACATGTTTCGTCTGACATACAAACCAAACCTCGATCAACAAAATGAATATCCACAGAGGAAAAGGTTGAACAATCGTCTGATGTGCCAATACAAGTTAAGACGATTCTATAAAGGGAGGAAAGCTAGGTTCAACTATCAACTCAACAAGTGTTATTGAAGAGGAAGGCTATGATGCTCCAATCAGAAAAGCCTAAATAGTCAAGAAGGTCATCAAGATTATTGACCTTACGACAATAAGAACAGAAGAAGCAGAAAGTTTTAATTCTTGGTGAAGATTCTGAGAAGCAAAAGCAATGATAGCAGACTACCAAATCAATTATCTCTATCTTGCAAAGTTAATCAACACAATCATCTAAAGAGACTAAGATAAGAAGGAAGTTAGTATTTGAGAGGAAGAAGCCTCAACAATAACTCTCTTTCAAACTAGCAGAACAACAAAAAAGGATGAACCTTAGTTAGAAAAAGGTTTCTTCATCTGATGTTCCATAAAAGGCATAGACTGTTAAACACTAGTTAGTACTTTACAATCCTTCTCAACTAATTAAGAAAAAGGATTTGAAAATGAAAGTTATAGAAGAATTAGTACCTATTTGAAATAGAAGTTCAATTATTATCAGAGACCCTTCGAAGCAGACAGTCAAGGTACAAGTCGAGCCTATACCAGAAAACGATCAGACAATACATCTTCTCAATCATGAAGAATGAAGACTATATGGTATTTTACGAGATGAAAAGTTAGATCCATATCCATTGAAGATTTCAAAGGATTGTTATACAACCTATCTGATTACAAGCAAAACAACAATAAAGACCGTACCACATGTACAACCAAGATGTTCAACCCTCGTAATAAACGAAGAAAAAGGGAAGAAGAAGATGTTTCCTAAAGGCCATGAAGATGATCTTACAGGAGAACAAATTCAAGCGGCTGTGAAGAACATAGACGATGCATGTAATGCAGGTCAACCTATAAGTGTCTATGTACCACATCACACATCAAGGGCATAAGGAAGTCAATTTGGAGTTTCTACCGAAGATGAAAGTTTCAAGGTAGTTGGAAAAGTGACAGAAGGAAGGTACAAAAGTATCATAATAAAAGGTATCAATTTCAACTTAGAAACCTTTGTGCATCTAATCATGCATTTCAAACTCTTAGGTTTCATACCTTCAGTCAAAAATGTGTTGCACCTTCTTAGGCAACCCAGTTTCAAACTACCCATACTTGATGATCTTGATCTCCTAGAAGGAAAATAAACCTTGAAATTACCCTTAATCAAAATCATAAAGTTAGACGTTTCACCTAGAAAACCATCTGTTGTTGAATACCTTCATCCACTTAGTGAAATATAACAAGATGCTACTGTTAATTCAGAGTTCTTTAAACATTTCATCAGTTGGACTGAAGATAGTCACAAGCAGAAGGAAGTTCAGGAAGCCTTAGCGAAAAATATTGAGGAAATTCATACTAAGGTTGATGAAATGGGTGATTCAGTGGCTTCATGAGGAAATAATACTTCTATGTGTTTCTATTGAATAAGACCTCAAGATGATCCACACTGATATTCAACATATATATTCTAAAATTCTGAAGCGTCTAAGATGAATTATCTTTTTGATTAATAACAAATAGGAGGAGACGAGGAGAAAAGTGGAGAATATTAGAAAGCATTGTATATCTTATGCATATCTTATGTATTGCTTTGATTGTTATTTGTTTAGACATTATTTGTTTATTCGTTTGAATATTATTTTATCTTCTAAAATTATGATTATTTGTTATCATCAAAAAGGGGGAGATTATTAAGTCAAGAAGACTTCACTTCTATTAATTTTGGTGACAATCAAATAATAATAATAATCTTAGAAGTGTGTGAATTGTTTTGATGAGTTTGTTAAGTGCGTAGAAAAATGTAAGTGACATAAATCATCAACTTAAGACGATGCATAGTCAAATCAAGATGATACTTAAGACTCAACATGATCAACATAAGAAGATACACAATCAAAATAAAAAGATACAGAAGGTCAACATAAGAAGATACAGAAGGTCAACATAAGAAGATATAAGGTCGACACAAGATGAAAGTGTGACACCAGACGAAAGTACAACACCAGAAGAAATATAGTACTAGACGAAGCAAATGAAAACTATTCTAGAACATCAATCAGTTAGTTAGTTGGAGTTAGTTACAGGACTCAACTAATAACAGTTTCTAGAAGATTTAAGAAGCAATTTTCTCAAGAAGATTGTTGAAGACTTAGGATATAAAAACTAGTCATAGTCATAAACTAAACAATGTTTACAACAAAAAAATAATACAAGAGAGAAAATTTGATTTTAAATACTTAGAGAAACTCTATACTCAAGTGTGAAAGAAAGAGAGTGAATACATCTGTAACGTGAAGCTCGAACAATATCTTTCCAAGCAAAAGAAAGGCTAGAGCCTGGAGAGACTAAGGAAGCAGATAAAGAATACTTTGTGAGAGAGACCTGAAGAGACTTTGCAAGTGTAGAAATAATACTTGTAACGTTGAAGAGTATAGTGAAATCTCAGACAAACTCTGAGGATTGGACGTAGTCTAAGGTTAAGGAAGTAGTATAAATCACAACGTCTATTCTCTAACGCTTATCTCTTTAATTTTTTTGTTGTTAGAAGAGTAGATAATAATTTTTGCAATTGCATTACCCCCTTCTTGTGTATTCTATATATTATACGTGATTTTTATATTAACGAGAGATTTACTTCACCTTGCAATCTCCTTCGTTCTTCGTTGTCTTCACCTATTTAGGTTATTGTAAACTATAATGAACAAAGGAGGACATCTCTGGAAATCTTGAAACCTCTTAGGAAGCATGGCTAGAACACACATAAATTGTTAGCTATGTGTTCTTTGAGAGAGTATTTTAGAAGATGGTGAACAATTCACAAAAAGACACTTCATTTTCTTATAACTTTTGCATGAAAATGGAGTGCCTTTGACACCCTTTGGCCTCCCTCTAACCCCTAACATCAATAGAGAGATAGTGGGATTTGATTAGCTTTTAATATCATTTAATTTAGCATGAAAACATTCACCCGTTCTTTAAAGGGTAATTTTGTCATCTTGCTTATTAAAAGGTAATTTTATTATCTTACCTAATAACCAAGATTCATAATGACATGACCCCAAACTAACACACTTTTGTAGCTTAGTCATGCATCTCTCATATCTTGGATCCCCATCCAAAACCGTTTTACTCATTCTTCGTATCTTCAATATGTGTGACTCATTAGGTTCTCAATTATGTTGACCACTTAAATTAACACTTAATTCAAGTAAGTCATGAGCAGTATCTAGCAAAACATCACGACCCCTAATTGACTGAAAAGTTAGTAGTATGACTACAATCCCTTCCATAGACAATGTTCCCATGCAATTTGTCCTTTCACCATTCTATATCCCACCTAATTCAGAGTATGGTTAAAGTGTTAACTCCTACTAGACTGACTATGTCACATCTAGCCCAAATGACGCTAGTTCTTATCCTTGAGGCTCATTACTTAATTAGATATGTTGTTAAAGACTATCTTCAGGACATTTCTATTGTGGCTAGAGATTCCCTAGTAATAACCTCGACAAAAGACCGTGGATATCATGTTCTACTATGAAGAGTGGTGAATCCTTTATTGGCTACTCAATTACCTTCGAATACCTCAAGCTATACCCAATCACAACCCTATGAGCAACCTCTGAGAGGCAACGAGGAATGTAGTCAAATTATAGGATTAGTATCTAAGATATCTATGAGCACCTCAAGTCTAAGGATATTTGCACCATTGTTATGTTGAGAATATCACTGAAACTAGAATAGATTATCTCATGGCAGGTCATCCAATATAGTTACTACTCTTAGCAAGCAGCCACATGTTAACTCTAAATAACTCAAGCTTACAACTTTTGAGATCCACTGCTTGATCTAATCAAGGAGTATAACATGTGCTAGTCTATCCAAATTAATAATGTCCCATCTCATTAATTCTATGACTAGGGATAATTTAGACACTAACATAATTACACATGATAGGAATCTCATTATCATGATCTCATCATGATTTCCTTCCTGCTATGTAATGTATCAAGGACTTTATTAATTTGATTTAAGATCATTATCAATTTATAAAGAACATGAAAATCAAGTTATCAAAAATTCCTTTTTATTATTCATAAACTTTGTTACATTAAGTGTTAAAGGTTATTACGTTTAAAGCATTTGTCTAACAACCTCCCACTTGAACTAAAGCCAATGGCCTTTGTATCTAATACCATAGGCAAGTACACGAGAATCATATCTCTTTTTGGGAATTGACTTAGTCAAAGGATCAACAATATTCTGATCAATGGGCACACTCGCTATATCTTGACATCATTTCTACCAATGATTTCTCTAATCAAATTATGATACATTAGGTCTCGTAAATAATGTAGCATAAATGATTGATCCTATATCTGAAGAATAGGGGATCAAGTTCAAACGAGTCCTCTCATCTTGTGTCTTTGGACATATAGATTTTGAGAGTGCAATCCCATACATCATGGGAAGATAACCTCTCTTGGATTGCTCCATCTGAAACCTCTTTAGCATCTATCTATGTATTTAGACAAAGCAACTTCTTAGATCTATCTCTATAGATTCTTATCCCCAAAATTTAAGTTGTTTCTCTAAGGTCTTTTATAGAGAAATGCTTGGACAACCAAATCTTGACTGATTGTAAATCTAACACATCATTTCCTATTAGTAGTATGTCATCTATATACAACACAAAGAATATAATTGCACTCCCACTAACCTTCTTATACATACAAGGTTCATCCAAATTTTATGAGAAACCAAACTCTTTTAATTTCTCATCAAATAAGATATCCCAACTCCTAGATACTTGCTTCAATCCATAAATGAAAATTTGAAGCTTGCATACCTTTTCACCATCTTTGGATATGAAACCATCGGGTTGTGACATGTATACATCCTCGGTTAGGTTTCCATTAAGGAAATTTGTTTTCACATCCATTTGTCATATCTTGTGATCATAATGAGCAGCAATGGTTACGAGTATCCTAATGGATTTAAACATGCTTACCACGCTAAATATTTCATCATAGTCAATTCCTTGTCTTTGATGGTAGCCTTTAGCTACAAGACTAGCTTTATTGGTAACTACATTACCCTCCATGCCAATTTTCTTTTTGAAAACCCATTTGCACCCTATGGGTTTTGTCCCTTCGGGTGGGTCAACCAAAGTCCGTATTTGTTTTCATATATGGAATCCATTTCGAATTTCAAAGCTTGAAACCATTTGTCAAATTCTAAACTCTTTAGAACTCCTTCATAGGTAGTAGGCTCATCATCTTTTATGAGCAATACGTCATTATGGTCACTTATGAGAAATCCACCTCTCTTTAGAATATAAAGTATCTTACTTGACCTACAAACCTTTTGTATGTCAAAATGTTGAATTATTGTTTCATCATTATGAACAATAGTCTCAAGTTTAGGCAATTAATCTGCATCTATTTGAGCATCTTGAACTTCCACAAGTTTAATTTTGCTCTCATTGTCTTCTTTTAGAAGAAACACTTTCTCTAAAAAGACAACATGCTTTGAAATAAACATCTTTTGTTTCAAAACATTGTAGAACTGATATCCTATTGTTTCTTTAGGATATCATACTATCAAACACTTGTCAAATCTAACTTTTAGCTTATTTGACTAAATTCGCTTCACATAAGCCAGAAAACCTCAAATTTTCATATAAGAAAGATAAGGTTTCTTGTTTGTACACATCTCATATAGAGTAACATCAACTAACTTTAAAGGGACTCTATTTAATGCATAAACAACAGCCTAGAATGCATATCCTTATAAGGATTTTGGCAAATCTATTAAGCCCATCCTTGACCTCACTATAACCAATAAGGTTTGATTACTCCTTTCTGCCACACCATTATGTTGCGACATGTAAGGTGGAATCCAATGGGATACTATCCCATTATCTTTGAGATAATTTAGAAACTCTTGGATTAAGTATTCACTACCTCAATCTGATTGAAGTGAGTTAATTCTTCTGCCCAACTCTCATAAGATATACATACCCATATTGTGAATAATCATTAATAAAGGTAATGAAGTATATGAAACCACCTTTGGCATTTATGGACATCAGATCACATACATTTGAATGTATTAAGGCTAATAGCCCAATAGTTCGTTCACCATTCCTTTAAAGGGTAACTTTGTCATCTTATGTAATAAGCAAAATTCATATGTGCCATATGATTCATAATCAAATGACCCTAAACTACCACACATGTGTAGTTTAGTCATGCATCTATTACTTAAATTGCCAAGGTGACAATGCCATTAATACGATGATTTCACATTATCTCATTTTTGTCTTTTATTGTCATTGATATTTAAAACTGGATTAGACATATCTAATATATGTATTCCATTGCATAATGTACCCATAGCATAAAGCATACCATTCAAACTAATAGAACAACCATTGTTACTAAAATTTAAACAGACACCATCTTTATTAAAACTAGAATTTGAATTAATATTCTTAGTCAATACACGTATATAAAAACATTCATCCAATTCTATTACAAGTCAACTAGGAGCATCAAGACCTGAGTTCCTATGGAAAATGTAGCAAATTTTGCTCCATTGTCCATACACAGGTCTAAATCTTCCTTGTTAAGTTGTTTAATATTCTTGAGGTCCTACATATAAGTATGTGTGAGCCACATCCAATACCTATATGTTATTATTAGAAACATGATTAATATCAATAACAAACATACCTGAAGTAGATAGGGCATCTGATGCCTTCTTGTGCTTTAGTGACTCTAGATAGGCCTTACAGTTCCTCTTCTAAGAGCCATCCTTGTCATAGTGGAAGCATGTTCCCTTAGGGGCAATCTCCTTAGCTTTCTTCTTGACCACACCTCCCTTAGGCCTTGTGGACTTCTTATTCTTTTGGTTCTTCCTCCTCGAACTAGAAGAGTCCACCAGCATCATAACTTTATTGTCTTTCCTGATAGATGACTCAACTGTTTTGAGCAAGTTGATCAATTCAGGAATTGTAGTGGATATTTGGTTCATTTTATAGTTAAGCAAAAATTGTGAATAACTATTTTTCAAGTTAATCAAAATTAAGTCTATACTTAATTCATGATCCAACAAGAAGTCAAAAGAGGCTAACCTCTCAACATAGCCATTCATCTTCAGTGCATATTGCATTGGAGATGTCCCCTTAGCCATCTCAGAGTGGAAGAGCAACATCGAGGTCTCAAATCTTTCAAACCTAGCTTGCTCATCAAACAACTCCCCCAGATGATAGACTATGGTATGAGCGTCTATAGCCTTATGCTGCTTTTGCAATTTTGGTGACATAATGGCTTATCATTGAGATGCTTTCTGTATACCTTTTGATCACTATCAAAAGCATCAGAAGTAGGGGGATCGGGAAGTGGTTCTTCTAAGACTTAGTATAGTTATTTCAACTTGACAACTATTTTTAGGTTCCTAAGCCAGTTTAGGAAGTTAAGTCTAGTCAACTTATTGCCTTCCATAAGTGAGCATAGGTTCGCACTAGTGGTCGTGGTGTCGATTCTTGCAACCTAATGTCAAGGAGAGAAATAGTGTTAGACTATACATAAATGCATGTTAATTAAGACTTTAATAACATGCATTATGGCTCCCACTACTTTCTCGCAAATTAATAACCCTCAATAAGAATCCAAGAGAACTTGTATAGAAGTTCACTTAGTGGGTCGGTATCTAATATCTCCAGGAATGATCTTGGGTTTGCCCAACAAACCACCCTAGGTCAATCGGTAAGTTTCAGTCATACCAATTGCATTTATAATGCAACTATCAAATTTAGTACTATCAACTATTGATGTGTGAACACACATTGGGCTATCAACTATTGATGCATGTACATTACCCAACTTCACCTATGTCTACGTTAACCTTGGGTTTGCCCAACAAATCAAAATTTTTAGTTAAAACCAACTCATTAATCTAGAAATTACATTTTTGTAAATCAAGCATATTCTTGTAGAGTAGACTTGGGTTTTCCAAATATTCCTAATTCTAAAAGAACTTTGGTTCTCACCATATTAATGGAAGACATTAGTTTCAATATTTTAACTGAGGGATTTCTACTTAGGTCTCATTTGTATATATCACACATATATATAGTTACCATAGCTATATGGCATGATATGGACACCCAAATCATATTGGGATTAAGTCCATAACCATCCATTACACAAGCCCACACATACTCTTAACATACATCCTCTAATGTATAATAGTTAAACACATCAAATTTGGTTCTGTGTCAAGTTATGGATCCTACATTTTGGAAGTTGGTTTAACTCTTGAATCTAATTTCTTCCTAAGTGTTATCTTGGTTGAATTTAATCATGTATGTCATTTATGTTGGGCACCATTTTTGGAACCCAACCTCGGATCATTAACGTGAACTTAAACTTATGGAAATTCCTTAAACAACACCGATTCATCTTCTTGCTCTGATACCATGAATGTTGGATCCCGCTTGAGTCTGGAATCTAACGCTTGTGAAATCATGAAACGTGATCTTCTTCATTTCTCCTTAGAATTTTTTTCCACACTCTTTAAAAACATAAAACATGTACGTCTTACCCTGTAGGGTTAATTCATTTAACCCTTACAAAGCATGAGCGGATTTCCTTATATAGTTACTTCAAAGTACTTTCATTAGCCATCATTAGTTCCTCATCATTCTCATAACATCTAAAGCCAAAAAGGGCAAACTCACACAGCGGAATCACAAGAATCACTATTACCTTCTTCAAAATGGTATGTGCCTACACCAAGCCAAACGTCAACAAAAATATTCATCTCACTTACTTCTGACCAGATTTTGGAACATCTCAAAAAGGAATTTCAAAAGGACTTCTTCATAATATTTGTTCCTTTTTTCATTAATCTTCTAATGACACCAAAAACATTCGATTTGGTTTAGAACTCTAAAAGTTATGGCCCAAACACTTTCGGACTATTACTAAACTGAGACTGTGCACTATACCCAACTTCACTCGAGAAACTGAAAGTCTTAATGACAGAATTCAAATTTAATTCCTTCAGATGAATTATAGCTTCATGTCTCTAGTTTATTGAGAAATAAGAAAACCCTCATTCGGAACTCTATAGCTCAAGATATCACCAAAACCCTGAAGCATATTCAGAAACATATCCAACTCATACTCTTTTAACCGATCCTCTCACTTTGATTCAATCAATTTTTTTTTTGAAATTCATATCAAAGCCTAAAAAATTTTATGTAGAGTTAAAGGAATGTCTTATAAATCCAACTCTTCAAAAATCGGGTCAATCGGATGTCGGACGGAAAAGTTATAAGCAAAAGAATGGAAGAGGGTCGGGTTGCCCTCGGGAGAGGACGCTGCGACTTTCTTTTTTTTTTTCCTCCAACTACCTAACTTCTAAAATTCATATCTTTTGACCCAGAAGGACTTAAAAACCAATTAGGCCTCTAAGGGAGTCAAAATCCACTTCAAAGTGGCTGCTTGGAAAAATGTCATCCTAAACAGTAATATAACCTCTAAAAATCATATCTTTCAGCTCCATGGTTCAAAAATGTCATACTTCATATCAATGAATAGATAAAAAGATAATCTTCCACCTTTAAGAAGACTTTATAGACAAAATTTTCCTTTATGAGGGTCAAAATCCCACTGAAACTTACTTTCCCGAAATTTGCCATCCTAGACAGCACCCAAACTTCAAAACTTTACCTCTTTCAACTCCCACATCCAAAAATTGCATACTTTATAGCGTTGGAAAGCTATAATGACAAACTACAACTTTCATGAAGGCAACTTTGGCTAATTCTACCTATATTATTCTAGATTTTCCATGGAAGTCAGAACACAAATCTTATCCTTGTGAAAACTTGAATTTCATCCCAACTTCACT
Source organism: Erythroxylum carthagenense (assembly GCA_026413575.1). Classification (NCBI taxonomy): domain Eukaryota; kingdom Viridiplantae; phylum Streptophyta; class Magnoliopsida; order Malpighiales; family Erythroxylaceae; genus Erythroxylum; species Erythroxylum carthagenense. Next base: position 21,104,251 of record JANZLD010000004.1, on the reverse strand, counting down.
TTCTTAACTAAAGCAACACATTCTTATCCATTCAATAACTAATTGGAATTCATCAAATCATCGACTTCAATTTATTTTACTCCTCCTACTTAACCACAACTTATCATTCATAACATTTCTATCTTGCTTTTCCAAAATTGCCTACATATATATATAACAATAGGTCATGTATTATCTCAAGTGGATAGCCTCATTCCGTTATATCTAATTCAACCCACATCATCATACACAATTCATATTCAAAATTCATTCAACTCAAAGGGATTACTTCTTCAATTGTACTTTATTCCAATTTAATCGCATCTTTAATTAATTCATGTTACAACTCCACCTCATCCATACACAAATTCACATTTCAATTTGGCAGTCATCCATATACAATCTCATATGACATTTAACATCATAAGATAAATGCTTACAAATTTTAATGACATTCCAAGCCATATTACATCATCAATCTCAAAATACGAAAATGCAACAAAAGATACCAAATCCTATAATTCCATACATATGTCTAAAGTCTTATTTTTACATCCATCCAACTTAAAAATACAACATATGCATAATCAAACAAATGCCTTGACTTTCTTTCATCCGATCTCTTTCTCATTACCTGGAGATGGGAATGAAAGGGGGTAAGCTTACAGCTCGTGGGTGACATGTTTATAACCAAAAAAATAAGTAAAAACTATTGAAATAGTTATTTCCTTTGTAAAAACTCACATTGAAATCCGTGTAACACATATTTCCCAAATTCACGACTTATCAAACAATTCATAAACATTATAAGTCATGATTCAATGCATCATCACATTAAACACATTTAATGAAATTCATCATCCAAGCATAACACCCAAATTACATCATACTTAACATGTCAAAATGCAAATGCACAATCAAATGGCTTGAGGTTTCTATGGAACAAAACAGCGAAACCAAAATTTACACCATGAACGAAATGAGTCCACTTTTTGGGTCTCGTAGGCCACAAGCGAGCAGCCGGGAGAAGGCTTTACGTCAATGTGCACGTGACTACGAAACGATTCCTCTCTCGCCCAAACATAATAAAATCTCATGCTTAATTCAATTGTTCACAATTTCATATTCTCATGCTTTCTCTTCTTTCCATTCAATCAAAATGCCATGGTACAAGGCATAGCATAAACATGCCCACACTTCAATTTTCATCGCAATGTCATACACCAATATATATAACATAACATAACAACATATCATAGCAATTCACAACTTATCAATTCAAGCTTATACATATACACATATAAGCAAAATCTCAAATCAATCAAAACAATAAAACAACATTTAATTGAAATCCTTTTATTTTCTTCATTTGGAAAGAAACCTTAGTAGCTCATTACTCAAATTATAAACATGAAACCCACCTTAATTTCTTGCTTAATACTTGTTCAAAATGCTTCCCCTCTTGCTCCTCTTGCCTCTCTTAATCTCCTTCATCAATGGAAAAAATCCCTAATCAATAGGCATCCAAATTGAACAACTCATAAGACATAATCACCAAAATTGGTCTTAAAAAACTTAAACCTATACATTTCTCAAGCTATCTAAACCAAAACCTTTTTAAAACATCCAACAAATCACAAATAATCTTACTTTGATCCTTCACCAAATGTAGAGTTTCTTGGCTTGAATGAAAGCTCTCATCATCCTCTTCCTTTTTCCTTCTTGAATAAACTTCAAAATCCATCTTGAAATCCAAGAAATAAAGAAACCCTAACTTTTCTTCTTCTTCTCTCCTAAAACCGAAACTCTCCCTCTTTCTCTCTTAATTTTCGTTCTTCTTGCCTTTCCCTCTTCTAATTCACGTTTCTCCCCCCTTCTTAAAAAGCAAGACCACCTTTTATTTACAAGTTTGCCATTAATGAGTGAGCAATGACCTCTTTGCCCCTCCTTCAAAGCCTTATAATCTTAATGCTTAAGTGTTCTTCCCAAAACGCCCTCATACATTCACACTCTTGCTACTTAATTAAACCAAACCATATCTTAAAATCCAACTAACATTAACACAATAATTAACTCCAAATAAAATAATTAATCTTACAAAACCTCAAAATTATTTAAAATCATGCTTAACTCCTCCCAAAAATCAAGACCTTATTCTAACCATGCAATTGAAGGAATTTGATAGTGCTTCCTTCTTGAAAAAAATGTTCCTCATTGTCTAAATTTTCTAATGACAACAAAATCATTCAATTTGGTTCAAAAATCTGAAAGTCATATCTCAAACATTTTCGAACTATTTTTATACTGAAACGATATTTTGTACTCAATTTCCATCCAAACATTTGATATTCTTAGAGACTAAATTAAAATTCGATTTCATCAGACAATTTGTAGTCTTATCTCTCTAGTTTAATCCAAATCAAGAATCATCTCATTTGGATAACTAGAACAAAAGTTATGGCGAAAACACCGAAACATACTCAATGGACATATACATTTTCCAGCTTTTAACTTCCAACATATCACATATAACTCATCTTGTGTCTAAACCAACTTTTCTATTTCGTTTCAAGTTTAAGAATTTTCTCTTTTCTCTACACATGAATAATTACCAACAATCTCTCATTTAATAGAAAGATTCGGGGTCCAACAATTCTAACCTAAACTTATACTGAATGATCAAATTAACAGCTAAACACATATCAAACTATGCCCTAAAAGATTATGTAATTTACATTTATCAACATCCCCACACTTAAATGTTTGCTTGTCCTCAAGCAAACAAAACAACAAACAACACAAAAACACAAATCACACAATACAATAATGAGGTGACGACTTCAACGTCACTAAACAAATTTAACTCTGAACATAATCATTCAAGTTATTCCAAATTATTAACATGCAAAATCCATGTCTAGGAACTTTTGACTAAAAATACATAATAATCAAAACTTAAATGTCAAGTTTGTTCACCCCTTTCAATTATACACACACATTAATAATTATTTGGTCAATCAAACTTGTAACTAAACCTAATTACTTTTTCATGAAAAGTTAAGCTACTGACAAGTTTGGTAGGTTTTTATTAGAAAACATTCATTTTTGTTACTTTTTATGGGCATAGGCCTAGTCATTTTACACGGAGGCAAACATTGGTAATGAATGTCGATCCGATTACTCGACTAAGTCATCTTTTTAGTATGTTACTTTGTTAGAAAGTCATTATAGCCTTTTTATGTGAAGGCACACATTTGTGATGTATGTCAATCTAGTTACTTGGCTACATCATGTTCTCAATTGGTTTCTAGCTCTATTAATAACCTGAAGGCTAGTGGAATAGTTATTCATTTAAAATTTACAAACATTTTTTTATGCCTACCTTGTTGCTTTAACTACTCGTTTCCATGAAAAATACTAGCAAAGCTACTTAGTCAAAAGTCCTAAAATTATAAATGAATGTGACAACTTATAGGGTGATAAAATAACACTTAATCCTAATTAACTTGTATATTTAGCTAAAGAACCTAGATCACTAATTTCAGGAGCTAATGACTCTTCACAACCTAATAGATTATATTCAAAATTAAATCAATTTTGTTCCTTTTAAGCCATTGATACATTCACATAATTCACAATATGCAACCAAAACACATTAACATAACAATATGCAAAATTCACACTCAAAGCAAAACACACAAGCCTCCCCACACTTGAACAACACATTGTCCTCAATGGGAGAAGGAGACAAATAAACACACACGGAAGGACATAACATAAAGTAAAATAAAACAAAAATAAATACTAAATTTAAAAGAAAAGGGTTAGAAACAAAACCTTACGGTGATGGAGATGATGATGGTGAGGTGTTGAGACCAAATCCGCTTGACGCTCGAGATTGTTGTCTTATCTTAGAGTTGCTTAAAGAGAGTAAGAGAATTAGTAATCCTAGATCATTTCAAATCATTAAAATTTTATTTAAAATTCAAAACAAGTCTAACCAAACACAACAATTTAAATCTAACCACTAAACGTGCTAATTTATGGTTATTAGCTTGACTTTATATTATTGCAAACTCAACCGGGATTAATTATGAGCGGCTTGCTTCCACCCTTTTCTTTCAACATTAATTTTGTAGCCTATAAGTAAGCTACAAATTGCAAAATGATCAAACGGACAATATTGATAAAATTATGAAAACCAATTAAGCTCAGTAACGTCCTTTTTTTGAGAAAAATATTAACAAAATAGAAAATAACAAAACTCTCTAAATCTTCCATAAAATCCAATAGTTTGCCTAGTAAGAGGGTGAGTTGTTCTCTTCTTGGCTCTTCCTCATTCTCTCTCATCTCCTCTTCTTTTTAGCTTATTAAATAGAGACTTCTATAGCTTCTTTAAACTTGATGTTCGTTTTCAACTGTTCTTCGTCCTCTTATTCCTTCAAAGATTTGAACACATCAATTTTTCTGAATGATTCACCCTCCTCTGAGTTCTTTAAGACATCATTCATGTCGATTGTCACTTGGTCATCACTAATCCGAATGATGAGGTTCTCTTCATGGAAAACTACCCAAGTTTTTTCGATGTTCAAGCATAGTATACCAAGATCTAGGAAATAATAGGGAGGGATGTCATTCTTTTCTTCATCCTTTTTCTTCATCTCTTTTCTTCTATAAGATAGGGTTTAGTTTGATTTCCTACTGATTTTTCTTGTTATTCCCCATTTCTAAGTATGATAGCTTCATATTGCTCTTATTGATGTAATTTCATATTGCTTAGAGAGTTTTCCACACTTCTCTTACAAAATTCACGAGAAAATTGTCTCACTTGAATCTTCATGTTGTGAATAGAAAAGGCATGATTTTCCATTACTTGATCATATTACTCTTCCAGTCTCTTTTGGGTCTCTTCCTTGTTTGTTAACTTATCCATGATTTTGTCCAATTTGAAATCCCATGAATTGGACTCATCTTTCTGAAATCCTAATAGGTCTCGATATCCCATGTGAGTACTTACATTGTTAGACTAATAGAAATCTGGGTGGTTCTGTTATCCCGAAGTGTATGTGTTCATATAAGGATGATGATTTTCCTAACTAAATTAAGGCTTATTGAAATCCTCAAGATTCCTTTGTTCCTTATAATATATATCCTCCATGATCATTCTTTTTTATCTCTTCTTGATATCTATTTTTTTAGATTCTTCACTACTGCCTTGTGATGTCCAAATCAATGAGTTTTTGACTTTTTACCCAAACTTCCTACATTTTCTTTTCTTCTTGTGATTGTGTACCACAATCAAAAAAGATAGTGAAACGCCATATATTACAAGAATTAAACCAATTCTATACCTACCTGGCAATGGTGCCAAAAACTTGATCAGGTAAGTTTTAATCATGTAAACACTTAATATTTCACAAGCGCACGGTTTATAGTGTTGTGTCAAAGATTTTGATCCCACGAGGAAGGAGAGTAATCTAATCTTAAAATTTAAGACCATAAAAAAACTATAAAACTGAAAAATAAAAGATGCAATAAAATTAATTATGAGAATTGAGTTCAATCAATCAAATTAGAAATTAAACACAAAGGAATTAAAAATTGAGTAACACGTAAGCACAATGGAAATTAACCAAAGAATTTACCAAGTTATGAGAAAGGGGATTTTACCTATCATTAATGCTAACCTAGCCGATTATGTGTTAATGGGTTGTCAGTTCTAAACGGTCCTAGGGGTTGATTACTCTATCTTGAGTTATAACCATTAAATCCTAATTTATAAACCCTAACTGGACTATGAAATTTGTAATATCTCAGTTAAAAAAAGATTCACAACCCTAATTGAATCTAAATAAACTATCGAGTCTCAAACGGGATCTCTCCTTACACAATTACCAATATGATTAGTTACGGTTTCTATTGAATTGCCTAACTCTTGTTAATTTGATTCAATCATTTTTTATCTGGTGCACCCTCTCAATTTATTACCAAATTATGCAAGAAATACAATAAATCACAATACCCAATTCATAACACAAAATCAACTCGGATAATAATAGATCAAAATAAATTCCAAGAGGAGAGTTAGATCATCATCATCATTCTACCATCTATCATCATTCAATCCATCCTAACTTTATACATGAATAAAATTGAAATGAAAAGGAAATAGAAACTTAGAATGGGCAATATGGGAACGCAGTAGCGTCGAAAAGTCTCCTGATCTAGGAAGCATGTCGAGATTGCCTCTCCTTCCTCCTTCCTCTTCCTTCTTCTTTCTCTCTCTCGATATTCTCTCTTTAGGGTTTCAAGGGTGGCTATATGTTGGGCGTCGATTCTGGAACTCAACTCTTGCGAAATCATGAAACCTGAGTGTATTATCCTATAGGGTTCTTTCCATGAACCCTTATTAGGTATCATCCCATAAGGGTGGCGTGCCCAAGACAAAACAAACATCAAAACGAATTATTACTTCAACTCAACTATATTACGAGGAAATCAATATAAACATACATACATAACTAAATTACTTCAATCTGTCATTTCATTACTAAAGCAACAAAGTTGAAAAAATTTATTTACATATCAAAAGCCACACCATTGGCTTATTACAAAATACAATTAACAAATTTCCAGAAGTTCCCTTAGGCCCTTGATCACTTGATCTCTTAACTATCACCTAAAGAGGGGATAGAAAGGGGGTGAGCTTGACATCTTGTGGGTAATAGTTTATAACGGAAAAATAAGCAAAAAAACTATTGAAAATGTTCACTTGTCATAGAAAATTTTTCATATGGTTCTTAAAACACATGTTTCTTAGGCTTTCAGCCAAAATTCACAAGTTTCAAAACGTGAATGCATCAAACTTATTAACATATCATGAGCACATAAGCATATCAAATAGTTTAGGTAAATCCAAAAACATGACACACTACACATTTCCAATATAGTGGTCTTGTGTAATAGTAAATTTTTGAGGAAGCCCTTGAGAGAACTCCATGCCACTAGCGGGTAGGCGAGAGAAGCTTATACTTGGGTCAACGTGCACGTGATGGTTCTTGAGGGACTACCACAAACCCACATAATACATAGATTTCAAAATCTTGTAAGCTAGATACCCAAAATGGCGCATTCTCTTGAAAACTTACTTTTCACATTCTTGTAATACCTTAAAAACCATTTCTCAAAAGTATGGTTTCATAATCATGCATCATTTCAAAGAATCATTTTAAAAAAACAACTTTTTATAAATAATCACACAATTCATATAACAAATATATAGCAATAAATGCAACACTTCTGAGGCAATTGGAAACATTATACTTCTTTGATTTAAAGAAAACATTAGTGCCTTATTTACTCTATTATAAACATGTACCCACCTTGATTTCCTTGATTATGGAGTTGCTCAAAAAGCCTCTTCTCTTGTTCCTCTTGCCTCTTTTGATTCCTTTATACAATAACAAAAATCCCACGCAATAGGATTTTCAATTGAAAATTTCTCAAAGAACAATCATTAAAATTGGTTATAGAATACTTAAACCCAACTCTTTTCTAAACTCCATGAACTAAAATCCTTCCAAAAATTCAAAAGATTTAAAATGATCTTACCTTCATTCTTCATCAAATGAAGGGATCTTTAGCTCAAAAGGAAGCTCTTCTTTGCCTCTTCCTTTTTCCTTTCTTGAACAATTCCAAAATCTCTCTTATAGGCTAAGGAAATTGAAACCCTAGCTTGTTTTCTTTTCTTTCTCTCATTCTCTCCTTCTTTTTGTATTTCTCTCTCTTTTTCATGACATTCTTTCTCTTCTCTTAAATTTTCATTCTTCTCCTCTGCTTTTCCTCTATACACATTTTTCTTCTTCATTTATAAGCAAGACAAATCTTATTCTTCCAATTATGCCCTTAATGATTGAGAATTGTCCCATTTGCCCTTCCATTTATGTCTTATGTCTTTTATATTTAAGTGTCTTGCCAAAAACACCCTTGAACATTCTGACATAACACTTCCTTCTAGAAAATGTTCTCTATTGTCTTAAATTTCTAAGGACATGAAAATCAATCCATTTGGTTTAGTGATTTGAAATATACACTTTAAACATTTTTGGACTGCTCTTGTCCAAATCAGCATACTATACACAACTTCTATAAAAAATTTAAACATCTTAGAAACTGAATTTGATTTCAATTTCTTCATAACATTTGTAGCTCCATGTCTCTAGTTTATCTTGAAATAAGAATAATCTTATTCAGAGCTTTACTGATCCAGAAATCATCAAAATACTGAAGCATGTTCAGTAAAATATCCAATTCCTACTCTTCCAATCGATACCCT
>JANZLD010000004.1:21064689-21076855 GCA_026413575.1 Erythroxylum carthagenense | reverse complement strand
ACCTTCACAGATTTCGGATTTTTCTTGGATTAAACAGGAGCTCTTATGCTTTTTCCACCTTTTTCCTCTAGAATCCCCTTAACATCGAGCTTGAAAGCCCTCAAATTTTCGAACCCTAACTATCGTTTTCTCTTTTTCTTCTCCTTTCTCCTTCACTAAACTCACCTTTCTTTCTCTCTTCTTATTTTCTTCTTTTCTCATCAAAGGGTCGTGCTCTCGTTAAGCCAAACGACAGCCACCCCTCTTTTATAGTGCCATGTCATTTAATTAGGGCTAAATGACCAAATTGCCCTTCCACTTAAGCCTAAAGTCTTAATCCTTTATGTGATCTTCCACAAATGCCCCTAACATTCATTTTAATTCATGTTACTTTAGGAAAATTTTCTCATTATCAAAATGAAGGAATTTGCTCAAACTTCCTTCTAGAGAATTGTTCCTCCTTGTCTTAATTTCATAATGAAATCAAAATCATTTAAATTTGGATCACTATACCAAAAGTTATGCTCCAAACAGTTCGGACATGTCTAAGGTTAAATCATTTTCCAGCACGTTATTTCCATCCAAAAATTGGCATTCTTAAACACAAAATTGAAACTCTATGTCTTCATAACAATTGTAGCCTTATTTTGCTGGTTTAATCCAAATCAAGAATCACCTCGTTTGGATTACTAGAGCAAAAGTTAAGGCTAAAATACGTTAAGATTTCTCTAATCCAAGATTACACACGAATCCGAACTTCAAGTCAGAAATTGAAAGTCTCAGGGGCTAAATTGAAATCTCATTTCTTCATATGATTTGTAGCCTCATGTCTCAATTTTATTTTGCCTCAAGAATCAAATCAATCGGATCTCCACAGATCTCGATTTTCGCAAAAGACTGAACCATGTTCAGAAAATTATCTAACTCACTTTGATTAAATTAATCATCCTTAATTTAATCTCATAAAAATACAAATATCCGTTTAGAATGTAGATAATTGTCTTAGGAATCCAACGGTTCAAAAACCAAGTCAATCGGATGTCGGACGAAAAAGATATAAGCAAAATATTAGACAAAGGTTGGATTGGGAAAAAAAGAGGAAACAAATGGCCAAACAACGTCGCATAACACGCAAAGGAAAACGGCGTCGTACGCAGAGAAATGACCGCTCGCTGAAAAGGAGAACAAAGAAACGACGTCACATGAAGGGGGAAGAAACGACACTGTTTTCGCGCGCAAAGAAGAAATTAACGAAGAGGAAAACGGTGTCGAACGGCAAGGGCGAGCTCGCTGGGCGAGGCGCTCGTTCCGGAAATTTCTTTGTTTTTCTTTTTTTCCTCAATATAAATCCAAAAATTTCATAAATCATAACTCTTAATCTCGAACTCCAAATTTGATAAATTTGGTATCAAAAGAAAGCTCAAAGGAAGCTCTACAACTTCCATGAAGGGCAGAAAAATCATTTTGTCCTCTAAGAGAGTTAAAAATTCACTCAAAGTTTCTGTCCTAAACATCTCTTCCTAAATAACTTCCAAATTTCTGTCGATCATAACTCCTAACCCCGATATCAAAAAATGGCATACTTTATGGCGAAAAAAAGTTGGGAATATAAGCTACAACTTTTATGTAGACCATTTACTCCAATTCAGACCACATCAATCTGGCGATTTGCCTCAAAGCACAGTATACACAATCCTACACTGAAAAGCATTTTCAAAGACAAATTAAAAATAACCTTAACTTGGAAAGCTCATAACTTTCACTCCCGATATCGAAAAACATCAAACTTTATGGCGACAGAAAGCTCTCAATAGAAGCTACAAGTTTCCTGAAAATCATTTTCTCAAATTCTGCTTAAATCAAAAAATCAACTCTCAAGTCAAACTTTTTATATCCAAAAGTTAACTTTCTTAATTCTTCAAATTTCCACACCTTTTCTCTTTATTTCTTGATTTCCCACTTCCATTTCAATCCTCTCATTCACTTTAACTTTTTCATAACTCATACAAATTTATTCAAATCCCAAATTTATCAAAATCAACAATTCTTTTTTTTTCATCACTTTCCTTTAAGTATAAAAACATCTATACCATAACATATACGCAAAAACACTCATTTCTTTTCAATTATTATTTCTAAATTCCACTTAAAAATCGGGGTCCAACAGAATCACTTTTTTTGTCAAATTCACATTCAATGAGCACTTCCAATATATTATTCATAAAACAAACGCCTCAGGAACTTAATGTCCAGAATCAACACAATCACATTCATATAATAATTTAATACATAAATTTAAACTAATAGTTAATCAAGTGAGACCATCTAGGTTACTCACAAGATTCTCCAAATAGCTATTGCTTTGACATCCTGATAATGTCTAGATGATGTCACCCTAATTGCTCTTCTATATCATGAGACACACATTTACACACATCAAAACTTTTCAAAATTATATAAGTATTCATTTTTGCAGAAATGTGTATATGGATTATGTGCAATGCATGCTCAATGACAATCCCAAGTATATTTCCTTTATTTGCCTCATGATCATTCATAATTCAAAACTCATATATGTCAAATTTGAACTTAGGTTTACACCTCAATAATACAAACTTATTCCAAGTTCATCACTCAATCATGCACCTAGGTTCATAGCACAATACATTTGATTCTTATAACATCATCAAAATTTTATATCTGAATAATTGGTAAACAATAATCCATTCTTAGTGAATTCAGATGACCATAAAATTTGGTGGAGAGGAAGAAAATTGTGTGAGGAGTTTGTGGTTAAAATTTCAATCCAATTACAAGTCTCGAGAAGTAATTATGGTCAAAAGAGTGAAGGGTGTTCAAAACTGTGAAAAAACATTATACATTCACTATCACAATTGAGCTTTTGCAAGATCGTGCACTTCCTATTGGTTACTCTCTATAATGATCATGCTTATGCACGATCGTGCACTACCTGATGCTTCCTCCCTATCACGATTGTGCTTATACATGATCACGCAACTCCCCTAAGCTTTCCTCTGTATTATGGTGCAACGCCCCTAAGGTTTCCTTTATGTCATGATCGTGCACTATCTTGCACACTACCTAATGGCTTTCTCAAAATAGATTTTTTGATCAATCTTTCATGACCATTTTAACAAGGAAAATGAAGAATTTAGCCAAAAAATTCTTCTAAACAATTTTTCCTATAAGTATGAAGTTTCTAATGACACTAAGTTCGTATAATTTAGTTGAATATTTTGAAAATTACACACAAAATACTACCGACTATTCTCAAACTACAATAGCACCTAGTACTCAACTTGAAGTAAAATTTCAAAACCCTTAGAGATAAAATTCAAATTCTATTTCTTCATAAAAATTGTAGTCATATGTCTCTAATTTAATTCAATTTGAAAATCATCCCATTTTAATGTCCACAGATCAAGTTATGGCTAAAATACATATGCATGTTCAATGAAAGCACTCCATCTAGCATATTCCAGCACAATTCATCATCATTTTCATCCTAGTTCGTCTCTTTTGCTTCAGCTCAATTTCAATCACAAACAAATCATATTATGTGTTTGATAACAATACCAAAAATAGAACATATTATATACACATTCATCATATTTTTTGCACACATACATTACTCCATTATCACATTCATTTCACTTCTAAACTATCACACTAAAATTTAAAACGTGATCACTTTATTATTACTCATCATACACTCAAAGAAACAAGAAATCAATGTTCTCATTCTTCATCCATGATGTAGATATATAAGGACCACTATTCCCATGACCATTTAATATCAATTAATCACCATATTTGTTTCATATTCATATAACTCATGAGAATTAACATGTTACTTACTTAATAAAACTCTAAGTTTTTTAAAAACACCAATAAGCCCTAATTTCTCATACAACACACGTACATCATCATAGAGATTGGGAGGTTTAGTTTTTCTTGTGGAAAAAGAAGAAGACAACAAGGTGAGAGTAGCTAGTGAAAGATGAAGAGAATAAGGTTTAATGTTGATGGATGTTGGGGAGAAAATTAGTGAAGAAGGTGAAGAAGAAAGCTACAAAGAAGAAGAAAAAGAAAGCGAGATTCAAGACATTTGCAATAGTCTTTCAATGCTAAAAGAACCATGGGATAAAGACATGGCTTGTAAGTGACACTTGTCACTTGCAGCGTGTCCAATCTCTAAAGGTTTAAACCAGGTTCTCTTATTTAACTAATCCAATCAACTCCAATTGTCTCCCAATTTTCCATGACACTTGTCAATAAATCCCAAAGTCATTTATAAAAATTTTCACCACCATTTGACTCTCATTTCCACTGCCATTTATCAATTGTCTTGCCACTTGGCATTTTTTCTAGTCCAAAAATACCTAAAATTTCCTAAATTTTGCCAAAAATTATAATTCAACATTTATTATCACCAAATCAATTTTCAATACAAATAAACTACAATTCTCAATATAATCACATTTATAAATCAATTATACCCAAAAACTATCAATGAATGCATGTACAATCATTTTAATATCTGTAATAATCAAATTCACGTGTGTGTGTATGTTATATTATGCATGACCATGAAATGCACTTTCTAACTTCTCAGTAATCTCTCATGTATACTATTCTAGGGTTCTGACCTTTAACATGGATAATGGGTATTACAATTCTCCACTCCTTACGAAATTTCTTCCTCAAAATTCTTACCTGATTGTTTGAACAGGTAAGGGTATTGTCTCTTTATGTACTCCTCCGTTTCCCAAGTTGCTTCCTCACTTGAGTGGTTTTTCCAAAGGACTTTCACTATTGCAATTACTCGGTTTCTCAACTGTTTTGTTTGATATCCCACTATCTTAATCTGCTCCTCAACAAAACTTAGATTACTAGCTATTTCAAGCTCTTGAGCCAGTAACACATGAACTGGATCATGTCGGTATCTTTTGAGCATGCTCACATAAAATACATTATGTAACTGAGACATCTCATTCAGTAAAGCTAACTTGTATATCAATGTTCCTATCCTCATAATGATCTCATATGGACCAATGTATCTAGGGCTTAAATTGCCCTTTTTACTAAACCTCAACACTCCTCACCAAAGTGATACTCTTATAAGCACTTTGTCTCTAACACCGTATTTCATATCCCTTCAATGCTAGTCAACATAGCTCTTCTGTCTATCTTGAGCTGCTTTAATTTGATTTCAGATTAGTTTCACTTTATCCACAATATCCTGAATTAGTTCTAGGCCTTCTACCATTCTTAAGCCCTCTTCATCTCAATACAGAGGCGATCAACATTTCCTGCCATATAATGCCTCATACGGTGCCATTTTGACAATAATGTGATAGTGGTTATTATATGCAAATTCAATTAAAGCTATGTACTGATCCCAAGCTCTTTGAAACTCTAATACACATGCCTTAAGCATATCCTCAACAATCTTGATTGCCCTTTCCCTCTATCCATCTGTTTTAGGATGAAATGTAGTACTGAAGTTTAACTTTGTACCCATAGTTGACTATAAGCTTTTCCAAAATCTCGAAGTAAATCTGGGATCCCTGTCCAATACAATGGATACTAGAACCCCATGTAGTCTAACTACCTTATTTACATAATTCCAAGCCAATTGATCTAGTGAGTTATTCTCTCTCACTGGTAATAAATGGGTTGACTTGGTCAATTAGTCAACTATAACCTATATGGCGTCGTTTTGCCTCGGAATCTTTGGCAATCCTATTATGAAATCTATGGTATTTTGTTCCCATTTCCATATCCGAATAGGTAACAAATGTAGCTTCCCAACCAAGGATCGATGTTCAGCCTTAATATGCTAGCATGTTAAACACTTAGCAACATATTTTGCTACTTGCTTCTTCATTCCGGGCGACCAAAAATGCTGCTTCAGCGTATTATAGATCTTGGTGGTACCAGGATGCATAGCATAAGTGACGACATGAGCTTCCTCTAGAATTTCCTCTCTTAATTCATCCACATTAGGCAAACATAGCCTTTGCTTCAACCACAGTGTCTTATCTCTCAGTTTAAACTCAGAATCTGATTTCATTTTCAATTTCTCAATAAGCTTCTCCATTTCAAGATCTTTATTATGTTACTTTCTGATTCTACCGCACAACATCGGCCTTAGTCTTAGTGTGACTATCAATTCCTCATTCTGATCTAGATTTAACTCCACATTTAGAGCTCTTAATTGAATTAAGTTCGGTAACCTCGATAACTTAATACATTTGCCACTACTATTCAACTTTTTACTCAATACATTTGCCACCATATTTTCTTTTCTCTGATGATACTTAATTGTACAGTCGTAGTCTTTTAGTAACTCTATCCATCTCCTCCATCTCATATTTAATTCCTTCTAACTTAATAGATATCTCAAACTCTTATGATCGATATATATCTGGAATATCTATCCATATAGTGTCTCTATATCTTTAGAGTGAAAACAACTGTAGCAAGCTCTAAATCATGTACCAGATATTTTATCTCGTAAAACCTTAATTGTCTCGATACATAGGATATCACCTTACCTTATTGCATCAGTACATATCCAAATTCTTGATGTGAAGTATCACTATATACTACATATCCTCCAGTTCTTGATGGAATAGTTAACACTGGTGCTGTAGTGAACTGATGCTTCAGTTGCTTAAAGCTTTTCTAAAAACTACATTTTTCCTTAGAAGTTTAGTAAGAGGAGCTGAGATCAATGAAAACCCCTCGACAAACCTCCGATAATATCTGGCTAATCCTATAAAACTCTAGATTTTTGATACATTCTTCAGAGTCTCCCACTTCATTACTACCTTTATCTTCTTTGGATCTACTTGTATGCCTTGTCTAGTTATCTCTACTCCTTGAGTAAACTAAGATATCATTGATAAACACAATTATAAAAAAATCTAGGAAGGGCTGAAACACTTTATTCATCAAAACCATAAATGTAGCTAGGGCATTAGTTAACCCAAATGGCATTACTAAGAACTTGAAGTGCCCATACCTACTTCTAATCGCACTTTTTAGTACATCAGCCTCTGCTATCTTCAACTGATAGTACCCAGATCTTAAATCCAACTTAATGAACACCTGAGCTCCTTACAATTGATCAAATAAATCATCAATTCTAGGTAATAGGTACTTGTTCTTCACTGTTACCCAATTCAGTTGCCTATAATCAAGTATAGTCTTAGAGTTCCATCTTTCTTCTTCAATAATAAGACTAGAGCTCCCTATGGTGATACACTAGGTCTAATGAAACCCTTTTCTAGCAACTCCTATAACTAAGCCTTCAATTCCTTTAGTTTTATAGGTGCCATCCTATATGGAGGAATAAATATAGGAGCAACACCTGGAACCAAATCGATCGTGAACTCTATTTCCTAATCAAAGGTAAGCTAAATAATTTTGTGAGAAACACATTTAGGAATTCCCTAGCTGGCACTACTTGACTAATACCTCAAAAAACTGCTCTCGGCTGATTAAGAGATTCTAATATCACCTCCTTAGTATAGTAGTTTATGATAGCCTTATGACCAGTGAGCCAATCCATGCCTAGGATAATATTTATATCCCTTAATTGTAGTACAATTAAGTCTGTCTCTAATTTTTCCTGATCAATTTGAACTGGGCACCACTTATAGGCTTCTCTAATTACTATAGTACTACCTATCGGTGTACTCACCTCTAATCCATGTTTCAACAGTTCTCTATAATAATGCAACCTAGATGCCAGAAGCGGTGTAATAAAAGACTGCGTAGATCCAAGATCTAGCAATGCAAAAGATTTATAAGCAAAAATAAGCAATGCACTTGTAACGCATCTAGAGAATCTTGAGCCTCCTATCTAGTCGTTGCATACACTTGGGCCTCAGACTGTAGTTGGTTGCTCCGCACCTCAGTCCTAATAGTAGGACTCCTAGAGCTCATTCTAGCTCTACTCTTTTGGACAGTTGTTTCAATTATTGATCCCCTCTCACACCAAGCTGAGCTCTAATAGTGGCAGGACAATCTCTGATCTGATGATCAAAAGAGCCGCACCTAAGGCAAGCTCTAGACAGTTTCGAAAAATCACCACTGTGCCTCTTCCTACAATGCTCACAATTAGGAAACTGACCTGATACTGCACCTCTTCCATTGCCAGACTGTATGAAGCTACCCTTTTGTCTAAACCCCGACTGTCTTGAACAAGTCGGTGGTTTAGAAGATCGGTTATGTAGCTTGTTAAACTTTCTGCCAGAACAACCCTAAAATTCACTAGGCCTCTTCATTTTAGACTTTTGCCTATACTCTACCTATCCCTCTTTCAATAGTTGCCTAATTTTGATAGAGATAGCTCCCATCTCAGTGAAACTACTTAAATTGGTGATTGCCAATCTTGTCCTAATCTCCATGTTCAATCCGTCTTAAAATCTCCTACACTTGTATTCGTCAATAGGAATCAAGGCAGTAGCATACCCCATCAATTCATTGAACTTGATCTCATATTCTTCCATTAATAATGCCCTACTTTAGGTCTAAAAATTCCTTCATCTTTCTGTCCAGGTAGATCTTGGGCATGTAGTTCTTCTTGAAGATTTTCAAAAAGTCTTCCCACTTTAAGTGACAAGGCCTAGTGGTACTTCCTAGAACAATTTTCTACCATTAATATGCTGAGCCTTGTAGTAAGGAAACTACATAGTCAAACTTCTCATTCGAATCACAGTCCATCTGATCGAAGATTCTATCTATTCTCTCTAACCATCCTTCAACCTCTACGGGGTGTGTACTTCCGTAAAAGTCCACAGTCCCCTACTTTTGCAGTTTATCATACCTCCTTTCTCTTCTCTCAAGAATTCTAGGAGGCATTCTCTTAGTTCGAGGTATAGAAGACTCCCTACTAACTCCTAATGATTCTAGGTCAGCTAATTGTCTCACTTAATCCCCTATGGTGGATGACCTGTAATAGACAATAATAGTGATTACTATTCAAGTTTCTCGCTATATATCATGTCTATATGCTTAATCTGACCCTATGTATGTCAAACCATGCTCCGATATCAAGAATTGTAGCACCCCACTCTCACAGGACACATACCTGACATTCTACCAGAAATCCAAGTACGTACCCCACAAGGGTGGCATACTTGTAACATCCCATCACCGATGGGAAGGGTAAATTGGTCAATTGGGACGGGTTAGGAGTGTATAAATTAGTCTCGGCATGTTTATGCATAAGAGGGCCTCCATATGCACATAAATTGAAATTTTTACACATGCACATGATTGTTTATGCATTCATGACATTTTTCTGGCATCTGTGTTTATTGTAAATAATGTGTTATTTGTGTTTGAAAAATTAATTGGAGTGGATTTTTGTGTGTTTCATATTTTTAGAGAATTTCAGGAATTTTTCTGGAATTTTTAGGGGTACTTGCCCGGACCGGAAAAATTTCCAACTGACTAACTGAGTGCGTTTCCTGTACTGGAAATGACTGGCCAATGGCACTGGAAAAATTAGAGATATGATGTTAGGATTTATTACTTTGAGCCATTGGAATTTGGAGACAAATTGGACTAGAAATTAAATTAGAATTGGAAATGAAACAAATGGATGTTTAAGAAAAAGACAAGTGGCAAGTGACAAGCTTAGACTTGGTGGCCATATAATTATCTTAGGTTTAGCAAGTCATGCATGACACCTCCATGTTGGAACAAGTGAAAAGTGACTTTTTAAAGAGCTTTCTTCCTCTCATCCGAAAACCTTCTCTTCTCCTCCTCTAACGTTTGCTTTTTCCTTCTTGTAAATTCTCTACTCTTCTCACCTAAACAAAAGCTCTTCTATTTTAAGTCCTTTCTCTTCAAATTGTTTCTAAAAACCTACTCTAGCCCTCGTTGAAGTGATGATGATCGTGTAGTATGGTGGAAAGTGGAGAAGTTGATATCTTATGTAGAATTGAAGGAATTAAAACGCTTAAGTAGAGACGCATTTGAAACGTCAATTCATAGACGTTGCCGAGACTTCCAGACTTTAGCTTCAGAAGCAAAGGTGAGTAACCTAGATGGTTTCTCTGTTACTGATTGTTTATAATTTTGCACTTATAATACTATGGAGAATAATGGTGGGCTTGCGTTTGTTTATGACTAATTCCGGGCCAAAGGTGCCCGATGTACTGGGAGATACTGACATAGGAGTGACCTACTAGCTATATGTGATTTGAATGTGATTGATTGTGAAGCATTTATATGGATGTGTTAATTTGGGATAAACTACGATGTTGGTTTGCTTTATTTTTGGCATATGCATTCCTTGCATAAATATATGATCAGTAATTGGAAGTTGTGACCGGAGCAGCCACCGAAAGCTTAAAGCTCAACGTATTTGGGCCTCAAGCCCACAGTGATTCAGAGCCTTTGGCTTAACGATTAATGCGCCCATATTGGGACAGTTCAGAGCCTCTAGCTCAACGATTGGTGTGCCCTTATTGGGACAGTTTTAAAGCCTCTGGCTCAACGATTAATGCGCCCTTATTGGGATAGTTTAGGTGCTCGGTCACAACACCGAAATAAAATGGAAAGGTGTCACATGCGCATGTCATATGTATCTGATTTTAGTCTCTTTGATTAGGCGAAAGGTTAACTGCCTTATGCTTTTGTGGTATTTCTGAAAGCGAATTATGTATGTTTATGAATTCAATTGGCTATGTATGTCTAACCGTGTGAAATGTATAAATGGTCTATGTTCAAGTGAAATTGTGCAATGTGAATATATGTTATATGGGACGATGTGTTGCATGAATTGAGTGAACCACCGATGATGATTCCTCACTGAGTTCGCAAAACTCACCCAAAATTTGCAACTATATTTTAGGACTCAGAAGACTACCCCGTTAGGTAACGGGCGTATGACATCTGCTGGTTAATGAAGTAGAGAAGGAATCAGGATCAGATCGCATCTGCAATAGTGTATTTTATTTTTTGAATTATTGTATTAACGATATTGTATTTATGAAAAGGGCCCCGAGGCCATTGAATTGTTTATGTAAATTGTTTTTTGCATAAATTATAATGTGTGTGTGTAGTGTTAGAAAAAAAATTATACTGAGTTTTGACTGAGTGATGTAGCACGCCACCCTCACGGGACACGGACTCGGATATCACCATCGATGTCGTGTTCGGGTCATGCGGGAGTGGGGTGTTACATTTAGGTGGTATCAGAGCCCAAAAGTACTATCTTATATGGGCCATTTCTGAAATATGGGTCAAGTTACATGCTTTTAAGTCATGTCACGGTAGACAGTGGCAACTTATCCCCAGTCTAGCATATGAGTCACATGCATGAGCATGTATCAATTGTTTAAGCGGTTAGAAATAGTGTGGAAAATGATGTATGTTAGAATGTGATAAATGGAAGTTTTAGATATCATGGAATAAGAAAAAGTGCATGGTTCGATATGACAAATGAAGATTAAATGGGTATTGGTGGATGTATTATGAATGAAAACATCACTGTTATACGGGGTATATCCTTGAATGTGGAATAGATATGAATATATAATTGTGGATAGATAGAGTAAAATAGAGATATGTTAGAAATGGCAAGAGTTCAAGTATATAAAGTGGATGAAAATAAAATGTTCTATGATCTAGAGAGGCTACAATTGGGTTTGATTACCATGATGAGAATATGTTAGTGGGAAATCAAGAATGATTATTCATCTATGATTTGGATTTAATTGTGAACATATATGGGTATGATGAAATAATAAAAAAATTGGAATGTAAGACAATGATAATGGTAGATGAAAAAGTTGTCAAAATTCAGTTGATTTACCTATGTCAACGCACATCTGATAATGGGAGAACCATGACAAGTGAAAATACTAAGCATATATGTATCATATATGTGGAGATGGTATCGGAAGCAATCGATGAGTTAGTGGATAATTGCTAGTCATAGTTCTTATAGTTTAAAGTTCAATAAGAGTTAGCATATGAAAGTGCTTATTGTGATCAATGGGGAATGAATTGAGCTTGTTATAAAAAAAAAGAGGAAGAAGAAGGACCTGATCATGGCAAAATCATCACGATCGAGGACAGGTGCAAAAAGGGAAGTGTTGTCAAAAATCAAATGAGATCAAGGTATCCTTAGCGTAAGTGA
>JANZLD010000004.1:20744049-20756726 GCA_026413575.1 Erythroxylum carthagenense | reverse complement strand
AAGGAAGAGAAAGCAAGGTGAAAGAAGGTAGAAAAGATGATCAAAATATCCAAAGAAGCAAGGAAGAAAGGAGGCTATGAAAATGATGGAAATTTTTAACTTAAATCACCAAAACCCCTTTGAAGGAAGAAGTATCAAGAAAACCCAAAAGAAGGTGGATTTTTATTAAACAAACGTACATGTTGGCATGTTAGGCAAGTGACAAGTGTCACTTGCCACATGTCACATGTCACATTTTTAAATCCTCTCTTAGTTTCTTTCCAATTAAAAATCATTTTCTACTCCAATTTGTCCCAAAATTCGAATGGCTCAAATTAATAAATCCTACAATTAGGTATCTAAATTTCCAGTGCCATTGGATAGTCATTTCTACTACCAGTAAACAATAGAAATTTTCCTAAAATTTTCAGAAAATTTTCTAAAATTCTACAAAAATTCAAAAATCACAATGACCCTCTCCAACTCAATTTTTCATACACACAAATCACATTAATTTACAATAACATTCCTTCACACTTATATCGGGAAATGTCATAAATGCATGTACAATCATTTTTCATGTGCAAAATTCATTATTCATAAGTATGCGGATGCTAGATTATACATGGGCATGTAAAGGTAATTTCTAACGCTCATTAGCCCCTCAAAATTACTATTCTACCCTCCCCATCGGTGATGGGATGTTACACATAATACTTAACTTCATCATATCTTAACACATCACAGTGCAAATGCACACACAATTAGCTCGAGGGTCCCGTGGAAAAAAACAGAGAAACCGAAATTTACTCCGTGAATGGAACGAGTCCACTTTTCAGCTCTCGTAGGCCATAAGCGGGTAGCCAGGAGAAGGCTTGACATCGACATGCACGTGACTACGAAACGGTTCCTCTCTCGCCCAAACACAATCAAATCGCATACTTAATTCAATCATTCACAATTTCATATGCTCATGCTTTTTCTTCTTCCCATTCAATCAAAATGTCATGATACAAGGCTTAGCATAATCATGCTCACAATTCAATTTTTATCACAATGTCATATACCAATATGCAAGTTCCACATCAAAACATTTAGCAAGTTCTCAAATCAATCAAAAACAATAAAGCAATATTTAATTGAAATCTTTTTATTTTCTTGATTTGGAAAGAAACCTTAATAGCTAATTACTCAAATTATAAACATGAAACCTACCTTAATTTCCTTGCTTGAAACCTTGCTCAAGAAGCCTCTACTCTTGCTCCTTTTGCCTCTCTTGATTTCTTCAACATTGACAAAAAATTTCCAAATCAATAGGCATTCCAATTGAGAAACCCTCAATACATAATCACTAAAATTGATCTTAGAAAGCTTAAACTCATACATTGCTTAAGCTATATAAACCAAGAAACTTTCTAAAAATCCAACAAATCAAACATATTCTTACCTGGATTCTTCACCAAACAATGCTTTTCTTGGCTCTAATGGAAGCTCTAATCCTCCCCTTCCTTTTTCCTTCTTGAATAACTTGAAAATCCCTCTTGAAAACCTAAAAATGAAGAAACCCTAGCTTCCCTCTTCCTTTCTCTCAAAATCGACACTCTCTCCTTGCTTTCTCTCTAATTTTCGTTGCTTCTCACCTTTCCCTCTTCCAATCCACGTTTTTGCCCCTTCTTAAACATAAGACCACACCTTTTATTTGAAGTTTGCCATTAATGAGTATAAAAAGACCCTTATACGCTTCCTTACATGCCTTGTAACTTAAATGGTTTAAGTGATCTTCCCAAAAAGCCCTTATACATATACACTCTTACTACTTAATGCAACTAAACCATATTTTAAAATCCTACCAACATTAACCTAATAATGAACTCCAAATAAAATAATTAATCTAGCAAAACCTCAAGATTATTTAAATCATGCTTAACTCCTTCCAAAAATTAAGACCTTTTTCTAATCATGTAATTGAAAAAATTTGATAGCACTTCCTTCTAGAAAAATGTTCCTCATTGTCTTAATTTTCTAATGACACCAAAATCATTCAATTTGGTTTAGAAATCCGAAAGTTATATCCCAAACATTTCTAAACTATTCTTATACTGAAACAATATTCTATACTCAAATTCCATACAAAAATTGAAATTCTTTGAGACCAAATTAGAACTCGATTTCACCAGATAAGTTTTAGCCCTATTTCTCTAGTTTAATCCAAATTAATATTCATCTCATTTGGATAACTAGATAAAAAGTTATGGCTAAAATACTGAAGCATAATCAATGAACATGTTTCAACTTATAACTTCCAATATTTCACATATAACCCATCTTGTACATAACTATCTTTTCTACTTCACTTCAAATTCGAGAATTCTTCTTTTCTTTACACATGAATAATCGCCAAAATTTCTCATTTAATAGTTCTAACTTTCAAGAAAAGTTTGGGGTCCAACATTACATGTCCGAAAACTATTCTTTTATCAACCATAAAATAACACTTGTCAGAATTTAGAACAAGATTAGTTTCGATGCATCATTCAAGTACACAATTCATATTATCCAAGCATGCATCAAATGAATCCCTATAGACAAAAAATCATTCATAAAGACCTTAATAATATGCTTAACATACTCAGAGAAAATACTTACTAGGCATCTTTGAAAAGTGGCTAGGGCATTGCAAAGTCCAAATGATGTCCTTCTGTAGGCAAATGTACCAAATGGGTATGTTAATGTTCCTTTCTCCTTATCTTCAGGAGTTATTACACAATAAGAAAATAAGGGATTGGCGACATAAAATTAATGACGAAAAACAAACTGTTGCAAATTACCGACGGTATTTAGTTTCTGATGGAAAATTTGATGTGAAATTATAATTTAGAAATGGAACAATTACTGTCAACAAATAAGGTGAGAATTATTGGTGAATTTTTTAAGTTATAAATTAGCAACGGAAAATTTCTTCGGTAAACCTCCAACATATATGTCATCGTCTGTTAGCAGTTGAATGTTATTAACTTAAAGGAAATGACTCGTTTCTTTAAGAATTAAAACACACCCAAAAGGTCGCCTCCCTCCCAAAAGAAAATGTTGATTCTCCTTCACCTTTCTTCCTTCTCCTCACATTTATACCTCCTCTGGTGATTTCTAGTCTGCCTTCAGCTATCTGTCACTGTCGACCTTGTCTTCATTTCCTGCAGCGATGGAAGTTCGTTGTCTTCTACCTGCATTGTTGCCTTTTCATTTGTATTTTGTGTTATTTTCATTTGTTTGTTTCTTTCATTTGTTTGATATGTTTTCATATTTTGTGAATGGATAAGAACATTTGACTGTGAAATGTTAGTGTTAGAAGGTTAAGTTCTAAAATTTTTATGTGAAGTTGGGATGATTTGTTCATACATATTAGGTGTTTGACAAAATGCTTATTATGAGAAAAAATTTCTTTTTGTGAAGATGGACTTAATTTGTTAAAATTGACCTATCTACCATTGTAATATATTATATAAGAGAATCTTAAAAGTCTTATTTGTTAGGCTAAAGTAGGTGTTACCATACATTGTAAACCAAGCTTAGGCTACTTTGATTGAGGGTAAGTGCATGATAATGTGCTAATAGTTCAATACTTATTCAAGAATTATGAGTTGAAAGGTTCATGCAAGAATTGTGCCTTTAAGGTTAATGTTTGTAAGGCTTTTCATAGAGTGGAGTGGAATTTCATCATTCTTTTTGTTTAAGGGTTATGGGATTTTTAAAAGACGTTTCTCTAAGATTTTCTTAATGCAATTAAAAGCATAATACCAAATGATGAGTGTAGAATATGTGTAAGGCACATTTATGCTAGTTAGAGACAAAGATGGAATAAAAATGATATAAAGTCTCAATTTTAGAGGATAGGCAAAGCCACTTTTATCCATGATTTCGATGATTAGTTGCATTTTCTAAATGAATTGAGGCTAGTTATGTTAAAGATTTGTTGAAATATCATTGTGAGACATAATGCAAGGCACATTTCAATATCAACACTAAATATACTTATATGGGTAATAATAGCTTCAATAGTTAGATATTGGAGGCATAGTTGAAGCCTATTTTTAGCATGTTGGAGCATATTAGGAATATAGCGATAAAGATGATGCATAAAAAAAGTTGTTTTGGGGATAAATAGGATCATAATATGTTACTAAGAGTTCTATGTCCTTATTATCATACAACTTAATGTATTATTCTAGATTGTCGTGAAGTATATACAAATATATATAAGTATTCTCTACAGCCGCTTGACAGATTAATATTTAGCCTGAATATCATTTAGCCACCAAAAATAAAGAGAATGCTTGGTCGACCTAAAATAGAAGGAATGATAAGAATATCACCACTTCTTCAATCTCATGTAATGGCAAGGACAAAAAGAGAATAGGGCATATGGATTCGTTTCAATATGATTTTTGAACTTGTTATGAATTCTCTTATTATTCCATTTTGGATTGTTATAACATTAGATTGTTTTAAATGTTGTTATATATTCATATTGTTATAATGAAATTTTTTTGGCATTAGACTTAATTATCAAATTACTTGTCATATTTTTGGAGTTCACTGAATGTATTTTATTGGAATTAGCTTACAACTTTAAGATGAAGTTGTTTAAATAGAAGTTATTATTGGGATTACTTGTTGACATTGGCCTTTTAATATATGATTGAGATGATGCATAATGATGATAACCTCTTTGAAATGGCTCACTATCTTCTTTTTTCTCTTCTTCCCTTTTTATTACTTAAAGAATGGATAGTTGATGAAACCAAATAGGCAGATCCTAGCACTTTAACAAATATTATGTTCTTATATGTTGTGTATATAAAAGAAGGTTTGCATTAACTCCCTAAATAACCAACAAAACTAATAATATATTGATCTAAACAACATTTTTTATTAAGCATGACATTTTAATATGGAACAACACTAAAGTTTATCAAGTTTATAGTCTTTAATTTTTCAATAATGAGAGCTATAAATATTGCTACAAATATTATAACATATATTATATAATAAATTATCTTCTCTTATAGTCTTCTTGCCTCATATAGTGTATATTTCAATGCCACTTTAATTTTTACCAATTCTATGTTTAACTCATGCATATTATCCATTCAATTAACACCTTTTAACTTCTTATTCTAAGGTTTCAACCTTTTACTCTTAAAATTCAATTTATTGATAATTGATTTTATGTTTTTGCTGAAATCTTAATCCACTCATTTGAAAAAATTACATCTCCTTTACGACAATAATATAACAAAATTTATTTATTATCAAAGAACAACTATTTTATTATTAATAATTAACCTACCTTACAATTAGAGTATGCATAAAATGTTCTTCTAAAATTATCATTGATCCAAAAATTCACTAACGGAATAAAATCTACACATCAACACAAAACCTACTCATCATATTACTTTTCACTACATTTTCTTCCAATTAATTTGTAAGATTCATCTTCTATTATAGTTGACGAAGCTATTTGAGTAGGACACTCCTCAAAGTAGTGCATCGCTGAATCTTATAGGAAAATTCTTAGACACATTGCTCCTACACCTTCTTAGTACAATTTGGTTTAGAAAAAACTGATGAGTCATAAATTATAAATCTTACTGCTATATTATATAGACTTTTTGAGTGAAGACAAGCATTGTTGATGTCCTTCATTATAGCACTCATTCATCTATCCTTCTTTTGAGTTTCAATAATCAAGATATCCTCTATGTTTGAATTAGTCAATTATTTATAATCTACCACCTTTAAATCAATATTGATCACTATTGATGTGTATGAAATTCGTTTAATATGATTGTTTTAATATATCCTGCTTTCTAAACTGTGAAGAATTTTGTTCTTAGCTGTGGGAACTAATTTGTTGGCAGTATTTCTAATTAGAAAGAGATTGATAATTTACTGCTTTAGCAGGCATTGAAATGTGATTCATCTCCTTTTATTTTTGACAATGTCAATAATGAATTTCTAGACATTTTAATCAAATTTGTTTCACTTTCTATATACTTCATTCTAGCTTTGTCATCATCTTTCTTCACATACTTTAGGAAGATCCTTCTATATGTCAATTGAGGTAAGCGATTTGTTATTTACTACGTTTTTGTGAACTTCGTTTAATTAGGTATTTGTTTGCGGTTTAAAATTCTCATTTGAACTTCCTACATTTTTTTTAAATGGCCTGCACCAATTGAAACTTGTTTGTATATGAACTTCGATTTATTAATAAATTCATATAAGATAAGTTTGGCTTATGTTATAATCCCAATTATCTTAATAATGTCAATTCATTATTTCAATGATGGTCTCTGAAATGATTAGCTTCTCTTTACTTTTCACGTTGGAATTTTGACATGCATCTTTTTTAAATTTGTATATGTTAAAAAAGATTATTAAAATAAGTATTCATATTTTTATGAATACTTATTATATTTGGAACTAGTACATATTTAATATAAGTTAAATATCAAACTTCTAACATTAATTCTCTTCTAACATATATGATTACAAACATATATGTTCGATCTTCAGTTTTACAATATTTTAGATCCTAACTCATAAACCTTAACCCATAACCTGTGATGGAGCTCCCATCATGAAGAGAACTTGTTCTCTTCATTCACAAGTGTTATCTTACATGTTTTGTCATCTTTGGCGAACATGCATGACACTAACTATGGATTCATTGTTTTAAATTAACAATTTTGCAGAAATGAGTAATGGTGATAGATCTTGGATGTATAGACAATTAACACCTGATGGTTTCATTAATCCTGAATTTGTTGAGGGAGTTAAAGCTTTTATTCATTTTGCATGTTCTCATCTTGCATATATGGATGGTCCAAAGATTAGATATCTATGTAAAAAATGCAAACACAAATGTTTCCTTCCTATTGATGAAGTTAATGGGCATTTGTTGAGAAAAGGGTTTGTCCTCAATTATTTTGAGTGGACACTACATGAGAAACAGTTGATTTGTAACACCTTAAGGGGTAATGAAGTACAATCGTCTGTCAACTTAAATGAGTTTGAAGGAGGGATTGGATCTAAAACAAATTATGTGGATGGAATTGAAAATCCATACATGCAAATAGTCTATGATGTAGCTGATTATACCTTTGAGGAAAATATGGAAAATCTTGAAGAAGAACCTAACCCATATGCAAAACAATTTTTTGATTTACTACAGTCAGCTGACCAAGAATTATGGTCAAATTGTGAGACAATGACCTAATTGTCTTCAATTACTCGAATATTGAATATAAAGTCTAAAGAGCATATATCGGACCATAGTTTTGATCAAATTCTTGAATGGTATAATAAATTATTACCTCCTGATCATAAAATGGTTAATAGTTTTTATAATATGAAGAAACTTATTAGCAGTCTTGGTTTTCCGGTTGAAAAGATTGATTGTTGCAAATTGAGATGTATGTTATATTGGGGAGATGATGTGGAATTACAAGAGTGCAAATTTTATGTTCAATCTAGGTTTAAGTCTAGAAAGCGTTCAATGAAACATAAATTAGTACCTTAGAAGAGGATGTATTATTTCCCCTAACTCTAAGACTTCAAAAAATATATGTTTCTGATGTTACTGCATCTCACATGAGATGGCATAATGAACATGAATAGGAAGATAGAATAATGAGTCATCCTTTAGATGCACTGGCATGGAAACATTTCAATGGCATCCATATTGAGTTTGCAGCTGAAAGTAGAAATGTTAGTTCGGGATTGTCGATAGATGGATTCCAACCGTTTGGCCAATCTGGACAACAATATTCATCATAGCCAATTATAATTACTCCTTATAATTTACCTTTATAGATGCGTATGAAAGATGCATATATGGTCTTGATAGTGATTGTGCTAGGGCTTTCAAATCCAAAGCATAGAATCGATGTATTCTTACAACCATTGATATCTGAATTGCAACATCTTTGGGTATGTGGTGTCCAGACATATGATGTGTCCATGAAACAAAATTTTGTGTTGAGAGTGACTTTGATGTGGACCATTAATGATTTTTCGGCATATTCCATGTTGTCTAGATGGAGCACAACAGGGAAATTGAGTTATCCTTATTTGTGGCAATGATTCTGATGTTCCAAATGGGGGAAAAATATGTTAGTTTGACAATCACAAAAAATTTGTTCCTCCAGATCATCCATTTAGACACAATAAACAAAATTTCATTAAGAATAGTATGGTAAAAATAGCTCCTTTAGCTTACAAAGTTGGTGAAGAGATTTTGGAGGAGATTAATGAATTAGGTATGCTAAAAGTTACAGAATTTGAAGCTGATGAAGTTAATACGAGCATTAGTAGGAACTTTGGTCGGAGAAAACGAAGTATTTTTTGAATTTGCCATATTGGAAAACTAATTTGACATGTCATAATCTAGATGTGATGCATATTTAAAATAATGTTTTTGATAATTTTTTCAATACCATAATGAACATTGAAGGGAGGATAAAAGACAGTGCAAAATCACGAGCTGATTTGCAACTTTTTTTGTAGAAGGAATGAGTTACATAAAGATTCTCACACCGATACATATCCGAAAGCATGTTACACTTTGGACAAAAATCAAAAGGAAATTTTGTGTGAATGGTTAAAAAGTCTAATCCCGATGTTTATATTTCAAACTTGGCAAGGTGTGTGGACATGAGGAAGTACAAAATATTTAGGATGAAAAGTCATAATTGTTATGTGTTTACGTAAAGGCTAATTTCAATTGCATTTTGGGAGTTACTATCGAATAAGGTTTGGGAACTAATAGTAGAACTAAGTTTGTTTTTTAAAAGTTTAGCATCATCTGAAGTCAAGTTGGTTGAAATGAAAAACCTAGAAAGGGAAATTCTAGTCATTTTATGCAAGTTAGCAGTGATTTTTCCTCCAAGCTTCTTTAATTATATAGAACATCTACCTGTGCATTTAGTGCATGAGCATAACTAGCTGGTCCAGTTCAACATCGATGGATGTATTTGTTTGAGAGTTAATTCAAATTCAAATTATTGTAATTGAAGTAATACCATATTTTAACTAGTAAATTGTAATAACCATATTCTCTAATATAGATATTTGCTTCACTTGAATAAAAATGTAAAAAACAAGGCTAGAATTGAAGGTTTGATATGTAATGCTTATTTAGTAGAGGAAGCTGGTACATTTTGTTCACATTATTTTGAGCCGTATGTTCACACAAGAGAAAAAAAGTTCCTCATAATGACAAGGGGGGGGGGACGAGTCATGCTAATAATAATTTATCTATTTTCACATATCTTGGACGAACATACGGATGTGCAACAAGAAGAATGTTAACAGAAGCAGAAATTGAGGCTGCTTATGGTTACATTTTATTAAACTTTTAAGAGGTTCAACCTTTCATGTAGTAAGTTGAACATAATTATTTTAGTTTTCAAATTTTGTGTTGTTCATAACTAAAACATATAATAATGTATTTAGATTATACGAGGCATTGTTACGTGAGATAATCTCGGACATCACACATGATGTTATAAATAAAGAAGTTGGAAGACACTGTCATCGATGGTTCGAGAGATATGTAAGTTTTCACATACAAATATTCTTATAATTGAATTATAACATTTAAGTGTTGAAATGACATTATACTCTTTCATATGAAAGTTTCTTTTATGTAGGCCTAAGAAAATCCAATAGAGAATAAGTTCATTTGTGATCTTGCAAAGGGACCTCTGTGAACTATTAAATCATATCTGGTGTATTTCATTAATGGATATAAATATCATACAAAATATCATGATCATAGCATGGCAACAATAAATAGTGGAGTTTCCATATAAGGAGATTTGGTGGATTACTATGGTAAAATTATTGAGATACTTGAAGTTGAGTACCCTGCATTACCAATAAAGCAATGTGTGATATTTAAATGTGACTGGTATGACCCGAATCCAAATGTGGGAAAAAAATTCATAGTTGATACATTCTAGTTGAAATCAATAACTAAAGACGATTGAGACAATTTGAACCTTTTGTGTTGGCAATGTAAGCGAAACAGGTGTGTTGTGTCCCTTTTCCAAGCTTACAACAAGATAAGTCAGATTGGTTGATAGTTTGCAAAGTTAAACCTAGAGGTGTTTTTGAATCAAATAGAAAAGTAGACCAGAGAATTGAAAGTGAAGCATTTCAAGAAGATGTTTATTTTATAAATGCATCAATGACATATGACAATAATGAACCTTTGAATGATCCATCTAACAAGGATGACGAGGGTCAGAGATCTGAAGAGGAGCCAGATTTTGATTCTTATTCTTTCAAAAAAGATGATGGTTGTAATTTATAATTAAATTATGATAGTGATTAATTTTGTATTTGTAATTGAATATTTTATTCAGCGAATCAATTATTTCCTTTTCAATATATTATATAAAGTATTTAATATCAAAATCTTAATTAAGGAATGTCAACATGGCGACTGGTTCCGAATGGTAGTAATTCATTCTGTTGGGAGGAATGTGGCAAAATTGTCCTAATAACCAAAGGAAAAAAATGGAGAAAAAATCTCCACTTCATACACTAATGATTGTTTGCCTTCCATGGCTAATCTTCTGCTTCAAGGTGTTTAGTATCATCTGGACAACATCACTTTCCTTATTATGTACATCTCATTTCCTTTTATGAAACTATTATATAGATTCACATTTGATGGTCTATACTACATGCTGTTTTAAGCTTTCTTGAGTCTTGAAGATGATATGCATGTCGATAGAGGCGAGAGCGATGTCACAATGGTCTATAAAGGATTAGGGAGATCAGTTCTTTTGTAAAATTCATCAGTTCCACAGACCTCGTCTGGACATTCACGTATGCAACCATATCTAGAAATATGACATTTAAATTTAAGGAGAGGATTGATCCTGAGGGTTATGTGTAGAAGAATATCTCTGAAGCCATAAAGGGATTTTATTTTCAGGAGTTTGAGGTACAATAAAAATTTATTTTCTTTTTATATTGATTTGTATACATTAATTAGATAAATATTATTATATTATAGTAGTTCAAATTGTTTTCTTTTTAATTCATAAAGAATTTTTGTGGGATTCTGGTTCGACGGGATCATACATGAAGTATGATAGAGGTGAGCTTGTACATGTTATTGTGACTTTATTGGTTCAATAAACAAGGCTGGTGTACAACCGCCTTATATTTCAAAGTAAATATGGAGTCGTTGGTAAGAGTGTTGGATATCACCTGAGGCAATGCCCATCTCAGGGTATAATTGTTGGACCCCAAATTTTATTGAAAATTAGAAATATTCAAAAAGTGAATGAGTTGATTGAAATAGAGTTGAAAAGCAAGAACTAAAGAGAAAAAGTGTGAAAATTTGAAGAATTAAGGAAAAGTTGACTTTTGAAGATAGAAAGTTTGACTTGAGAGTTGACTTTTTGTTTTAGGCAAAATTTGAGAAAATGGCCTTCTTGAAACTTGTAGATTATGTTGAGAGCTTTCTGTCGCCATAAAGTTTACAATTTTTCGATATCGGGAGTAAAAGTTATGGTCAGTCAAAGTTTAGGTGTATTATAGGTTGATTTCTGTTGTGACTGAAGCTTTGACTGGAAAATTGACCTAGTTAGAGGTTAATTGAGTCTTGAAGTTCTTCATGAAAGTTGAAGGATTTGATTTAATCTTTATTTTGATATAAAGTATGGAATTTTTCGATCAAGGAATAATAAATTATGATTTTTACAAGTTTCTATTATGATTTTAGCATGATTATTTGAGGACAGAAGTTTTGATTGGAAAATTAACTTCCTTAGAGGTTAAATTGATTTTTATGTCCTTCGTGGAAGTTGTAGAGCTTTCTTCAAGCTTTCCATAGAGACTAAATTTGTTAAATTTGGAGTTCGGGATCAAAATTTATGAATTTTAGGAGTTTTGGATTTTTTTATGTTACAAAAATAAATAATAATAATAATAATAATAATAATAATAGGAATTACGTTGCACTCAGCAGAGTGCGACGAGGGCGAGCCGGTGTGGCGTCGTTCCGCACGTCGCAACGACGCTGTTTTGCTTCACCTCTGCTCCTCGTGCGTCCGCCTCCATCATACAACGTCGTTTTGATCCCTCTGCATGACGTCGTTTCATTTTTCCTCTCCTTTGCGCGCGCCGTTTTCTTCTTGTGCAACGCCGTTTCTCCCGCGTGCTATACGACGCCGTTTTGAATTCTTTTGTTAATTCCTCCTCCAATCCGACCTTTGTTCACTCTTTTGCTAATATCTTTTCCGTCTGACATTCGATTGACTTGGTTCTTGAAGCGTTAAATTCCTAAGACAATTATCTACGTCTTCATGGAAAATTTGTAATTTTATGAGAATAAATTAAGGAGGATTAATTTAATCAAATTGAGTTGACTAATTTTCTGAACATAGTTCAGTATTTTGTAAAATTTAGGATCTGTGGAGATCCGATTGAGGTGGTTCTTGAGACAAAATAAAATTAAGACATGGGGCTACAAATCATAAGAAGAAATGAAATTTCAATTTGACCCCTAAGACTTTCAATTTCTGAATTGAAGTTCGAATTAGTGTGCAGTCTTGGATTAGGAACATCTGAAAGTATTTTGGTCATAACTTTTGCTCTAGTAATCCAAATGAGGT
>JANZLD010000004.1:20575880-20589406 GCA_026413575.1 Erythroxylum carthagenense | reverse complement strand
ATGGGTTCCTTCCGCACTTGTTAATTTACATGTTAGCTTTGTTTATTAAGTATCATGAAAGCAGGTTTTCAAGTATGCTTTTCCGCGGACCCATAAGTCTTCCGCGGGTCTTTTTCCCGAAATGTATTATTAGCACGCTTTAGCAGGTTGCACGGCACGCTCTCATGTCCGACGTTGGGCTCCAGCAGCGGGGTCCAACATCCTATACATCTCCATGTATATGTATATTACTTACAAAAGAATCTTGGTACCTTATGACTTGATATATAATGCTCATACAAATAAAACCAAACTCTTTTGTTTTATTAATTATAAAATTTTCATTACAAAAGTAACTGGAATAAGATTAGGTTATATGTAAATACACTTGCTTTCCTAGGCACTATATTTAAATAACTCCAACACTATGTTCCATCTTGAATGTGTGATGATTCTGCAAGTTTGGAGTACTAATTTAAAGTGAATTTGAGCTGGGATTAAAACTAAACAAGTAAAAGATTAGTGTTTATGGCAATAGAAAATTGATGATGATGAATTAGGATGAATTGTGAATGGTGTTAATGATTGACTGTGTTGGAAATTTATGTATGAACATGTGTACTTTTCTTTTCTGTTTTTGCATGTATGAAAACAGTAGGTTATTGCTGGACCCTGCTTCCGAAGCCCAACATTCGGAGACAATTAACAGTCAAATCACATTGCAAAATTTTTTTTCAGAACATCTTTACATTTCAAAAACTACCCCTTTTGTTTTAATACAATTACAAAATACAATATACAAAAATACATATGATACAATTTAATGTCTATGCTTGATACGATTCTAATATACAAAAAGTTCCTAAACTAACTTAATTACAAAAGTCTTTAACTATCTTGGAGTTCCAATGCCTTACAAGGATCACTAATCTTCTCTTTTTGCACCTGAGGAGGGAAGCGTGGGGTGAGCTACACAGTTCAATGGCTAATATATTCATAGCTATTGGCAATTGATCAAAGTCAAGCAGATGTATATATATATATATGTGTGTGTGTGTCTAGCAATTCTAGTACTCATTCTTTATTTAACTCAAAAATTCATAACATAACACACTCAAAATGATTCATACTTAACAATTTAATTATGAAATGCACACACAAATAGCTCGAGAGTTCCGTTGAACAAAACAGAGAAATTAAAGTTTTTTCCGTGAGAAAAATGAGAAGGCTATTACGTCAACATGCACGTGACTACGAAACGGTTCCTCTCTCGCCCAAATAAGGCACAAAATCAATGCTCAAAATCATTTTATCAAAATGAAATACTTTCAAAATTTTCATGCTCTTTCTTCTTTCCATTCAAAACAAAATGTCACAATACAATTCAATGGCATAATATTGATCAAAATCACAATTTAATTTTATAAAGATATCAAACTTCTTTCACAATATAACAAAATCAAAGTCATCATGTATTTTCAACAAATCAAATTCAAACAATTTAACACATATTCACACATAGGCAAGAATTTTCCCAATCATACAATAACTATAAATACATTACCCACCTAGTTCGCTTGTAAAAATTCAAGTCAAGGTTGTCTTTCCCCTTGCTCTTGGATAGGATTCTCTTGGTTCCCTTGATTCTTCACCAATTGGAGAGATCTTTAGCTTAAAGGGAAGCTCTTCTCTTCCTCTTCCTTTTTCCTTTCTTGAACAACTCCAAAATCTCTCTTGAAGACTAAGAAAAGTTAAACCTTAGATTATTTTCTCTTCTTTCTCTCATTCTCTTCTTCTCTTTGTATTTCTCTCTCTTTTTCATGGCATTCTCTCTTTTCTCTTAAATTTCTCATTCTTCTCTTCTGCTTATCCTTCCATTCATGTTTTTCTTCTTCATTTATAAGCAAAACAACACTTCTTCTTCCAATTAGGCCCTTAATGATTGAGAAATGTCCCATTTGCCCTTCCATTTATGCCTTATGTCTTTTATATTTAAGTGTCTTTCCAAAAACACCCTTAAATATTCTGACATAACTCTTTCTTCTAGAAAAATGTTCTTCCTTGTCTTAAGTTTCCAATGACACCAAAATCAATCCATTTGGTTTAGTGATTCTAAAAATACACTTCAAACATTTGTGTTTTTTAGATTGCTCTTGTCCAAATCAGTATACTAGGCACAACTTCTATCCGAAATTTAAATATCATAGAGACTGAATTAGATTCCAATTTCTTCATACCATTTGTAGCTTCATGTCTCTAGTTTTTCCTGAATTAGAAATCATCTCATTTGGAGCTCTACTAAGCCAGAAATCATCAAAATACTGAGGTATATTCAGTGGAATAACACCAATTCCTATTATTTAAGAGCACACTCACTATACTAGTCCCGTGTTTTTCACTCAATCTTTCTCATGTCATTTCAAATGGCTATGATTTTGTCATGGATGTAGAAAAATGTCTTTAATAACCCAATGGTTTAAGAATAAAGTCATTTGGGTGTCTAGAGAAGAAGTTATGGCCAAAAGAATCAAACATGTTTTTGTCCTCAATCATACTGAACCCGTTTCGGGGAAACAGCCATAACTTTCTCCAAAAATATCAGATTTAGGTGTTCTTTAAATGGTTTCAAATAGAACTTCAAGATCTACAACTTTTAAGAAGACCTAAAAGATAAATTCCATCTTCTGAAGGATCAAAAATGGAATAGAAAATAGGCTAGGTGAAAACTGAGAAGGAGCAAAACACAGAAGGAACAAAAGCTGAGAAGGAACAAAGCTGAGAAGGAACAAAGCTGAGAAGGAACAAAAATGGAAAGAAGAAAAACTGAGAAGGAGCAAAACTAAGAAGAATGAAACTGAGAAGAAGCAAAACTAAGAAGAAGCGAAACTAAGAAGAAGTGAAACTAAGAAGAAGCAAAACTAGGAAGAAGCGAAACTAAGAGGAAATGAAACTGAGAAGAAGCAAAACTGAGAAAAATAAAACTAAGAAGAAGCAAAGCTAAGAAGAAGCAAAACTAAGAAGAAGCAAAACTAGGAAGAAGCAAAACTAGGAAGAAGCAAAACTGAGAAGAAGCAAAATTGAGAAGAAGCAAAATTGAGAAGAAGCAAAATTGAGAAGAAGCAAAATTGAGAAGAAGCAAAACTATGAAGAAGCAAAACTGAGAAGAAGCAAAATACAGACGATACAAAACACAGAAGAAGATGACGTCATCACAGAAGAAGCAAAAGGGCAAAAGAAGCAAAACTAAGAAGAAACAAACCACAGACGATATAAAACACAGAAGAAGATAATGTCATCAATGACGTCATCACAAAAGAAGTAAAAAGGTAGAAGCAGCAAAACTAAGAAGAAGCAAAACATAGATGATACAAAATACAAAAGACGATGATGTCATCACAGAATAAGCAAAAAGGCAGAGAAGTGAAAGACAGAAGATACTTCTTCCTTTACAAGGACCCTCACTTTCTGCTTAGAAATCTAAAAATTTTGTATGATAAATCATTGGAAAATTAAAAGAAAGACCTACAACTTTCTAGAAGACACCTTTGCACAAATTAGCCTAGATTAATCCAGCTTTTTCCTCAAATACAGAATATAAATTTTTACATTCATCCAATGTACTACACCCAGTTTTCTACTTCATGACAAATTTTGAGATTCTTAAAGATAGAATTTAAATTCAATGTCTTCATAAGAAATGTAGCCATATGTTTCTATTTTAATCCAAATCAAGAATCATACCATTTGGATAGCAAGTCAAAAGTTGTGGCTAAAACACTAAAGCATACTCCATAAACATTTTCCAAATCAACCATCCATTTTGTTTCACATTCTTTCCATAACTCACATCATACTAAGATCGCCTTTTCTACTTCATTTACTCCTCATTCTTAACTCCATTTCAATTCAATATCATCCATAAAGAAAAATATAGCCCATGATTAATCATGAACACCAATAACAAAACATATACATATGTAAATCTCTTTCATCAACGTATTACACAAATGCAACTTTATTTTTGACTTTCATTCTGCTTATAACTTTTACCTTAATTCTTCTCATTTCAAAATCTTTTATCCACCCGAAACACCATAGCGGAACATGGACATATCTATATCTCTCACTTATTAGTTTTAGTCTTTTAAGAAAAGTTCTGGGTCCAACAGTTATAGAATGTTAAATGGATCATTTAGGTTTAGATTTTATGTATAAATAAAGGTGGATTCATGTTAAAGATAGGTGTTATTGAAGTGTTCTTAAATATGGAAAATTGGAGTTGTAGGTCAAAATTATGGTTTCAATTTCATCTTCCTCTTTTGATTTATTTTACATATCTTTAGCACCTGAATTTGACAAAACTCAAAGAAGAAAAGTTGTAGATATATTCTTAGCTTGACTGCTGTGAAAGTGGCTTGATAAAATAGTGACTAGAGCTTGAGTTATGCTGGTTTTCCTAATACTACCTGTGATAGACCCCTGTGCAGGAAGCTTAAATTATTTCTTGATTTTTGGGGACTTTAGAGCTTGAATTAGTCAAAGTATAAAACATGAAAAATGTTTATTGATGTCTTATTAATGCTTTTGTGAAACAGTTTGGCCAGAAGATATCTTGATAAGTTTATGTAGGTAATTGAAGTCATAACCTGAAGAAGGGACTATTTTGATGTGGTTGAGTTCAAATTTGGAAAATTATGGTTTGTTAAAGGAATAAATGTGTTCTTTTAATGCAAACATGATCTTAAGAACATGATAAATTTGTATAAGGTATGTATGAATGAGCATTGAAGAACATGGGGTAATTATGAATGAGAATTGAGTAAGTGTTTGAAATTATATCGCTGGAAAAAGTTTGGTGAATGTATAGATTTAGCTTTCTAAAGTTCTAGATTTAAAGTAACAATTTTGTGTGTGTTATAAGAGGATTTTGATCATAAGAATGTTAAAGGATAAGTGCACAGGACCGTATCTAAAGTGATCCTGGTATCCACAACAAATACAGTTTTATGTGCATTTACATCTATATCTTTACATGTGTTCATGAGATTGATTGCAAATAAATGTTGAATTGTGTTGTTATAATGATGTGTAATGCTTATGTACATGTTGATGATTTGAAGAATTGAGATAAATGATTGGATTGTTCTGAAATGACTATATGATGATTTTGTACTCATAATATGCTTGTTGAAAT
Organism: Erythroxylum carthagenense; assembly: GCA_026413575.1. NCBI lineage: Eukaryota > Viridiplantae > Streptophyta > Magnoliopsida > Malpighiales > Erythroxylaceae > Erythroxylum > Erythroxylum carthagenense. Next base: position 20,584,233 of record JANZLD010000004.1, on the reverse strand, counting down.
ATGATAAGTAAGGTAATATATATGGGATTTGATTTTGGATAAGTTATTATACTGAATCAACTATGTTTCACACATGAGATGTTTATGTTCTATTTAAGTGAGTACATCGATGATGGTTCACTCACTGAGTTCACAAAATTCATCAAAATTGTAACATTGATTTTACAGGTACTGAGAGGAGACTTAACTTCTAAGGCAATCTAGTTGAAGTCTAGTATTGTCCATTTTGGGAACAAGAAATGACTCAAAAGTTTGGTCAGCTGACATTTGAGAAATTTAGATAGAATGTTTATGTTTAGTAACTTATATCATGTAGACTTTATTATATCAAATTGTGAACTCACGGATGGTTTTATAATATAAATATATGGTTGGTGTGTAATGAATTGACAATGTAAATTTTGTTTTTAATGAAATGGGATGAGTTGAGCTTAAAATATTTATGTTCTTTATGAAGCCATGTTGAGTTAATATGTTTGCTCTAACAAGTCATTCTCATAGGTTATGTTCTTGAATGTCCTCTAGATGTTTGGGTATATGTTCTATGATAGTGGGGTGTTACAATTCATCACTTAGAAACCAATTCCTGATATTGATTATTTGCTAAGTGATTTCTTTATTCTCTACTCGATATTGTCTCCTACTTTATTTTAATTTTTTAAGTTTTGTTTTCCTTATTAAAAGAAAAATCAAATTCGTAAACTAGATAATAAGATAACGATAATTACTAATATTCATTATCTTCGCAAGTATTAGTTACAGCTATGTCGATCATGTGTAGTAAAATTAATATTGGTATAAAAATAACCAAACAACCTTTGACTAAGTTAGAGTAGGGAACTCCTCTTACATGCGTTCATTCTATAAAATTTCTTTATTAGAAAATTTTTGAGCTCTAGGTTGAGTTGTCTATCATTTCTTTACCCCCAAGCCATGTCTTAGCCTCAAGTCAACATTGGGGAAGGTCCCTAGAGGACTTAAACCCTAGAAAGGGTAAAAACCACTTGAAGCTCAAACATTAACCAAAAGCAAATTTGATAAGGGTTAAATGGTGAGTTAACTTGGATAAAAGGCAAACTATCTCACTCATCAAATGTAATACATAAATCAATTCTAAAAGAATTAGTATTATTTTTTTTATATACTTTGTCCATATTTTGACAATAAAAGGACACAAATTATAAGGTGCATTATACAGTCATGGTTGGTGATTCAAAAGATAGTGGCCTATCCAAATAACACAATTTAAAAGTGTCCGTTGTTAAAATATGGAAAAGGATGGTTCTCTGTGAACTTGAGTTCAATTTGGATATAAAGAGACAAAAATGGAATGAATGGAAAAAAAAAATAGGCAACCATGTAAGCCACACAAAGTGCAAAAATGGTTGGTCAAAAACTAAATTCAGATTATGATGTAAAAGTCAAAAAAATGTGGATGTGGTTTTTGTTTTAATTTAAAAATAAGTTAATATGTAATCTTATTCAAATAGGAAACATGGTTGCATCTTCAAATCCTTAATTTCCAAAATCCATTCCATTTTCAAGATACAAACATATTAAATTATTGTTACCTGTTTTCAGAGCCCAACTTTAGAGTCATAAAACGTGAGCGTAATCCAATGAAATCTCCTTAACCATCTTCAGTTCATCTTTAGGCTTTAGTACCACAAATACTGGGTCCCTGGGGCAGGTGAGTTCGCTGCAGTGAATGAATGAGAACTTCTACGAGACCCTTCGGGAAAAGTTCACCTCGGTAAAGTTCATATATTAGACCCAAGCATGTCTCGGAATAAATACAAGCTTCTCACCGCGGTGAAGTTGTACAATTAACCATAATAATACCTCTTAGTAAGGGTTCACTCAAAGTCCTTCCTTAGGTGTCTCCATCTATCCAATCCTTACTTTTACTCTAAGTTTTCCCAAATTCACTTCCTCTAATACAACATCATTTCATGTCAATTCAACTGCCAACATTATTTTATAAAACTCCCTAATCTTTACTCATTTGATTCCTTACTTACCACTAATTCTCATCCTCCACAAATTCCTTTTTTTTTTCTTTACCATAACACATCTCACTTATATGTAACAACAATTCGTATTCAAAATTTATCATCTCAAATCGAGAACTTCCTTAAGTATACCTAAGTTCAACTCAACCTAATCCACACACAAACTCATATTTTATTAGCCTCAAAAGGACAAAGTTTTACAAAGCTTTAAGGAGCATTTTAGCCACAATACATCAATGCCTCAAAATCTCAAAATAAAAAAAGTTACATAAATTAATAATCCTTAAAATGCGACTAAAGCCTTGTGTTTACAAATTCTAGCTTAAACTACAAAACATGCAGAATTCGGAGCAATGCCTTGACTCTTGATCGCTCGATCTCATTTTCTTCATCTAAAGATGGGAAAAAAGGGGGTGAACTTAAAAACTCGTGGGTAACAATTTTTTAACCAATAACAAGCAAAACCATTGAAATACTTATTTCCATTGTAACGAAAATTCACATTGAATCATAAAGCACATATTTCTCAAATTCTCAACCAAATTCACAATAATGCAAATCAGGTATGCATCAATCTTGTCAACATATGATGGACACATAAGCACGTCAAAATGGTTTGGAAGGTCCATAAACAGAATAAACTAATACATTCCCATATAATGGTCCTATGTAGTCATGAACAGAACGAACTAACACAATCCTATAGTGGTTCTGTGTAGTTGTAAACATGAGGGAGTCCATAAAGGAGCTTCATGCTACTAGCAGGTAGGTGGAAGAATCCTTTAGTCGAAGTGCACTTGACATACATAATGGATCAAATCAAACCCACATAACATGTATCTCAACACTTGTAAACTTATTGCCAAAAATGACACATTTTCAAATTTTGATTTTACAAACATAGTATCTTTTCAAAAATCATTTTCATATTCCTTTCATAATTCCTCATCACAATATGCTTATACTAAACACATAATACTTTTTCAAAGCATTCAAAGAGTTATAATATGCATTCATCTAATAGTTGAAATCATTTACTTCCATAATTTGAAAGAAAATATTAATGGCCTATTACTTAATTGGAAAACTTTAACCCACCTTGAAGTCCTTGCTTAAACCTTGCTCAAAGATGCCTCTCCTCTTGATCCTCTTTAATTCCCTTTATCAAAGACAAAAATTCCCATTCAATAGGAATACAATTTGAGGACCCATATATTGCATATTCACCGACATAAATTCTAAATACTCAAACTCTTCCAAAAGTCCCAACCTTTGGTTCAATTTTTCATGATCATTCTGATAAGGTAAATGAAGACATTTGATAACATTTTCTGCTAGAAAAATGTTCCCCGTTGTCTTAAGGTTCTAATGACACTAAAATCATTCAATTTTGTTCAGAAATTAGAAAGTTATAGCCCAAATATTTTAGGATTGTTCTTATGCTAAAATAGTATTTTGTACTCAATTTCCATCCGAAAATTGAGATTTTTAAAGAGTGAATTAAAGCTCTATTTCATCAGACAATTTGTATCCCTATGTCTCTAGTTTATCCTAAATCAAAAATCACTCTATTTGGATAAATACAGGGCAAGATATCGTTAAAATACTAAAATATGTTCATGTAGGAAAGTTGACTTTGTCGCAACGAAGTCAGGAGTTCGCCGCAGTGAACTTGTCCAGAAGCCTACGAAAGTTCCAGACCTCGTCCCATTTTCCAAATTTTTCACATCCAACATCTACACCTAACACATCTTATGCAAAAATCATCCCTTTCTACCTCATTGACACTTCGTCCTCTACTCCATTTCAACTCAATATCATCTATAAACAAATCTTAATCTATCTTTGATCATTAGCTAAAAATAAAAACATTTACATATACCATTCATCAACAAGCTCTTGTATATATTCCACTTCATTTTCGCTTTCATTTCACTTCTAACTTTCACTAAATATGCTTCATTCAACAAATCAAGAAGGGTAAATGCTTATACTTACTTGTTTAGCTTCAATGTCTTCAAAATCTCCAAGATCTCCGAAACCCTAGCTTGATGTTCTTTAATTTTTCTCTCCTTCTCTTCCTTTCTTTGTTATTTTCTCTTCTTCTCTCCCTCTCATGATGCTTCTCTTCTTTTTTCTTTAACAATACCACATTTTGGTCTTGTTCTTCCAAAAATAACCCTCCTCTCCTTTGGTCTTCCCATTTTGCCCCTTCTTTCATTTACCTCCTAACTCCTTTAATCTTCTTAAACACCATATTAATTCTAACTTAATTCAATTCTTTCCATCTAATTTCAAATCTCTATTTATGCCCATCAAATTAATAACTCAATTCTAAAAATAATGAAACAAGTAAATCAATGATAATTGAAAAAATTTTCAGGGTCCAACAATCCCCCTCCCCCTAAAAGAATTTTGTCCTCGAAATTCTTACCTAATTAATCAGGAAGGCAGGATGTCCCTCCGTTTCTCACTTGGTCTTTCAATCCTTTATTTGGTCATTCACTTTCTTAACTAGTTCCTCATTATGTTTCAGATTACTCATAATTTTTCCACTTCCAGTGTCTATAGCACAAATATTATATCATATCAATATTTCTTAACAAACTCATATATATCACATTATGAATCTAAGACATCTTTCATCAATATCACTAACTCATAATAATTTCTTACTGATCAATTCATATCAAAGTAGCTAATCCTTTTTCCTATCCTGAGCACACTTGAACTTAATGTAAGCACACCTTAGCAAGGTGATATTTTCAGAGACAATTTATCTTTCACTTAATAATTCACATCACTGTATTGTTAATACACTCATCTCTTATGTTCATCTCAGTATACTCCATACCTTCGATGTTGATCCACCAACTCCTTTATCTTTTTTTTAATCACTTAATTTCTATTACAGATTCATTTCACTCATTAACAATATCCTTTGAGTTAATCCTGACCTTGAACCATTTTGGGCCTTATTCATTTCAAGTGTAAGGGCAGACGACTACTTTTGTCTTATAATGCCCCATACAATATTCTAGTGACATCACTGCGATAATGATTGTTATAGTTAAAGTCAATAAAAGCTGTATATTGATCTCATATCCTATAAACTCCAAACATGTAAGCTTTAATCATATCTACAACATTCAAGACTGTTGGTAACTCACAAGTTTGGTCATTTGCTTCTACCTCTTTAGCCATCAAATGCCATCTCGGCATATTCCTACTAGGATGTATATCATAGGATGTTATGTATGCTTACCTAACGATCTCTTTGCTCAATCATCTTTATCGGTACACATACTTCTTATTTCAATCACAAAATATCATTCTTCCTATTCAAAATCAAAATTCGTATTCATTTCCAATTTCTTAGTAAGATTCACAATTTTTGAATCCTCAGTTTGGTCTTTATTAATCCTTTCATATGAAACTGATCTTCAATTCTATAGCAAATAGTACTTTGATTTGCCCAAAATTCAACTCCACATTCTATGCTCCTTTTTTCACTAAATCTAATAACCCCAATATCTAAATTCATACTTCACTGCTATCAGTATTTCTGTTTAATTATCATATACAACACTAACTTTAAGGGGAAATACTCATTTGTACAATCATAATCCTTCAAATAACTCTATCTATTATCTCAGTCTTGTATTCAATTCTTTCAACTTAATTATTACCTCAAAGTTTAATGATCTGTATATTTCAAAATGTTTCTGTACTTATAATGTCTCCAAACTTTCAAGTGATCACTATTGTATCAAGTTTTAATTCATGTATCAACTAATCAACCCGTGAGGTTTCAATTGTCTCCATGCATATGAAATCACCTATCATGCTACATTGGATTTTATCCTAATCTCTTATACAACATCATTGTATACTATAAAATCTCTAAATCCAGACGATATAATTAATATCGATGTTATAATTTCTTAAAATTCTCTTTACATTCATTACTCATACGATTTACACGTTTTTCCTAAAGTATTCAAACTATTCTTCTCAACTTTTCGAATACATTTAATATATTATCAAATTTTGTTTGGATTGTTTTAATCTTCAATACCATAGTACTTTCGGGGCAATTGTTAACCCAAACAATTATTATCAATCTCCATATGCCCCTGATTAGTTCTAGTAATTCCTTAAGTAACTAATTCCTCAATGAGGAAATATTATCTCTTCTCTCTCCCTTTCCTCATTTCTGTCTCATTTTCCTATTCTCATTTTCTTTATCTTCCATAAGTATATCCTCATTCAATTCAAAATTATCGATGCATAATCATTATAAAATTCTGATCTCAATTCCACTAATTTCTTCTTACGACGAATCAAAACTCTTGTCGCATTAATCGAACAACCACTTCGGTTTCAATTTCCTCTTCTTAAGATCATAACAAGATTATGTTTTCATTGCATTCTACTTGTACAGTCTAATCTCATCATTTATACTTATATCCTTATATTCGACAAACAATCCAGGATAATACATTCACGTCTATATCACATTCAGGGATATATCACCACAGTGCAATATTAATGTCATATTCAATAATGTGTCCCCCAATCCAAATACATTGAATCATTATCTGTTATATTTACCCATATACTATTTCTCATTTTTATTTATCCACAACTTTCATTTTTTCATATCATGAAACAGAATCAATTTTCTCACTAATTCTATAAGCTCAAACTCTTAATAATAGCTCATGTGTGTAACTCATACACATACAACTCAGACTAAGGATCAGTTGCTACTGTCTACTATGACATGGCATGTAACTTGACACATATTTCAAAAAATGCCCATGTAAGATACTAATTCTGGCGCTTTGAAACCATAATATGTTGGACCCCATTTTTGGAGCCCAACTTTAGAGTCATAAAATGTGAGTGTAATCCAATGAAATCTCCTTAATCATCTTCGGTTCATCTTTATGCTTTGATACCATAAATGTTGGGTCCTTGGGTCCTGGCAGGTGAGTTTGTTGCGGCAAACTTTATGTTTCTCCGCTATAAATGGACGAGAACTTCTGCGGAGACCCCTCAGGAAAAGTTTGCAGCGGCGAACTCTTAACTTTGCCGGGGCGAAGTTCACATAATAGACCTAAGCACCACTTGAGAAAAATACACCGTAGCGAGAAGCTTGACTTCGCCGCAGCTAAGACGCACAATTAACCATAATAATACCTTTCAAAAAGGGTTCACTCAAGAACCTTCCCTACGTGTCTCCATCTATCCAATCCTTACTTTCACTCTAAGTTTTCCCAAATTCACTTCCTCTAATGCAACATCATTTCAAGTCAATTCAACTGCCAACATTATTTCATAAAACTCTATAATCTCTACTCATTTGATTCCTTACTTACCACTAATTATCATCCTCCACAAATTCCTATTTTTTTTCTTTACCATAACACATCTCACTTATATGTAACAACAATTCGTATTCAAAATTTATCATCTCAAATCAATAACTTCCTTTATACCAAAGTTCAGCTCAACCTCATCTATACACAAACTCATATTTTATTAGCCTCTAAAGGACAGAGTTTTACAAAGCTTTAATGGGCATTTTAGCCACAATACATCAATGCCTCAAAATCTCAAAATAAAAAAGTTACATGAAGTAATAATCCTTAAAATGTGACTAAAGTCTTGTGTTTACAAATTCTAGCTTAAACTACAAAACATGCAGAATTCAGAGCGATGCCTTAACTCTTGATCACTAGATCTCATTTTCTTCACCTAAAGATGGGACGGAAGGGGATGAACTTAAAAGCTCATGGATAATAATTTTATAACCAGTAACAAGCAAAACCATTGAAATACATATTTTCATTGTAACGAAAATTCACGTTGAATCACAAAGCACATGTTTCTCAAATTCTCAACCAAATTCACAATAAGGCAAATCAGGTATGCATCAATTTTGTCGACCTATCATAGGCACATAAGCACATCAAAATAGTTTGGAAGATCCATAAACAGAACGAACTAACACATTCTCATATAATGGTCCTATGTAGTCATGAACAGAACGAACAAACACAATCCTACATAGTGGTTTTGTGTAATCGTCAACATGAGGGAGTCCATAATGGAGCTCCATACTACTAGCGGGTAGGCGGAAGAAGTATTTAGTCGAAGTGCACTTGACATACAGAATGGACCTGTTGGACCCCATTTTCGGAATCCAACTCAAACCAAACCATAACACTTACTAACCTGCTTTGATACTGCAATTGTCGAGCTCCATTTCCGGAACCTAACCTCGGTAAAAACTACTATCATACTGAAGCGTGGTTCCTTGAAGTCTTCTCTTA
>JANZLD010000004.1:20431954-20445147 GCA_026413575.1 Erythroxylum carthagenense | reverse complement strand
TCATCAATTCGGAGTCAACACTTGCACAAGCAGCTATGAAAATACAGCCAATTTATAGTGTAAACTTGGCTCAATCAATCACTGTTATGCCTCCCTTCTTAGGCACACACTGTACTGGACTCACCACCCAGTATCTAAAATGGGATAAATAATCCCTACATCTAACCGCTTCACTACCTCCTTCTTCACAACCTCTTGCATGTTTGGATTTAACCTTCTTTGTCACTCCCTCATAATTTTACATCCTTCTTCTAAGTTAATCCTACACATCACCACATTGGGGCTAATCCCCCTAATATCATAAATTTTCCACCCCATGACTCTCATCATCTTCCTAGTGATCTCCACCACTTTCTCTTCTTGCTCACAATCTACTTGGTTGGAGATAATGATGGGTAAGGTATAGTTCTTACCTAAAAACGTGTATCTCAAGTGGGAAGGTAAGGGTTTAAGCTCTAAAGTAGGGGGCTTAACAATGGAAGGTAGGGTGGGTATATCTGTTCTCTCCAACTTTTCTGGTTCAACTTCTCATATAATTCCTCTTCTTTCGCACTCTCATCCCTATGCACTTCAATAACTTCATTAACTTCCTCTTCAACCTCCTTCAATCACTCATCCATAACATCAATTTTCATACATGTAGTACAATCCATTGATTTCTTCAAAGATCGAGACATGTTAAATTCAACTTACTCGTCACCAATTCTTAAAACAAGTTTTCCTTCTGCATATCAACTAAAGCCTTACTAGTATTCATAAAGGGCTTGCCCAAAATAAATGGACAGTTTCTATTAGCTTTAAAATCCAACACAACAAAATCAACATGAATAATAAATTTATGCACTTTTACCAACACATCTTCTACAACTCTAAATGGCCTCTTAATTGATTAATCTGCAAGTTGAATTAGCATGGATGTTGGCTTGACCGCTCCTAGTCCCAATATCTTGAAAATAGACAAAGGCATCATACTTGCACCTAAATCATATAAGCATTTAGAAAATTCAAAGTCACCAACAACATATGGAATAGTAAAACTCCTTGGATCTTATAGTTTTTAAGGTATCATGCTTTAGATGATTGAATTATAATTCTTCATCAAACTTATCGTCTGATTGTCCTCCCAAGTGCGTTTATATGTCATTATGTCCTTAACAAATTTCACATACTTAGGCATGCACTCCAAAGACTCCACCAATGACAAATTAATATGAAGCTTCTTCATTTTCTTCAAAAACTTGAAAAACTGAGTGTCTACCTAATGTTTTCTCTCCCTTTATGGATATGGAAGTTTAGGCTTGTAGGGTGGTGGTGGTACATAAGGCCTCTCTTTCTATCTCCTTGCCTTTCCCCTTTTCTTGGCTATCCCTTTGCACACTTGGTTCCTCCATCTGCTTACCACTTCGAAGTGTAATAGCCTTGAGTTGTTCCCTTGGGATGGCCTCAGTGTTTCTTGGTAGGCTACCTGTACTTCTAGAAGACAAAGCATTAGTAAGTTGACCTACCTGTACCTCTAAGTTGTGGATGGAAGAGGTATGATTCTCTACAATCTAATTAAACTTTTCCTTCATCCTCGAAAACATCCTCTTTTAGTTCTGTTCTTGATTTGCCAGTTTGGACCTAAAACATCCATCAACTTGTCTATTATGTTCTCTAAAGATCTAAGGTCATCTTGCTGAAATCCAGGGGGTCCTTAAGCTCTTACTTAGGCACTTGCATTGTTATTACTCCAAGAAAATTTTGGGTGGTTTTTCCACCCCAAATTATAAGTATTAGAGTACGGAATGTTACCTCGCTGTGGTTGACCCAAGTAATTTACCTGTTTAGTGCTACTGGCTCCAAACAAAAAACATTATGTTGTACAATGGTTGTCTTGCCTATATAACTCACACTATAATTACATAGCTTTAACTGTGGACAAAATTGCTCCTTACTTGTTGCTCAACTACTTAATGAAGGCTGTTATCTACTTTTTTGCTCCTTTTGCCCCTACCCACTCCTCTCAATTGACCACATATAACTATTGCTCGCCAATTCTTCCAAAAAGTCATAAGTTGCATCTATAGTTTTTCTCATCAAAGATCTACAGCAACATCTATGGTTCCTCTTGTGCTCTGATTTACACCATTGTAGAAGGTTTGCATGAGGAACTCCCTCATAAGGTTATGGTAGGGGCAGCTTTTGTTTAGTTCTTTAAACCTTTCCCAAGCTTCATATAAAGAATCCCCATCACTTTGTTGAAAATTTGTGATTTCCTTTATGATCCTTTTTATCTTTGTCAATGGGAAATATTTAGCAAGAAATGCCTAGGCTAGCTATTCCCAAGTAGTAATCTACCCCTGAATTGAGTGAGTTGTATCATGCTTCTGTCCAATCTCTCAAAGTGGAAAAAAATAGTTGCAATCTCACGACAAACATCCCATTAAACTAAAAGGTGTCACATATCTCCAAAAAGTTAGCGAGATGGGCATTGGGATCTTCATTAGATAACCCATAAAACTGGACACTACTCTAAAGAATGTTGAGGAGTGCCGGCTTGATCTCAAAATTGTTAGATTGAATTACTGGCCTCGCAACTCCTTAAGGACTGAATCCTGGCCTCATAAAGTCCATCAATGTCTTTTCGGCCCCTCCTTGTTCTCCTTCTTTCGGTATTTTTTTGTATAATGTCTTAGTGCTTCACTCTTCTTAACTATCAATCGTGCCTTGTGATATCTAACAACTCTTCGTCACAAAATTTAGTAGTTCTTTACATGTTCCTTGTTCATACACCTGCAAAGAGAAACTCTTAATGCTGGACCCCGCCTTTGAAGCCCAACATTCGGAATCAAACTCAAAAGCAGTACTTGCCCTTAACTTTACTATGCCTATTTTGGGACTTTTGACAAAACTTCCCTTAGAGAACTTGGATTAATGTGTTCTTTAGATAGTTTGAAAGAAAACTTTAAGGTCTAGAACTTTCATGCAGACCTCGAAGACGGATTCTATCTTCTAAAGGGTCAAAATGGAACAGAAGATAGGTACAGAAGAAGCGACAAGACAAAAGAAGCAAAAAGATAGAAGATAGCAAAACATAGAAGAAACGGAAGACAAAAGAAGCAAAAGGCAGAAGATAGCAAAACACAAAAGAAACGGAACACAGAAGAAGTAAAAGGTAGAAGATAGCGAAACATAGAAGAAACGAAAAGAAAAAGGAGCAAAACACAGAAGAAGACACGTTAGCAAAACACAGAAGAAGACACGTTAGCAAAATATAGAAGAAGACTCGTAAGCGAAACATAGAAGAAGACGCGTAACCAAAACACAGAAGAAGACGCTTCAGCAAAAGACAGAAGAAACAAAAGACAGAAGAAGCAAAATACAGAAGAAGCAAAAGACAGAAGAAGCAAAAGGCAGAAGAAGCAAAAAGGTAGAAGAAGCAAAAAGGCAAAAGAAGTAAAAGACAGAAAAAGCAAAAGACAGAAGAAGCAAAAAGGCAGAAGAAGCAAAAGATAAAAGAAGCAAAAAGGCAGAAGAAGCAAAAAGATAGAAGAATTAAAAAGACAGAAGAAGCAAAAGACAGAAGAAGCAAAAGACAGAAGAAGCAAAAAGACAGAAGAAGCAAAAGGCAGAAGAAGCAAAAGACAGAAGAAGCAAAAAGGCAGAAGAAGCAAAAGACATAATAACCAAAAGATAGAAGAAGCAAAAGGCAAAAGAAGCAAAAGACAGAAGAAAAAAAAGGCAGAAGAAGCAAAAGACAGAAGAAGCAAAAAGACAGAAGAAGCAAAAATCAGAAGAAATAAAAGACAAAAGAAGCAAAAAGGCTGAAGAAGTAAAAGACAGAAGAAGCAAAAGATAGAAGAAGCAAAAAGGCAAAAGAAGCAAAAGACAAAAGAAACAAAAGATAGAAGAAGCGAGAGGAAGAAGAAGCAAAACACAGAAGAAGATGATGCCATCATAAAAGAAACAAAGAAGAAGATGACATCATCACAGATGAAGCAAAACGCAGAAGATAGTTCTTCCTTTACAAGGACCCTAACTTTTTGCTTAGAAATCCAAAAATTTCGTACGATATATCGTTAGAAAGCGAGAAGGATAAGCTACAACTTTGTAGTAGAGAACTTTAACAAATTTTTCCTCAATTGAGCTCAGATTTGCCCCCGAAGATGACACACGATTTTTACACCTAGAAAAGACTTGGATTTGAGATGAATAACTATAAAAGTAACATGCATATACACCTGTGGAACTTTTCAGTTTTAATTCTTTTACCAAAACAACCCAAAGCTCATACATAACTTTAATTACATTATTAACATGATAAACAAAAGCTTGACACAAAATACAACGATAAGATGCTCAATGTTTTTAACATGCTATGAAGCTGTCCAAAAGTGATTGAACTAACTTAATTACAAAAGTTTCTAATATCTTGGAGCTTGCGATGCCTTGTAGGGATTGCTAACCTTCTTGTTCTGTACCTGAGGAGGGAGTAGTTGGGTGAGCTACACAGCTCAGTGGCTAATATATTCATAGCCAATGGCAATCGACCAAAGTCAAGCATATGTATATATATATGTCTAGCAATTCTAGCATTTATACTTCATTCAAATAATATAAACATCAAATTTAGCTCATAACACATAACACTCAATATGCTTCATAGTTGACAATTTAAAATGCAATGCATAACAAATGGCTCGAAGGTTCCATAAAACCGAATGAGGAAACCAAAGTTTACCCCATGAATAGAATGAGTCCATTTTTCAGAGCTCGTATGCCACAAGCGGGCAGCCAGGAGAAGGCTCTTGTCAATGTGCATGTGACGAACAGAATGGTTCCACTCTCGCCTAAACAGAAGCTCATAAACATGCTCAAATCTTTTTATCAAATGCTTTCGTACTTTTCATTTATACAAAATGCCATGACAAATATCAAGGCATAACATTGATCAAAAACATAATTTATTTATATCACATATCATACTTCTTCCACAGTGTGACAAAATCAAAACAAAATCATCATGTATTTTCTTCAAGACAATTTAACACATATCCACACATAGACAAGAATTTGCCCAATCACACAATAACTATAAATACATTGCCCACCTAAATAGCTCATGAAAACTAAGTCAATCTTGCCTTTTCCCTTGCTCTTGATTAGGATTTCCTTACTTCCCTATAATAACCAAGGTTCCATTCAAAACAACATTCCAAAAAGTCAAAAACTTCAAAAGATTACAAAAATTTCAACCAAACACAAAACAAACTCAAATCTAACCTACCCATTATCCATTTAGGTTAGAAAACCCAGACCTAGTTTAGGAACCCTAAAAATCAATTGGGTTCTCTTACTCCTTCTTCTTCCCACACCAAATTTTCCATTCTCTACATTAGCTCTTTTCTTTTCTAGCTCCTTCTTCCACAACACCACTCATTCCTTCAATAAAGCAAGAAGGAAAGATGGTTAACCTACCTTAACAAATTTGATTTCTCTTCTTTCCTTCTTTCACCGAAACCCTTCTCCTCTCCTCTCTCTCTTAGTTTTGTTTTCTCACTCCTCTCCCTCTTCAATTCACATTTTTCTCATCTTTATAAGCAAAATAACACATTCCTTTCCCATTCCTACCCTTAATGAGCCCAAAAAGTCCATCTTACCCTTAATTATAAGCTTATGTTCTTCTATGCCAAAATGATCTCCCAAAAACGTCCTTGAACATCCTCATTATATTAACACTTTAATTTCCACTTACCAATTCAACAAATCCTACTAACCTTGACCTAAGTATAGTTCCAAAATTAAATCTATCAAAACTCCAAAATTATTTTAAATCATGCTTATTTTAAAGAAAAATTTTCCAGGGTCCAACACTTAAATTAAAGTAACCCAAAATAAACAAGATGTTAAACAAAGAATCCCAGACAACGGTGCCAAAAGCTTGTATAATACAAAACAAACAACTCATTTTACGCTCAAAATCGTAAGTATACAGGTTGTAACTTGTAGTAAAAAGTAGATATTGATCCCACAAGGATTGTTCTTAGGCACCACTTAATTCAAGTTATTTTTTGTGTAAAAAACCAATTCAATCAAATTTAAATAGATAAGTAAAATAAAGAAAAACTAAAGGTAAAAAGAAACAACGTAACCAAAACCAAAATCGTAAACTAAAACCTGGACAAATTCAAGATTAAGAATTAGGACTTTTCATTATCCTTATTTGCTCTTCTCTGGTTAATTGATTCAACTTATGTTTGGCACAAGATTTCCTAAAATTTTAGCTACCCTCTCTCAAGGTGCAATTAAATATAAATCAATTAAATAAATTAGGATTGACTTTGGGATCCCTTGATATACAAAGCCTTTCCTAAACATTTAACTACATATGAAGCTATCCTATAGGCAGTATATCAATCAATTGAAATCTCTTCCTAATAAATCAATAACTTGTTATTTATAAGTTTATTAAATGTCAACTCTCATTGTACATTTAACACAAATTACCAAGCTCGCTCTCTCAATTTGTTGCAAGGTTTAAATGTTTGAACATAAATGTTTATATTATTGAATCAACAATCGAAGGTTCACAAATAGTTCGAACAACAAACCCTAAAAAATGTTTTAGCCACTCATAATATTATTAGCATCCCCAACAACCAAACAATCCATGTTAAACATGTTAGAAGAGAAAGAAATCGAAATGAGAACTAGATAGGGTAGCTCCAGCTCTTCTTTGCCCAACTCTAGAAAATCTGGATGATAGGGTGCTCTTTGCCCAATTGGAAATGAAAACCTTGATTCTCCACCTATCTCTAGGCTCTCAATCTATCTTTTAGCTCTAGTAGGCAAGTTCCATGACACACCTCCACCATAGGGATTTTTTTACCATATATATATCAAGTGAAGTCATAAAACCCTAAAAAAAAGTGAAACTCACGTGACTCTTCGTGCTAAGCATCCCATGATCATGGGAATTATCCCTGTGCTTCCCACGATCGTGGGAAATCTATGGAGAAAGTTTATGTCACATATTATCCTTGTGCTTCCCATGATTGTGGGTTAATATGATATAAACTTTCTCTATAGATTTCCTACGATCGTAGGAAACATGCCCTTTCCCATAGTCTTGGATTCTTATTTTACAACATCTCCACTTCTTTTCTCCTCTCTTAGTCCCTAGCTCAATCACAAGAGTGTCCGACCTCCATTCCTACCCTAAAATGATCATACCATAAACCAATATAAAACATAAAAGAACAACCATGAAGATCAAATTAATCAAAAAGACTCTAAACAAGTTCTAAAACACAATAATACTAACATATTATGCAAGAAACACATGTTAAATACTTAGAAAAACACATATTGATGCATGAATATCAATAGATTTGCAAGGTGATCAACAACATCCTGACATTATTGGATGATTGAGCCAAAGTTTATTATATAAATTGACGACACTTTCACGACTTTTACTATACTTTTTAACTCCTAATTCTTGATTTTAATGCTTAAATTAACCCTTGAGTGTGCACTTTCATTTTATGCAATTTGATAGTAAAAAATTTTACAAATTGGTATTAATTGCACTACTTAATTTTTCTGAGAAGAATTGATACTGTAAATTGCTATTGTTGGTTGCAAGAACCTCAAGGAGAAGGGAGTCAATGTTCTGAATTGAAGTCAACAGGAGACTCGCGCTACAGGAAACCGTAGTGAAACACCAAGAAATATAGGCTGAACCTTTCGGGAAAAGTTCACCCCGGCAAAGGACCCAGCAAGGAGTGAGAACTTATGGGAAAAGTTCACAACGGTGAACGATGCAGAATAGATGCAAAACCTTTCGAGAAAAGTACACCACAACAAACAATCGAAAACCCAAAACATATTTGAAAAAATCTCTCACTGTTTGACCCGATCCACCAACCCAATGTTTAAAAACCTGTTAAATTAGCTTATACAAGAGGAGACAACACTACACACAGAAAGTCGACACACATCTTATACACACTTCTCATGTCTCTCACTCTCTACCTTCATCCATCAATCCATTCCATTTTTCATTGTGGCTTTCATCATTTGCTACTGCTGCCATGGATGCTATCGGTGTGTTTATAGCTATGAGTGCTCTCGAAGTGATGCTTAGCTAAGAACCAATTTCTCTTAAAGATGTAGCGATGGTTTGAGTTCAATGGGCCTCAAAGGGGAGTAGTTCATTTATGTTTAACTACATTGTTATGAACTCCTGAGTTAGGATTTATGCTTTGTAGTTGGATTCTCTTGATTATAGTTTAATCAAGTGTTGAATAATGTATTGTGTTATGGATCTGTTGATGTAAAACTTTGAACTTTAATATATGAAGTCTTATATATGTCTTTTTGGTGATTGTGTTAATTATCTTTTATCTGCCTATTTGTCTTTGATATTGAGATGATGCTTGATTCCAATTGACTACTTGCATTAACTTACCTATTACACACACTAAGATGCATTCAACAAGGTTTTAAGAAATGGAGTTCAATGATTAAAACCTTGGACTTAAAGAGTTCTTTAAGGTTTATCATTTGAAAACTTAGTGACTTTCGCTCCCAAAGAAATTTATTTTGAACTATGATAGCCAAAGCTCGTTTTTAAGACAATTTTATCATATTTGATCATTGTTTGAGTTTTCAAATTCCTTTCCCAAAAATCCAAAAGTATCCTTTTATATACTTTGCTTTCAATTAGCTCAATTTGATGAGTTTTCTTAAAGATGCAAAACCCCCTCCTAACTAATTTAGTTTGCATTTCACGACAATTAGGCTAGCTTAGATCATTTGCACTAGGTTCCCATTAAGTGAGATGACCTGAGGTTGCACTCTATATTGCAATCCTTGGAATCAAATTTTTGGTTCGATTTCTAAGGGGATAACCCAAGATGAACCACCCGATCATCGAAACATTGAGGTAAAATCATTTATGCATTGTACTGTGAGTTAACTTAGATGCATAAACTCACTTAAATGTGCTTCTGTGTGAATTATATGTTTAATATGAAATGCATGCACAACTAATTGATAAATGTTGGACTTAGGTCTGAGGAGTCAGTTATATGGCATAAGGACGCTGAAATGAAAGGTAATAAAAGCATAGCATATGAAATGATACATCTCATCATATTGAAATGCATGATCAAATAAAGGAGTTATGACCACAGTGACTAATGTGTAGAAAATAGATTAAGTTCATACTTATGAAAAAAAAGCCTCATGCTCTGTTAGCATGGACTCAGTATCCATAATGGGTATGGGCTAGCTATGAACTTGGTACCCAAAATGGGTACAAGACAACAAATTGTGTTGATAGGCACTTGGTCATAACAATCCAAAATGAGAATGAAAACACATGTGCATTTGTATATGCATCCCTACATGCATCATATTAATAAATTGAAATGATTTATTGAATGCTTTGAAATCATGCAATATAGCCGAAGTCATTAGAGAATGTGATGTGATATGCAATATTCACTTATATGATATAGTAGTTGAAGTGTAATAAATTGTGATACGACTTATGTGAGTGCATTGATGATGGTTCACACACTGAATTTGCAAACTCATCAAAATTGTAAAATTTTTTTGAAGTTCAGGGGAGTTCTAGCTACTAAAGCAATCTAGTAGAAGTTTATTACTTATAGTTTGGGGATGAAAATGGCTCAAAGGTCTAATCAGATGAATTTGCGAAGTCTAGTTAGAGTCTTTTGCATTAGCATCCCATATCATGATACAAAATATCTCTAGTGTGTAACTTTTGTAATATATGTTTTTAATGAGATTAAACTCGAAACTGATGTGTGATGTCTATGATGGATTATGATTTATGTTGACATATGTGACCTTATATGTTTATGAAACAAATGGGAAGAAATGAATATTTTGAATGCTTATAATGTGTTCGATGTCTAAGATCTAGTTACTTTGATTGTCGTAATGTATAATTTCCCTAAAGTATGTCCTTGAATATCCTCTAGTATGCTCGAGATTATGCTTTATAGGAGTGGTATATTACAAATTTAGTATAAGAGCATGGTTTGGCATCCTTAGGGACATATGTGAGCATTTCAACAAGGCATATAATAAGAGACCCATATACTGATCACTATTATTGTTTGTTATAGGTCATCTGCTGTAGGAAACCGTGTTGCAACATCAACTAATCTTGAGTCAATATGAGTTAATAAAGATTCTCTTATACTCCAGTCTGAGCAAATACTTCAGAGAGTCCTTGAGAGAAGAGCAAGGACGTATAATAGACTTAGGAAGTAGGAGGCTGTAGACTTATATAGAAGTACAGATCCTACCGAGGCAGAGAGTTGGTTAGAGAGAATAGAGATAGTGTTTAATCAGATTGACTGTGAACCTAATGAGAGGTTCGACTACACAGTCTCATTACTTCTAGGTCCAGCCTATCAATGGTGGAAGACAGTTCTAAATAGTTCTGCCTGACCTTGCAAATTGACATGGGAGGACTTCCTGGATGTCTTTAAAGATAATTACATGCCAAAGATCTATTTGGATAAGAGATGAAAGAATTTTTTAATCTAAAATAGGGAAATCTCACTGGAGCTAAGTATGAGGTATGATTCAATGACCTATCAGGGTATGCTACTGCTCTAATCCCAACTGAATAAGATAAATATAGGTAGTTTGAGGATGGCTTGAATATGGAGATCGGGATAAGATTGGTTGTTACAAATCTGAAAAGTTTTACCTAGCTATTAGCCACTTTAATTTAAATTGAGTTGCTATATGAGGATGAATAAGAAGAGTATAGACAAAAGTTCAAGTCTAAGAGACATGGTGAGTTTAAATCTAACTCTAGAAAAAAATTTAGTAAAAGTCATGATAGACCATCACGATCACAGTCTAGATCGATGCAGTCAGGGTTTAGACCTAGAGGCAATTCTACTCAATCTGATGGTGGTAGAGGCCAAGCATCTGGAGGGCTAACTTATCGTAGATAAACACAACAGATTTTCAATTGTGAAAATTGTAGAAAAAGGAATGGTGGAGTATGTTGGAAGGTATCGGGAGCTTGTTTGTGTTGTGGCTCCTTAGGTCATCATATTAGAGAGTGTCTAGCAACTTTAGGAGCACAGTCTGGAGTGAGAGAAGAGCCAATGACGGAGATGACTGTCCAACAGTGCAATGCTAGTAGAGTAGGAAAGAGAGGCTGAGGTAGGGGTAAAGCAATCTTAGTAGGTCCTAGTGTTCAAACTAAAGTACAGAGTAACCAACCATAGTCTTATGCTAGGAATTTTGCTATTATTAGACATAAGGCACTTATTTCCCTAAATGTTTTTGCAGGTATGTTACATGTCTTTGATCTTGAGGCATTTGCATTGTTAGATCCTGGATCTACGCATTCTTTTATTACCCCACATCTAACATCTCATTTGCATTATAAGAGAGAGATGTTGGGATTTGGCTTAAAGGTGAGTACTCTGATAGGTAGTACTATAGTGATTGGAGAAGTATGTAGAGGGTGTGTTATTCAGGTTGACCAAGCTGAGTTGAAAGTCGATTTGATAGTACTATAGTTGAAAGATATAGACCTTATTTTAGGTATGGACTGGCTTACTGCTCATATAGATATGCTGAATTGTTACATTAAGGAAGTTATTCTTAATTCTCCTACTCAACCAAGAGTAATATCTAGATGTGTTAGTCAACTAGTGCTAGCCATATTGATTTCATCAATGAGCACTTTTAAAATTATTCAAAGTGGATAAAAGGCTTATTTAGCCTTTTGACTGCCAACCATATTGATTTCATCAAGGAGCACTTTTAAACTAATTCGAAGTGGATAAGAGACTTATTTAGCCTATGTAACTGATACCAGAATTGAGTAGACATTATAGAATAGTCTTGTTGTTAGAGATTTTCTAGATGTGTTTCCCACTAAATTATCGAGATTACCACTAGATAGGGAAATAGAGTTCACCATTGACCTTGTCATAGGTACTGCTCATATATTTGTTCTTCCATATAGGATGGCTATTGGATCAGAAAAAGAAAGCATGCCATATTTAAAGAAACTGCAGATTTCAAAACTTTTTAGAAATCTAAATTGCAGTGGAACCAATATATCTAAATCATCATGCCAATCTATACATGATATGGTATAAGGATAATAATAAACATAAACAAGTTAGAGATTATATTACCAACTCCTTCACTACAGCTTTAACTCCTTGTTGTGCTATCATATCCTTGGAAATATATCCTCTCCTAAGTGATGTATCCTCTCCTTCTTGCTATTGTTTCCTCTTCTCGATATTGTATCCCCAACCAATCCAATCTACCATTTGTTCTTCGTGGACAACTTGGTAAACAAGATCCTTTGGAAGGAAGGGAGAAGAAAACTTTGGAGGAGAATTTTCTTAGAAGAAAGAAGACCAAGAATGAGACACTCTGATGCAATTTTTTTTATTTTTTCATACAATATAGGAGAGAGAGTGATAAAAATGTAACAACCCCTTCTTACTCCCTCACACTTTCAGTTAACAACAAAGGAAAGAAGAGTTTTCCAACTAGTGCATCATTTCTTCATTTAATCAATCATAAAGAAGCCATTAAATGAAACTCTTCTCATTTTTCTTTAAGATGACTATATGAAAAGTCTATTAACCTAAATGAAACCTATCAATTTTGTTTTTGATGATGAAAGAAGGAAGGTGGTCCATCCAATGTACATCTTTCTTCTTTAATCCAATGAATGCTAATAGGTTACATTCTATTATTAAAAGATAACCATTAAAACATTTAATGGTAAGTTCATAAATCCATTTAATGATGATACACCATAATAAAGATCATCTTTATTTAGCAATTTAATGTTAAATGTGCAGCTGCACATTCAACCCTAATGAAAACAAAATTGCACTTTACTTTCTTAAAAATTTTGTTTTAATTAATTAATCCAATTAATTAAATTAAACTAAAGTCTAGCCCATTTCTAAATGAACATTTTGGCTTCTAATTAACCATTAATTAGTGCAAGCTCAACATTCAATTATGGGCTTTTAAAACCTCCATTTATATTTCTTACTTTGCTTGATAACCTTCCTTGAACCCAAGTGAAGAATCTTGTTGGACTTAGATAATTCAAGCTCCAATAAGCCCATAATTAATTTAATCTCATTAGAATAAATTCTAGCTTATTAACT
>JANZLD010000004.1:20263340-20274213 GCA_026413575.1 Erythroxylum carthagenense | reverse complement strand
AGTTCAATGCCCTTAACCTATACCATATTATCTTACCCACATTAACAAGCTAATCTATTCCAACATAAATAATCTAGTAAGAAGCCAAAAAATAGTCTTATTATGCCAAAAAAAATTTTCTGGGGCCAACATCATAATACACAATATCTCTAGTGTGTAACTTTTGTGATATATGTTTGCACTGGGATTGAACTCGAAATTGATGTGTGATGTCTATGATGGATTATGATTTATGTTGATATATGTGACCTTATATATTTGTGAAAGAAATGGGAAGAAATGAATATTTTGAATGATTATCATATGCTCGATGTCTAAGATCTAGTTAATTTGATTGTCCTAATGTATCATTTTTGTAGAGTATGTCCTCAAATATCCTCTGGTATGTTCAGGATTATGCTCTATGAGAGTGGTATATTACAATTTGTAATTCTAATTAAAGTTTAACTAAAAATATAATTTAATTTCAATTAACTTACTAAAATGTCTAAAGCTTATTATAAATAAGCTTAAATTCTATGGAGCTAGCACTTCTTGCTTAACCCTCTGTATAAGAGTTACATAATTTTCTCAACTTATTATGTGGATACTGGTAGAGTCCAAACATTTGTGCGTCTACAGTGATTAAGATGAAACGGTTTTGGAAATAGTTCGAGGGATACAACAAGATAAAGATCAGTTTCAAAAAAAAGGTATGAATTACAATTCATGTTTTGTCATGATTTATGTGTTAATTATTTTATATAATTAAATTGATTTTGGTTTTCAAGAAATCAAAAGCTACGAAAAGTTTCATAATCATTCCACTACGATCAGGATTGATTCTCAACCTGATTTCCAACAGGTAACAATCCTATTGTAGGTTCTACGACTCTGGAAACTTATGAGCATACCTTAGAAAGAAAATATAGAAATCCAAGAAAATAATAGCAACTCCAATAAGAATGGTGAGGGACAAAATAAGAAAGCATAATAGAACATAAATAGTAAAGAAAAAACAGAGAAGAGTAGCTTCTATAATGTGAACCAACAATTGCATATAGAGCAAAATAAGGGGCAAACTATAACTTTCTCAGTACCATAAGTATAATTGGGAACACACAATTGATAGTTTAGTTGAAGAAGAGAAGAGTTTTAAATTTATGCATATGTTGCTTATAAGCATCTACTTCTACGCACAGAAGTAAAATAAGATCAAAGATTGATATTGGTAGTCATGTTTCACAAAAAGTCAAATCTTTTGTCCATTAGAGAACATCATGCTTGAGTTAAGATTGTTGAAAAACTGGGTCGAGATTTGATCCTAACTATAGCAGAATAATCATGAAATTTTTCTGTGACTATTAATTTCCTAAAAACCAAGATCTACTTAATTCTATGAAATGATAAACACGAATCAAAATAAAGTGGCAATTTAATTCGTAAATTATTCCAAAACTTGATCTTTATCTTGTTGTATCATTCGAATCATTTCCGAAACCGATCCATCTTAACCATCTTAGCCGTACAAGTGTCCGGCCTCTAATGATATCCATAGAACAAGTTGAGAGAACTGTGTAACTCTTACAAAGAGGGTTAAGCATGATATACTAGCTTCATAGAGCTTAAACCTATTTATAATCAGCTTTGGATGTTTTAGTAATTTAATTGAAATTAAACTTTAATTAGAATTACTAATAATTCTAATTAAATATCAATTATTCCCAAATAAGATTCAATATCTTATATTGATCCTTATTTATTAAATATCTCATATTTAATCATAAAGTTTCTCAAACTTTATAATCAAATCTAACTTGATTAAATCAACTTTGCTCTCTCTAACCCATTATATATGTGAGATCCATTAGACTCCCAAATATGTTGACAGTGATTATAAACTATAATTCTAATTCATAATTAGAATTAGATAAATTAAAATTTCTTTTAATTTATCTTTAATTCTCCAATTAAACAATTTATAATTATAGATCAAGATTGGCATCTAGCAACGCATAATGACCACCCAAATATTTAGGAATATTAAAGTAGTTTTGAATAACATTTCCGTACATGATTTTTTTGTATAATTCAATCCTTTCATCAACTAATAGAGCATGGAATTAATGTCTACTCTATTTTAAGTCAAATTATATTAGTTCTCCGCCATTAGCTATTGATTCAATTAATAATATTTATAAACTGTTTACAAAATATCATTCCATCTTGACCAAGGATTTCTTGAATCAATATTAATCGAGAACAACGAAACATTCTCCCTAATTACTTTAGGGTGATAATTCTATCTTGATTATTCAATTATCTCTATATAGTTCATGTTACATCCAATGACTACAGTTTAAACGACCTTTAATAAAATAAATCACAAGTAGTATCAAAACATAACAATTCCCATGCAAAATAACTTTGACAACCTCAAGTTAAAGGATCACTTATACAATCATCACAAAGGGAATTCCATAGACATACAAGTAATGTTTCAAATGAATTTCTCATATCAGGTCTACTCAGTGAACTTGTTCTCTAGCAAGTTCTCTTGCAAGCACCCACACGTTTGTTTAAGTATCTCTATACTTTAACTCATGAGATCGACTACTTCCTTCATAAGGAAAAACAAAATGTGTGCTATTCTTTTTCCGTTCTATTAATGTCCAATCTTAATGAAACAATAACTAGGAACATTTAGAAATAATATATAAATGCAATATAAATCTCATAATTATAATCTCATTATAATTTCATTTGCAATGTACAATGATCCCATAGACTTTATCATATACATCAAAACATGTACAAGTTAATGAATGCCTTTAAATAATTTGTCACTAAACTATAACTAAATTGATTAACTGTAGGGCATAAACCAACAAAGATCACCATTG
The DNA here is from genome assembly GCA_026413575.1 of Erythroxylum carthagenense. Lineage (NCBI taxonomy): Eukaryota > Viridiplantae > Streptophyta > Magnoliopsida > Malpighiales > Erythroxylaceae > Erythroxylum > Erythroxylum carthagenense. The sequence continues at coordinate 20,271,331 of JANZLD010000004.1, read as the reverse complement.
TTAACCTTGAATCACCCAAAAATGGGATTTGCAAGAATTGCTTTAATGTAGAAGAAGAGGACCACCCCTGCCAGTGTTTGATGAGGAAACAAAACAATAGTTGGACATAGACAGCGCAAGATTGTCTAAAAACTAGCAAGAATTTAAATTTTATTATATGTACATATATATTTAGATCAAAATTTTAAATTATTAAAATTAACTCAAAATACTATCAAATATTTAATAATCAATCATATGCTAATTTATATTAAAATTATTTTAACGAATTTTTTTTAAAAATACATATGACATCATAAAATATAAAAAGTATAAATTAGAAGTCCCATCCTTTTGTATCATTTAAAACTTGTTTAATGCTATAATTAAAATATTATTCACTTTTAATACTTGAACTAAAAACATTGCTACTAAGATTTGTAAAACCAAAATTTCCGTCTTGACCAAATTAATTTAACATTTTACACGTTGCGAAATTGTCCAAAAGACAAAAAAAAGAAAAAAGAATTTTCCCATTCGCTCCATCACAACAGAAATAAAGATTCACCATTCAGGTAATAAAATGTTGCAACAGTATAGACCAAAATCTGGTTACTAAAGTGATAATACCGGTTGCTTAAACATTGAATGGGGAATGCGATGCGTATAGCTTGCTAATGCAAAATCCAGCCAGCCTAAACGTATACATATCTCAAGGAATTTGTCCTTTGCTCACAATTGAAGGAAAGAAGCCTTCCAAGCAGAAAAGAGGGCGAAAAAAGATTTAAAAGAAAAGGACCAATCAGAACCAGAAGAAACCCAAGATTCGAACCTGCATCTGTAATCTGTATCACAGTAACTAAATCTAATACAGTAACAAAAAGAGTAGAGTAAATCTAATACAGTAACAAAAAGAGAATAGAATATATGCAATCGTGTAAGAGGTCTGGACCAGTATCTGACATGCAGCTAGGACGCTCTAGAAGCCATAGGTAGGCCAGAAAGTTGCTCAAGCAAATGATGGTTTAATCACAGCTCCTTGTACCCCTTGAAATTTCTATAAATCAACATGAAATGGCCTTATCCCATATTTGGAAATATTCCTGAAAAATTTGGTATTTTATCAACATGTTTTAGGGCACGCTCAGCAATTTGTCGTGTTCTGTAATCAGCATGCTGGAATGCATCAACAAGTGCAGTACTTACATTTGGATCACCAGAAACTTGATATGCTATTTCTTCAGTACGCAAAAGTCTCTCCACAACCCAAACAGCCCTTCTTCTGAGATTCTCAGTCCTTTTCTCCAATAAAACTTCAAGTATTGGTCCAATTCCCTCTGCTTCACATAACATTTTCACCCCATATTCAATGTCAACACCGTCATCTAGTAAGGTAGATATTGCTGCCAAGGCTGCCTCCACTACCTTCTCATTTGTGTGGTCCAAAAGTGCGACCAGCTTCTCAACAGCTTGCCCATCTAAAAGACAAAATGTTTCCTTCAGTGAACAAGATCCACGGTGGAGTTGGCACAACCCATTAATGACTGGCTGTTGACTAAGGCATGGAAAGATTGCTGCACAAAAACCAGGTGGGGGCAACTCAGGCAATTTTGTTAAATTTTTGGACTCTTGAGATAAGTTTTCCAATGCCATGGCAGAAACCATCTGTACATTGTCAAGGCCAGTGGACTGGAGCAGTTCAATGAAGAGAGCAGCAAGATTATGCTCACGGCAGAATGCAATTGCATCAAACTCTTCAGCCAAAGCAAATGTAACCCTTGCAAGAACTCGTACAAGTCCCTCTAGAAATGGTGTCATGAATCGGATACCCCTAGTTTCTCCTTGTCGGATCCTTACAACTCTAGAGAATATTATCTGAAATGCACCCTCATCCAGCATCTGTCGTGTCAGACCCAAATCTCTCTCCGGGAGTTCGGCTAGGAGGCCAACAGCTGCCGCCTGCTCCTCTGTGATTCCTGTATTTTCTGATATGACTTTGATCAAGCTTCCAAGCTGCCCAACAGTGCCACGAAGAGCATCAGCTAGTTCCTGTCCCATGCATGGTGAGAGGTTCTGGAGAAGTTTTATGGAAGCCAAACGCAGATCCTTCTGTGGAGCCTCAATAAACTGAACCAAACTTACCATAGCACCAGAGCTTTTGATGGCAGTAACAACATTCAAAACAGTAGTGGGAGAACTAGTCAATCCAACAAGGACTTGAAGAAGTTTGCATTCGATAGCTGGACCAGTGTTACTAATCAAATGGAGTAGATTATGGACTATATCTTCTGAGACCAGAGTCTGATGGTCAGGTCCAACCGTAATTGAATCAAGATCATAACCTGAATTGACAACATTTGCAAGAACTGTTGCTGCAATCTCTTTCAAACGCATGGGCAGCTGATTGGCACCTACCATAAACAGGTCCCTCACAAGTGGAGGAAGAATGCCTGCCTCGATTAGAACTTCTGCACTTGCCTCATAAGATGAGATTTGGTTCAAAGCTTTTAAAGCAGCTTCTCTTGACTGCATGTTGCCACTTCTCATGATATTAATCAGTGATGAACCAACTATTCTAGCCACTTGGACCTTCACATCATTGTTCAAAACAAGTTCACCAAGGTATGAAGCCATGGACAATTTAGTTTCTGGGGAGCCTGCACAATCATAGGGTTAACATAATCTGAGAAAAATAGCATATGATCCAACTTCACTGTATAGAAGGGTATCTTTCTTCTGTGCTCCAAGTTAAAAAAATAAAAAAATTTGAGAGGGCAACAATGAACCAAGATTAAGTGAGGAAGAGAGTAGTTAACAAGGCATGCACAGTAATATCTACCCAGAACATCACATATTACATCAAAAGCAAGCAGCATACTTCATAGCAGACAAAAGAAATATTGTAAAATTAAAAATTTGTAATTCCTATCCCAAAATTCAACATTGAATTTTATGTCTTACATATACTTGAGTGAAGATCAATTCACTTACCTTTTCTTTTATTCAATAGATTCCCATACGCTTATAAATATTACAGAAAAGGAGGACTGTATCATCAATCCAAGATGTTTAGATAAGGCTGCATTGATTGCTCTTATATGCATATATTGGCTATAAGACCAAAGAAAGTAGCAGAAGCAGAAAGCGAAATGAAAGAAAGTAGCAGAAGCAGAAAGCGAAATGAAAGAAAGTAGCAGATAGCACCTCAGTATGAGAACCATTAGAATCTGTTAAAGATGTTTCAATAAAATTTCTCCAATTAAACTAGACAAGAAAGATGAAAAGCAAACGATACGTAACATAATAATACATTCAAACAGACTCCAAAATAATGCTCTCATGAAATTGGTGAAAGCAAAGAATGTGGTGGCATCTAGAGGTACCTTCAAGAATTTGATTCAGGAGGGGCTGCAATCTACCATTTTCAGCCATCTGTCGCACATTGTTTTCACACTTTTCCAGATTTTCCAGAGTTTTTCCAGCCTTCTCAACTGTCGATAGATTTTCAGATTTACTGCTGGTCATTCCAACCAATATTAGAATAGCTCCATTGATGGAACCAATCTTCTCACACAAGGGTTCTGATTCAGAGAGCTCATATAGCAAGGAGACTGCTTCTTCCCTTTCTTTGGACGGTTCATGAGATAAGAACTTAACTATGGTGCGGACAGTGTCACCCTCACCCAATATAGCCTGAAAAAAGAAAAGCCAAGTCCATATATATGAGCAAAGCAATGGATCAGTACTAACAATGATATTTAAAGCTGAATTGTGGATCAGAGGCATGGAAAACCTTGTTATCAGAATCTCCCTCAATCACTATTCGAAGTGTTTCAAGAGCTTTACATCGAACCCTACGGCTGCTGCTCTTTAACACATCAACAATCATAGGTATGACCTCACCATTGCGTACTAAATGCTTATTTGATCTGCTCTTTTGACATAAGTACTGGACATATTTCAAAGATTGCAGAACATCACTTTCTGTACTTGTCAGATTCAGAGACCTATGTGCCATTTCAAGTTGAACGGTTTCATTTCTAGCAGTCCATTCTTCGATGGTGTTTCGCAAAGCTATGCTTGGGTTGAGGTCAGCACTTTTCAGTTCCTTTTGTGTAAGAGGGCAAACTAACTTCCTTCCACTTTCTCTGCACTCTCTGAACCACTTTTCTATTGCTTCCCGTTCAAATGTTTGCCCGTTTTCTAATGTGACAGGATTACGCATAACTTGTTTTGTTAAAGGGCACACAAATGCATCATAAATAGGCTCTATATGAAGTCTTTCAAAATGATAACTCTCGTCAGACTGGCTGCCAGGGTCGTAACTTCCATCCCAGCTTTCATCCATCTGATATAAATGAGTTGCTACAACAGACCATGACAAATAGGTGAATCCGAGTGATGGAAGTAAAGCAGTCGAACCAACATTAGCTAACGAAGCCGTAAACTACAGGATGGGTGAAAATCAAATAAAGTTGAACTCAAGATGATAAAAGTTGACCATAAACATTCAATAAAATTTTAAATTCACCAAAGAGAATGATAGATGAAGCAGGAGGATATTCACTTTCAGATTATAGACAAAGATAGAGGTTAATTCAGGTAATTTGGACAGAAAAGAAAGTCAAATTCTTCAACTTTCAGCCTGATAGCTCTAAGTCCATTCATTAGGCAAAGCGCCTTAAAACACTATAAAGTGAAGCAAAAATAATAAATATGAGTGCCTCCTATAGCATAACATTAGAACTCTTTCTTCGATATATGCAAGACAAAAACATACCTATAGACATATTCAGTAACCGAAGAATTGAATTATATACAAATACACGAAAATCAAGCAACCGAATCATAAATCAGAACTAAACCCAACAGATACAAGCCTGTTAGGCTATAACTTGGGACACTTTCAACCTAAAGCAAGAAAGAAGCAAGAGAAACGAACCCTAATATAGTAGCTGAGGCAGGCGATGAAGCAGCTTCAGAAAACCAAAGAGAAAGTTGACTTCAAAGACACAGTAGCTGTCCTTTTTAACTTCCACGGAAAACCACCAGAAGGTTTTGTGTTAGACAGTGGGTCCGCTTTCTTCAACTTCCACTGTTGAGGACCCTACCAAAGCATTTCGGGTGGCACACAGCCTGCCTTGTTAGCTGGTGCCTTTTTATCCTTGCATTTTGTTAATTTTATTTTACTTTGTTTAGTTTCACATATAATTTTATTGCAATAATTTTTTTGTTTTTTAATTTTTGTTTTTATTTTTATTTTTATTTTTATTCTTTAAATAAATAAAAATATTTTTTAGATTTATAATAAACATTACAAACAAAAACCTATTAAGCTGAGATTTATAACAAATAACTTAAAATAAATAAATATTTTATTTCATCATGTTCTTTATTTTATTCTTATTATACTATAAGATATTAATATTAAACTATAATTTAATTTATTCATATCAAATTGTATTCCTAAACTTATTAAATAATAATAATAATGAAAATATATATTAAATAAAAATATATCAATATTTAATATAATTAAAGAAATTTATACATTAATTTTATATATTAAGAGTTTATTATAAAATATAAAATTGCATTAACTAATTCTAATTAAATAATTAAATATGTTCATTGTGCTATAATGCTTTAAAGTTTCAATTATGAAAAAAATCAATCAATCATAATGTGACGCCCGAAGACCGCCTTAGAGGATATGTGGGTGTCACACAGAACACAATCAGAACAGAACTAAACAGAACCAACCAACCGAAGCACAGCAAAGCAAAGCAATCTAAGTCTTCCATAAGCCAATGCAAAGCAAACATACATTATATTACATAAACTTAATACAAATTTGCTCCAAACACCAAAACCAGTCTGAAATATTGTTATTACAAACTTACAACCATTCAAAGTCATACACTTTATGTACAAGCTAAAATAAACTAAAAAATACAATTTTATTAAAACAAAACTCAAATTCTATAGGCCATTGCGGTTGACTTATCTCAGTCTTTATAATCCTAGCTTTGAACCTATATAAGGCAAATTCACCATTGTTAGACCCCGTTTCTGAAGCCCGACATCGGACATGAAAGCGTGGTGCTTGGTACGTGAGGTGAAACATATAATGTAAAAGAAGTAGGAAAGATCCCTCAGATACACAAGGGAGGTCGCCGCGGCGTGAGCCCTCGTCGCGGCGAGCAAAAGGGTCCTCGCCGCGGTGAACCCTTCATGCGGCTTCACCGTGGCAAGCAGGCAACCTTGTCGCGGCGAACGCCTCCTTCTGCCTACCGTGAATAAACCTGAAGCTTTCTCTCATTTTATGAAAATCGACCCATCCCAAAACTTAACACATACACTCAAGCAAACTTCCAAATGATTCGATGCAAAAGATTTTGAACAAAAACATTCATGCCTCGTTAATATCCAAAAGATGAGTTCTACAAAGCTTTAATAACATTTCAAACCCAATTACATACTTTGAGTTCAAGTGTCAAAAGTAAAAAAATACACTTGAACTAATCAATCTCGAAATGAAACTAAAGTCTTGTCTTCCAAAAATACATCTTGAAAATATGCAAACATAATAAGTCGGAGTAATGCCATAACCCTTGACTTACTCAGTCTCTTGCTCGTCACCTGAATGGGGAGGGTAAAGTGGGTGAGCTATAAAGCTCGTGGAAACATATTTATAATACAGAAATAAGCAAAACTATTTAAAATATAACTCATTGCCGTGGCACACTTTGAAATCATAGTAATTGAGCATGTGGTAGTCATCAACTCGAAATGCTTTGTTTATAATAATTCAGGAGTAGAATTCAAAACATGCATGCATAAACATGATAACCGATCATGAACACATAAACACATAAGCATAGCAGAATGGTTTGGGTTAGTCCGGGTTCATGACGTACTACACATTCCCATCAAAATGGTCCTGTGTAGACGTAGTTTCTTAAAGAGTCCTTGTGGGGAGCTCCTTGCCACTAGCGGGCAGGCGGGAGAAGTCTTTACATGGTCAACCTGCACGTGATGGTTCTTGGGACTACCACAAACTCACATAACATGCATGGTTCAAAGTCTTGTGAACTTGATTGCCGAACTGGCACTTGCTTGTAAACTTGCTTTTCATACATTTCGGAAAACATGATTTCATGAGCATATATTCTTGAAAAAAGAAAACTCTTTTGAAACCTTTTCATTAATCATGAATGCAAATCATATGGCAAATATATAATCAATTCACATTAGCACATAAGGCAACATTGATGATGCCATTTAAAGCATTAAATCTTTCTTGATTTGGACAAAACAATGAGTGACTTATTTACCCTATTATAAATATGAACCCACCTTTAATTTCTTGCTTATAACTTGCCTAGGAATGACTTTCCTCTTGTTCCCCTTGCTCCTCTTGCCTCACTTGATTTCCTTAACCAAACAACCAAAATTCCAATCAATTTGGTGTAGAAATCGGAAAGTCATACTTTAACAGTTCAAACTATAACTTATTAAGAAACATAAATTCTATGCTCAACTTCCATCCAAACTTTGACATTTTTAGAGACTGATTCAGAACTTCATTTCTTCACAAAACTTATAGCCCTATGTCTCTAGTTTACACTGCATTAAAAATCACCTCATTTGGACATCTACATCAAAAGTTATATCCAAAATACCAAAGCATGTCACCGCAGGAGACTGGCCGCTCGCCGCGGCGAGAAGCTGGAGTGCACCTTGGCGAAGGCTGCGCTCTCCGCGACGCATGGCCTATGCGCCGCGGCATGCACACATGCGTGTGCCGTGGCGTGCACCCTTGTGTTCACCACGGCGTGCTCATCCGCAGGACGCAACGTGCGACGGCGAAAACTTCCCGTAACTCATTTTTTTCCACTTTCTTCAACTCTAATCTTCCCATCTTGCACAAGGTGTTGGACCCCGAACTTTCGGTAGAAATTAGAAATATTAAATGGAATTAAATGAGTGTGTTTGTATAGGTATTGTGT
>JANZLD010000004.1:20248577-20258950 GCA_026413575.1 Erythroxylum carthagenense | reverse complement strand
ATCTCTATGTATATGTATATTACTTACAAAAGAATCTTGGTACCTTATGACTAGATATATAATGCTCATTCAGATAAGACCAAACTCTTTTGTTTTATTAATGATAAATATTTTCATTACAAAACTGTAACTGAAGAAGATAAAGTTACATGTAATTACACTTGCTTTCTAGGGCACTATGTTTACATAACTCCAACAATAAGATCTTATAAAATGAAATTATATTATTAAAATAATTAATTAAATAAAAAGGTATAATGAAAAATAGCATGTATTGGATATACTTGAAATATGGAAAAGATTTTGAATTATATTGAATTTCATGAGATGTTATGGGTAAGGATAATGGAGTAATAATGACTCTTTTTGCCAGACAATTAACTACATATAAGACTTTAGTTAAATATTATGGAATTGTTTAGATCAAATGTTAAAAGCGCTCTATAATTACTCTAGTTTTCTCATTATAGCCTATCATTATCAAATAATTTGCAACTTGCTCCTTAAATCATCAAACAATTTATTCCTTAAATTGTAACATCAATTAATAATGTAAACTTATCAAAAACTTAATCAATTAATCAATCAACTATCTAGGTTTAGTTCAAGCCCCAATCATGTCTAATTACACCTAAGTAAAGTAACTTATCCTTATATGGTTTAAATATCACACAAAAATGAACTTTTCTCACTTCTATGCATTGCCCACGATCATGGGAAGGAGCTAATGTTAGGATGAGTGAACCAGAGGTTCACCACCATTTACCTTCAATTTTTTTTCCAGTTTTTAACATCTTGATGCCAAATCAACACAGCTTCATCATAGTCCATTACTTATACCTCAATTATAAATTGATTATATGTCGATTCCTCATCAATTCTATGTCCAATTCCAATTCAACTCATTCATTTGGTAGCTCACAATTTATGGTCTTTCATGCATCAAAATCTAAACAGAACTATCATTCATTTGATCATACATGTAGTCCTAGTTCCTTCCCATTTCAAGATCACTATATTAGCACCTTTCTTTAACATAAATTCACCTTCATTGTACTTCAAAATTCAATCTAATTCATTCATAAAACAAACAATACCATACATTTTTTATACATCAAGAACAAAGCATTAAAGTATCTAAGTTCATCCAACATGTTCTAGCACATTTCATCATCAACATCATATAAAATCCATCCTAATTCAATCATCATAAACTCTCTATTATAACAGCCCATAAAGAACAATCCTTTACTTACTTTTCTAGCTCAAATTTCCACCCTAATGATCAAGCTAACTCAGCTCTCTATGCACATAAAATCACCCAAGCATAAGATGAAAGTAGGATGTTTTCAGCAAAGGCAAAATGATGATAGCTATCTTAAAGTAGATTATGGCTATCTTTGAGCAAATTTTTATGTGGATTTTAAGTGACTATAAACAAAGGGGAAGCAAGATGCATAAGCTATAAGGGTTTTGGTGGTGAGAGTAAGGGAAAAGGGAAGAATGAACAAAGTTGAAACTACTCCTGCAGAAGTTTTACACATTAGGTGCTAGGTGTCACTTTATTTTCTTGACATATGTCACTAGGCATGCCTTCCATTCGTCCCATAAATAAGTTGCCAAATGTCATACTTATATTGGGCCATTTTTCACTTAATGATCAATGCAATTTGTCAATTAATTAGCTATTCCAAATGTCACTCATTTATATATGCCAAATGTCACTTAGTTATAGGCTTAGTCATCCTAATTTCTCATGTGTCCACTTGTCTTACCTCTTGGCATTTTTCTTAGTCCAAATGTGCAATTTAATTCATCAATTTTCCAATTGAAACAATAAATTCCAAGCTTACTAATTGTAATCAATCAAACTAAAATTCAAGACATAAACATTACATAAATCATATCACGATCATTTTAAACCTTTTATACCCTATAATAAGTTAATTGAGTGCATATACTATCTTTGTAATGTGTATAATTCATAATTCATATGTGCATATGCTTATGTTATGCATGTGAATGAAATGCATTCTATGAATTCTCAATGATATGGCCATGTGCAATAATCCATGGTTTTAATCCTCAATATGGAAAACAAGTTATTACAATTCTCCCCCTTAAGAAATTTCATCCTCAAAATTCTTACCTGATTAATTAAACAGATGAGGGTATTGTTTCCATATATTCTCTTCAGTCTCTCGTGTAGCTTCTTCTCTTGAATGATTTTTCGAAATGAATTTAACCAATGGGATCATTCTGCTCCTCAATTATTTAGTCTAATAGACAATTATTTTAACCGGTTCCTCCATATAACTTAAACTACTTGCAACTTCAACCTTTTAAGCTAGTAAAATGTGTCACATCTGATCGATATTTCTCTAGCACACTAATATGAAACACGTTATGAATCTGAGCCATCTCTACTGGTAATGCTAACCTTCATGCTAATGGTCCAACTCTCTCAGTAATCTCATATGGACCAATGTATTTAGTGTTAGGTTTTGATCGTGCTTCTCATAAATAATATATATCAAATATACGAAGTGGAAATAAAACGGAACCTCAAGAACTAGATCTACTCATGCATATAGATATAGAAAAAACAAAAACATGAACTATAAGATGTTTACATACCTTTCTGATGATCTCCTTCATTTTTTAATCTTCTCCAAATTAGGTTGTTGTAAACCACAATGATCAATGCAGACCATCTCTAATGAAAGTCCACGTGAGGATAAGGATGAAACCTTACTGTGTGATGGCTAGAATTCTTTCTTTGTGCTAGCAAAGCCAAGAACTCTTGAGAGAGTTAGAGAGAAAAAGTGTATGCATAAGAAAAAGAACCTTTCTTTTTCTTTTTATGTGGATTACACAAGATGCACAAAAATCATCTTAATTTTTTGCACCATTTGGCCTTTCATAACCCCCATCACTAATGGAAAGTTATGGGAAGTTAATGGTCATGAATAACATGCATTAATGGAAGTTGTCGGAAGTTAATAACTATAAATAGCATGCATTAATGGAAGTTATGGGAAGTTGATGACCATGAATAGCATGCATTAATGGAGGCCAACAACACTTGTTTCTAATCCATTACATGCAATATTTTCTACCACAATCACATCTACAATCCTAAAACACCCTCTCATATCTTGAGTCACCATTCAAGACCATTTTACTCATCCTTCGGATCTCCTATATGTGTGACCCATTAGGTTCTTAGTTATGTTAGCCACTTGAATTAACACTTAATTCAAATAAGTCAAGAGTAGTATCTAACAGCACCTCATGACCCCTAATTAGCCAAAAAGTCAGTGATTTGACTACGAATCCATCCATATGCAATGTTACCATGCAATTTATCCTTCCACCATCTATACCCCACTTGGTTTAGAGTATGGTCAAAGTGTCAACTCCTACTAGATTGACTACGTCACATCTAGTCCAAGTAATATAAGATCTTGTTCTGAGGATCTCATTACTCCATGTATCATTAAAGACTCTCTTCATGACACATATCTGTGCTAACCAGAGACTCTTAAATAATGACCCTGAAAAGAGGCAATGGGTATCATCTCCTTCTATTAAGAGTGGTGAATTTTTTATTGGCTACTCAGTTATCTCTGAATACCTCAAGCTATACCCAATCACCACCCTATAAGTAACCCTTAAAAGGCACTGATGACTGGAGTCAAAACACAGGGTTAGTATCCAAAATATCCTTGAACATCTCAAGTCAAAGAATATTTGCACTATTGCTATAATGAGATTATTGTTGACACTGGAATAGAATATCCATATGATTGTCTCATAGTAGGTCAATCCAATGTACTTACTACCCTTAGTAAGCATCTATATGTTAACTCTAAACAACTCATATTACAGCTTATAATATCTACTGTTTGATCTAATCAAGGAGTATAACATGTGCTAGCCAATCTAGATTAATGATATCCCATCTCATTAATCATATGACTAGGGAAAGTTTAGACACTAACATAATTACACATGATAGGAATCTCATTATGATGACATCATCATAATTTCCTCCATGTTATATTTTGTATCAAGGACTTCATTAAATCAATTTAAGATCAACATCAAATCCATAAACGTATGAACATCAAAATAATGAAAAATGTCTTTCTTAATCATAAAATAATTTGTATAATAAGTGTTAAAGGTGATTTCCTTTAGAGCACTTTTCTAACAAACTCCCACTTGCACTAATGTCAATCGCCTTAATGTCTAATACCATAGGCATGTACATGTGACACAAAACACTTTTGGGAAATAGACTTAGTCAATGAATCAGCTATATTATGTTCAGTGGAAATTCTCTCTATCTTGATATCATTTTTACCAATGATCTCTCTAATCAAATGGTAGCATCTGAGTACATGTTTGGACCTTTGATGAGACCTCAATTCCTTCACCTATGCTATAGCCCCATTGTTATCACAATACAACTGCACTAGGTTAATGATGCTCATAGCCACACCAAGTTCCATTATGAACTTCTTGATCCAAACCACTTTCTTTGCTGCTGTTAAAGCTGTAATGTAGTTCGCCTCTGCCATCGAATCAGTAGTCATCTCTTGTTTGGATCTTTTCCAATTAACTGCACCACCATTTAGTGTGAAAACATATCCAGACTGGGATCTGGAGTAATCCCTATCGAATTGGAAGCTAGCATCAATATGCCCCTTACCATAAGATCATGTTCTCTGTATACCAAGAATACATCTTTAGTTCTTCTCAAGTAATTAAGGATATTCTTGACAGTCACCCATTAATCCTTACCAGGTTCTGATTGGTATCTACTTATAACACTTAGAGCATATGATATATGGGGTCTAGTACATAACATAGCGTAAATGATTGATCCTATAGCTGAATCATAAGGAATCAAACTCATGTAAGTCCTCTCATCTTGTGTCTTTGTGCATATAGATTTAGAGAGTGTAATCCCATATACCATAAGAAGATAACCTTTCTTGGATTGTTCCATGATAAACCTCTTTAGCATCTTATCTATGTAAGTAGAATGGGAAAGACCAAGCAATCTCTTAGATTTATCTCTATAGATCCTTATCCCCAAAATATAAGTTGCTTCTTTAGGTTCTTTCATAGAGAAGTTCTTGGCTAACCAAATTTTTACTAAATGCAAAGCTGAGACATCGTTTCCTATTAGTAATATGTCATCTATATATAGTACAAGGAACATGATTGTACTCCCACTAACTTTCTTATACATACATGGCTCTTCTAAATTTTGTGAGAATCCAAACTCTTTGATTGTTTCATCAAATCTGATATTCCAACTCCTAGATGCTTGCTTCAATCTATAAATGGATTTCTGAAGCTTATATACCTTTTCTCCATTCATGGATATGAAACCATCAGGTTGCGTGATATACACATCCTCGATTAGGTTTCCATTAAGGAAAGTCATCTTCACATCCATTTGCTATATCTCATAATCATAATGAGCGGCAATGGATAGGAGTATCCTAATGGATTTAAGTATAGATATTGAGCAAAACATTTTGTCATAGTCAACACCTTGCCTTTGATGATAACCTATAGCTAGAAGCCTATCTTTATAGGTAATTACATTACCCTTCCATGTTAGTTTTCTTCTTAAAAACCCATTTGCACCCTATAGGTTTTATCCCTTCGGATGGGTCAACCAAAGTCCATACTTAGTTTTTTCATACATGGAAGGATTTCATAGCTTGAAGCCGTTTGTCAGATTTTGAACTCTTCAGAACCTCCTTATAGGTAGTAGGCTCATCATCTTCTATGAGCAATACGTCATTAAGTTCACTTATGAGAAATCTATATCAATCAAGAGCATGATGTATCCTACCTGAACTACGACTTAGATAGGGCTCTGTTTAATACATTAACAGAAGTTTCGAGTGCATACCCCCAAAATGATTTTAATAAATTTGCTAAATCCATCATAGACCTTACCATGTCTAAAAAGGTTTGGTTTCCCCTCTGAGCCACACCATTGTGTTGTGGTGTGTAAGGTGGAATCCACTAGGATAATATTCCATTATCCCTAAGATAATCCAAAAACCCTTAGCTTAAGTATTCACCTGATTGAAGTGATTTAATACTTCTCCTAAGTTGTTTCTCAACTTCATTTCTAAATTCTTTGAACTTTTGAAAGGCTTCAGACCTGTATCTCATAAGATACAAATACCTATATCAAGAATGATCATTGATAAAGGTAATGAAGTGTACAAAACCATCTTTGACATGTCCAAACATCAGACCATATACATAAGTATATATTAGGTGTAAAAGTCCACTAGTTCGTTCACCCATTCCCTTAAAGGGTAACTTAGTTGTCTTGCCTAATAAGCAAGATTCGTATGTGTTATATGATTCATAATCAAATGACCCTAAACTACCATCCTAAACTACCACACCTATGTAGTTTAGACATGCGTCTCTCACTTATATGGCCAAGGTGACAATGCCATAAGTAAGACAATTTCACACTGTCTCATTTTATTCTTTTGTTATCATTGATATTTAGAATCGGATTAGACAGATCCAATATGTATATACCATTGCACAATGTACCCAAATCATATAACATTCTATTTAAATAAATTGAACAACCATTGTTACCAAAATTTAAATGGAATCCAGCTTTATTAAGACTAGAAATAGACATTACATTTTTAGTCAAAGCAGGTACATAAAAACAATTGTCCAATTCTAATACAAGCTCATTAGGGAGCGTCAATATATAAGTGCCTATAGCTAAGGTAGTAACTCTTGCTCCATTTCCCACTAGCTCCTTTATGTTAGTATAAATGTGTGAGCCACAACCGGTATCTAATACCCATATGTTGTTATCAGAAACAATATGAATATCAATAACATAAATACCTGAAGTAGATGGGGAATCATATGCCTTCTTCTACTTTAACGACTCTAAATAGGCTTTGCAGTTTCTCTTCTAGTGGCCATCCTTACCACAGTGGAAGCAAGTTCCCTTCGAGGCAGTCTTCTTTGCTTTTTTGACACCTTCCTTAGGCCTTATAGACTTGTTCTTCTTTTGACTCTTTTTCTTCAAACTAGAAGAGTCCACCAGCATCACAACCTTGTCCTTACGGACAGATTACTCAACTTCCTTGAGCGTGTTAACCAGGTTAGGAATTATGCTAGATATAATGTTCATATGATAGTTAAGAATTAATTGTAAATAACTATCGGTTAAACTAGTCATAATTAAGTCAATTCATGATCCAAAAAAAAATCAAGGAGGCCAACTACTTGATGTAGTTATTTATCTTCAGTGCAAACTGCACTGGAGATATCTCCTTAACAATTTTGGAGCAAAAGAGCAATCGAGAAGTCTCAAACCTTTCAGACCTTGCTTACTTATCAAAGAACTCCCAAAGATGATATACTATGGTATGAGCATCCATAAGCTCATGCTGCTTTTGTAGCTCAGGTGACATAGTGGCTAGCATAATACAACTAGCCATCTCGCTATCATCGAGTTGCTTCTTCTATGCCTTATGATCATCATCATCAAAAGCATCAGTAGTAGGGGATCGGGAGGTGGTTCTTCCAATACATAACCAAGCTTTCTGAAATTCTTGACTTAGTTAAGGAAGTTTGGTGCAGTCAACTTGTTAGATTCTATCAATGATCTTAGATTCACACTAGTACTCATTGTGTTGACTTAGGCAACAGCAACCTATTGTCAAATAGAGAAAAATTAGAATGTACTTAAATGCATATCCATAAGGACTTTAATAACAATCATTTTGGCTCCCACTATTTTCACAAATTCATAACCCTCAATATGAATTCTGGAGAACTTGTAGAGAAATTCTCTTAGTAGGTTGATATCCAATATCCCTAAGAATGACCTTGGGTTTGCCCAATAAGCCACCTTAGTTCAATTGGTAGCTATCGATCATACCAATTGCTCTCCAATGCAACTATCAAATCTAGTGCTATTAACTGTTGATGTGTGCACACCCATTGGGCTATCAACTTTTTACACGTGTACATCTAATGTAAACTACCCAACTTCACCTCTATCCATGTTGATCTTAGGTTTACCCAACAAACTAATGGTTCTAGTTAAAACCGACCCATTAATATGAAAATCTTATTTTCATGGTTCGAACATATTCGTGTAGAAGGTTTGGATTTAACCAACAATCCTAACTTTAAAAGGACTTTGGTTCTTGCAACATTAAAGGAAGAAGTTAGTTGCAATATTTTAAGTGAGGGGTTTGACTAAGGTCTCATCTAACTTAGATGGTCTTATACATATACACACACATATATATATATGGTTACTAAATGGGTACTCCATTTCATGCCATGTAGCTATAGTAACTATATATATATATGGTTACTATAACTACATGGCATGAAATAGAGTACCCATTCAAATTATACCTAAGCCTATAATTATCCATCATGCAAGCCCATACATTCTCCTAACCATGCATTCTCCAATGCATATATGTAAATACATCATTTTGGTTATGGCATCTTATGGATCCTAACATGAAAGCCAATCTAACACTTGGATCTATCCCCAATCCAACACTTAGATTTACTATCTTCCTTTTGCTAACTTGGCTAAAATTACCATTGTATATTATTTCAATTGGAATTAATGATAATCTAATTAACATGCATTCCTAATTATAGAAATTAATTCATAATTAATTTACCTTAAAATAATTATTTGATGTTCAAAATTAAACAACTTCAACCAATTTTTCTAATCTTACTAGAAAATATATTACTTTACCAAAATTAATTCAAAATTAATTTATATCATTTCCTAAAATTTTCAAAACATCAAATCATCATTCCAGGTATCTATAGCTCATTTTATGATGATTAAAATAATTTAGGAATCACCTAAAAATTATCCTAATCACAAAAACACTGATAAAACACCAAAAACAACAAATATGACTTGTAAAATTTTTTGGAAATTAAATTTCGAGAAAAATCATTTAGGCATGCATGAAACTTCAAATTAACACATTTTTATCACATAAAAATATTTTTAAGCTTCGAGAAATGAAATATAAACATTCAAAAATATCAAACAAAACAGATCCTATTATTTCTGAAAAATTGTCTAGATTTGGAAAATTGTTTGATAAAATTATTAAAACATTTTTAATAATTCTATAAAAAGATATAGAGGAATAAAAACATCCTAAATATGTCACGTAACATTTCCAGAAGCAAATTCTACGAAAATCACATGTAACCTCATTAGTTTAGCCAATAGACATCACATGCCCAACAGAATGATAGATTTCATGCATGTTCTTGTAAATTTGAAATTAAATATTTTAATCATTAAAAAAATTCATTCACATCATTCACGTACATCTTATGAACAGATTGGTGAATGAAATCGTGAAAACCATTTTTTTATAATTAATTTCGAACAAATTATTACAAGATTCCAAGCTGTCATAACTATGAAAACAATTTTCACCTGTCATGTATTCTACATCCAACAAGGCACAACATGGCTCTGATTCCATTGTTAGGTTCCGATAATGCATCTAAAAAATAATATATATCAAATATATGCAAAAAAATAAAATAGAACCTCAAAAACCAGATCAACTCATGCATATAGATATAGAAAAAACAAAAACATGAAATGTTGCTTACATACCTTTTCGACGTTCTCTTTCGTTCTTTAATCTTCTCTACATTAGGTTGTTGTAAACCACAATGATCAATACAGACCGTCTCTAATGAAAGTTCACACAAAGATAGAAGGATGAAATCTCACAAGGAGATGGTTAGAATTCTTTCTTGGTTATAGTAAAGACGATAAGTCTTGAGAGAGTTAGAGAGCAAAAGTGTGTGCAAGAAAAAGAACCTTTCTTTCTCTTTTTGTGTTTCTTGCACAAGATGCACAAAATCCATCTCAATTTTTTGCACC
Source organism: Erythroxylum carthagenense (assembly GCA_026413575.1). Taxonomy (NCBI): domain Eukaryota; kingdom Viridiplantae; phylum Streptophyta; class Magnoliopsida; order Malpighiales; family Erythroxylaceae; genus Erythroxylum; species Erythroxylum carthagenense. The sequence continues at coordinate 20,248,971 of JANZLD010000004.1, read as the reverse complement.
ATTTGGCCTTCCATAACCCCCATCACTAATGGAAAGTTATGAGAAGTTAATGATCATGAATAGCATACATTAATGGAAGTTATGGGAATGTAACACCTACATACCTCCTAGTAGGATATGCAGATGCTACACAAAACCAACCAACATAATCCAAAATATACCAAACCGTCCCTTACTTGCAATTACAAAAACTCAAGCAAACAAACATTACAATCCATTAGCAGTTATTTTATAAACAAAACATAATATACATCATATATATTGAACTTGTCAAAACGTACTATAAATCTAAGTTTGACACTGGATTAATACTCTGCAAAAATCCATTCCGATCATATCAAGAATTATAATGAAACATATATGAGTTCACCACTCATCAAGATTATGGTTCATA
>JANZLD010000004.1:19806973-19819254 GCA_026413575.1 Erythroxylum carthagenense | reverse complement strand
AATAAATGTCTAAATATAAAGAAATAAATAATATAACACGTAATAAAATTATAGATTACCAATAAGATAATAAAATATAATAAAATAAGTTAACCAAGTTTATAATGTCTTAAAACATACCATATCAACATAAGTGCACAAATAATAAAAACAATAAACTAAACATAGTAATGTGCAGATAGAAACTATGTTTAATTTTTATGTTTGTCATACTCATACATAAAGTTTATGTATTCAACTCTCTGTGCATCATCTGGTAAACCGAAAAAAATGACCCTTCTTTACGGATCTTCAATCAACAAGCAAGCAAAGTAAAATTTAGGAGTACTAGTCTCTAAACCAGGAAGAGTACATAGTTTTTCCAAAGCATTCGTAACATCATGATGTGACGCACCTGCACCAATACTTTGTGATGCAACAATATTCATCATGTTCAAAATTTTTGTAATAGAAGTACTCATCTCCATTGTTGCACTTTGTCTCTCTTGAATCAATTGCATCATAGCGTCAAGTCTCTTATACACTACTACTGATCTTCCTACCCTTTTAGTGGAATCAGTTCACTCTTGTTGCTTTGTGAACTTTCATTCTCCAAAACACTTTTACATCTTCTTCTCTCTTTTCCTTCATCATATGATGCTTGAGGGGTAGCAACAGGAGTAGATGCAAAGGTCGAAGTGGTTTCTCTCCATACCTTTTCCTAGTCACCAGTCACTTGATAATTATTTAGATCACTAGTCTCATCTATATACTCATGATCATGATAGCCCGACAATTGATGAACTGTTGGACACCAAATTTATTTATTTATTTATTTTAGAATTTGTTTCATTAATTTAGCAAGCATGAATAGAAATTAGAATTTTTGAATAGAAATGTTAAAATTAAGCTAGAATATAATAGGCATAATAGACTAAAGGAGTAAGTAGGCATTACATTAAATGTGGAAGGGTAATTTTGGAAAGACAAAACAAAAAGTGGTCTTGAATAATAGAGAAAAAAGGGAAAAATGTGGACAGAAGAAAGAAAGAAAGAAGAGAGAAAACATGGAAGCTAAGAAAGAAGGAAGAGAAAAACATGGAGAAGGAAAAGGAAGAAAAAGGAAGAGGAATCAACTTGTTTTAGGTAATCTCCATCATCTTTTCGTCTTGCTTAGGTTAAAAAAGAATTAGAGAAATGAGTTTTATGTTGGAAATAAAGGGAGAAAGAAAAGAACCAAGAAACCCAATTTGATTTCATAGATTTTTTAACTAGGTCTTGGTTTTTCTAGCCTAGATAGACTATGAGTAAATTAAGTCTAAGCTCAATTTTTATTTATTTTATATTTTTGGATTATTGAAGTTTTATGGATTTTTATTGGAATATTGGTTTGAATGAAAATTGGTTTGTTTTAGGAAACCAATAAAATCCTATACAAGAGCAAGAGGAAAGGCAACCCTGATTTTGGATTTACAAGCAAATTAGGTAGGTAATATGTTTATAGTTATTGTGGAAGATGGGCTAATTTTCCTTACTTATGTATGTGTGTTAAATTGTTTGATTTGAATTATTACAATTGTTGGAGAATGCTCTAAGATGTATTATCATGTTATATCTTGAAATTTGTTACAACATTTTGTATAATCAAAAGAGGAAAAAGCATAAAAAGCATGAAAGTATGAACATGTGATGAAATGAATTGAGCGTAAAAATTTGCTTGTATATGGGCAAGAGAGATACCATTTCGTTCATCATGTGCACGTTGACTTAAAGCCTTCTCCTGACTGCCTGCTTGTGGTATATGAGCTTATAAGAAACGGACTCATTTAGTTTATGGTGTAAATTTTGGTTTATCCATTTCAATCTATAGGACTTTCAAGTTATTATGTTTGTGCATTTCATTTTGATCTGTTGAGTATGATACACTAAGTGTTATGTTTTGATAGTTAAATAGACATGATATGTCTTATGTGATAACATCCTTAATTATGAGTCTTTGAGCTAGAATTATTGATGATTTAATTGTTAGATTAAAATGAGATATAGATATATATAGATATGCTTGATTGTGTGCTCGTTACCAATGGCTATAAATATATTAGTCACTGATCTTTGCAACTCAACCCATTATTTTTTACTCCTCAGGTGCAGAACAAGAAGATTATTGATCCTTGCAAGGCTTTGGCAAACTCCAAGATAGCTATCTTTTGTAACTAAGTTAGTTTAACCTTATTATTGAGTAGCTTTATAAGCATATCAAACATGAGCATTCATTTGTATTTTCTATTAAGCTATAGATGTGGCTATTGATATGTAATTAGAGCTATACTCAAACTCCGTTTTGTTTTAGTAATGAGATTAAGAGTTGAAGAAGTTTCTTTTGTACATGTTCATATCTATCTTTTCGTTGAGTTGTTAATGGTTTTTGGAAATTGTATGTACAAATTAGTGCTGGAGTGTTAGCTCTTTCAAAGGTTTCATTGCAGCGAAGGAATGAATTTGGCCACGACGAACCTTTCTTGAGAGATACTTTTGCTTGATCTTGAAACTTCATCACGGCAAAGCCAGACTTTGGTCGTGGTGAACTTTTCTTGAAAGGTCCTTGGTAGTATTCCCTAGTTTTGCCACGGTGAAGTCTGCCAATGCTAACGCTGTTATTCTCATTACAATTTGAAGCTTTCAGCCTCCCTCTCACATGATCTTTACCTGACCGTCTCAAATTGTTACCCAAGGCCCAACATGAACATTATGGCTATCAGTTGGAGAAGGAACATATACTTCCTCAACTTCTTGTTGTTCATATGGAGGGTCAGCCACGGGACAAAATGTAATTTCTCCTCGGGCCAAATATCCAAAAAGTTGATCTAACTTACATTTAGGCTCAGGTTCAAGCCCTTCCTCTTTAAATGTTTTAAAATTGTTATTCTCCTACACAAAAATAATTAACCTATATTTAACTATTTATTTAGCATTAAAGTAAAGGAAAATAACTTAAAATGGGTTAACCTTAATCTTCAAAGTCCATCACACCTCATTAGCAGCAATTGTTCCTTTGTCATAGTCCCATCATAATCTCGTTTCTTTCCCTTTCAACTGTTTCCAAAGACTCCATCCACTTCTTATCCAACCAAACTTATTTTTAAGTTTAGTTTTATCCCATTGTAAGTTGGTCGCTTTGTGAAACTCTTCCTCCACTTTCTTCCATAGTATCTTTTAACAAATAACTCCACCATGTTTTCCCTTACTCATTTGAATATATTAGTTACAAAGGTCACAAAAGAGAAGAAGTATTTCTTTTGGCCAACGAACCCTACCTATATCTTCCCTCCTTGACTTTCTCCTTTGTTTCTTTTTTGAGATGAAGTCATCTAATCATACAAGATGAGAAAATGTTATATACTTGTTAATCAATTTGCAATTGGTTTCACTATTGAGTTACTTTAATTGGTTACTATTAGAATATTCCAACAAAATAATTATATAAATACTTTTTATCATCGATATATGTTAATTAATTACTTAATTTAAAAAATTTTTATCTCTTAATTTAATTTGAGTAATATAATTAACTTGTGAATATTATTCAAAAAATTATATAAAATTTTATTGTAATATCTTTTTATTTAACCAAAGAACTATTAAATAATTAAATAATATTAGAAAAAGAAAAATAAATTTGTAAATATTGAATAATCAACTTTGATCGCATGATCAATTGAGCAAGGTTGCATAGAAATGGAGCTTAACAATGACCAACATCTAGAAATTATGGTATAAGAGATTAATAATAGAGAAAGCTCACCTTCTCAGTATTGAGAAAGGAACAACGACCTTCTACTTTTTTACTAAGTTATAATCAACTTAGTTACTTGTCTATGCCAATAGTTAATAGAAAGCCATCTAAGACAAAAGAAAATTCGTCCATTTGTAGCCCTATATCATAGCCATCTATAAGCTTATGTAAGAAGATCAGCATTAGATTTCAAAACAATGCATAGAAAGAATAAAAAGAAAGACTTAAAACCTAATTTCTATTTCTAAAACCAACCATCAAGAAGCAAATTTAAAACAGCATTAACGAACCATTAAACTTAAAACACATAGATCCACCCTTTCATACCAAATTCAACAACTCGCCAAACTAACACAGAAAGAAATATACAAAGAAAACATCAAACCCTCATATGAAGGAAATAGTAACAACATCCTAAATATATATTGTGGTCGTAGTTTGAATTCCAAAAGAAATTCTTGAACTTTCCACATTTCTAGTGCAACTGTGAATCACCACCAAAAAACACATACTTTATTGACCGTTACATTACTCAGGAAGATAATACCTAAAAAGGTAGGTGGTGCCTCTTAATGTCCATCCTCTTTCCAGAACTTCACTTTTCTAAAGAATATATCTGCAATTCCCTCTTCCACTTCACTACGATGTGAAATCCAAAATAAGAAATCAAATCTCATAGTCAAATTGAAAAAGAAAAGAAAAACTCAATTCTTCTCCTAGGATTGTAAAACTACATTCTTATAGATCAACTAAATTTTTTTCTTCCATGGATTTCAGTGCCTTTAGTTTTTGCCTTATTGACTGTAGGATCTTATATTTGCAACTCTTTCCAATTTGTAACTTTCTGTTTTGCTTCATAACGATATAGCAGCTATAGTATTTTCACAGAAAGAATACTAATTTTTTGGATGAGAATTGGATTTCAATTTAGTTTTTAAATTTGTATGCTTGAATCTAATCTATCCTAATCTTTGATGATACGGATGCCGAGTCTGAGAGGAGCACAAATCTACAAATAGAGTGTCAGCTCATCAGCAAGATAAGGTTAGTATATTATAGACTTAAATATAGCATAATGACATGTAATTGTTTTTCCCCTTGTGTCAATGTCTCTGAACTCACCTCGTTGTTTTTCTTAATCACTTACTTTTTACTTCTCTTTGTTTTACATTCAACAATATATTCATATTTTTATTTTGACCAACTGTTTGTGGTTTTCCAGTGAAGCATTTGTTCGTTGAAGTCCAAACTTTTTGCATCCAATTGTCACAAATGAGATTCTTTTTCCTCCATAGATTTCGGTGCCTTTAGTTTTTTCCTTACTGACTGTAGGATCTTATGTTTTCAACTCTTTCCAATTTGTAGCTTTCTGTTTTGCTTCACGATGACATAGCAGCTATAGTATTTTGACAGAAAGTATACTAATTTTTTAGATGAGAATTGGATTTCAATTTAATTTTTAAATTTTTATGCTTGAATCTAATCTATCCTAATCTTTAATAATACAGATGCTAAGTTTGAGAGGAGCACAAATCTAGAAATAAGGTTTCAGCTCATCAACAAGATGAGGTTAGTATATCATAGACTTAAATATAGCATAATGGCATGTAATTGTTTTCCCCTTTGTCAATGTCCACTGCTCATTCCTATGATCTTATAACTGCTCTAAGTAGGTTCCATCCTTTTGTTTGCTCAATTCATATCATATCACTGTTGTCAATATTCTACTATATCAAAATATACCAATACAGATGTAGATTTCGTTGATTAGATTTGAATTTGATATATTGCATTTTGGATTAATTAGGTTTAAATTTATGCTCCATTTTAATTGAATTCGGACGTTAAGCTCAATTCATCCCAAATATTAGGGTTAAATATAGTTTATTAGACTAAATCAATTCAAACTGGGTTTAAATTTGGAAATAATTACTCTTCCGTGTATCTGCATTTGTTTTAGTGTTACACTTTTGCTCTTAATAGCATTGGATTTGTTTGGGAGAAAGCATCCATATATATGTTGCAAGTAGTTAACCAATATTAGAGTCTTAATTATATAGATTTATTTTACTTTTACTTTGTTAGATCAAGGACATTTATATTTTGTGATTTAATCACATATTGGTGTTTTCTTGATGTACTTTTTTATAAAATTTATGTATCTGTTATTTAGATCAGGTCCTTTTGAGGATGGGTACATTTGATGCTATTTATTAGTATCATGACTTTAGGCCATTTTTGTTGGCAGGTGGACAATGGTTCAAGGCTCATATTTCTACGCATCATATATTTCATATTCATTATCCTGGTGCTCCCACAACCAACTGTATCAAGATTATATGTCTGTGGTGGGATGATATATTTATGATCAGAAAATCAGTTGGAGGAAATTAGGGAAAATTTGCTTCCGTCATTAACTTTGCTTATTTTTATTTCAAGGTTGAAATTGTAACAATATTTTAGGATCTTTTCCAGGATAGTACTTCGATTGCTAATGTCTTTATCGAGATTAAGATGTGATTTTTAATTGTAGAATATCAAACTATACTTTGTTGTGTAAAACATCTTTGAACATTTATTAATTTGTTTTAATTCATATCAAATCTGACAGTTATTATATTCGATATAATATAGTATTTACAAATGTACTACTAAATTACCAACCGTGATTAGTAATAATAATAATAATAATAATAATAATAATAATAATAATAATAATAATAATAATGTATCAATTATTCCATTAATTTAACTTAACTAGATAAAAAATGATTAAATTATACTTAAATTTAAAAGATTTGCGCTATTAAGTAAAGAAATTTTTATCAATTAACTATATATTAATGCATCAATTCATGAATTATATATTAATTATTATTAATCATAACCTGAAAAAGCTAAACAGTGATTAATAATCAACTTATAAACATATTATATTTTAATAAAGCAATGTTTTTATGTGTTAAATATATAATAATTAATTAATCAATTATTTATATTATCATTAATAAGCTAGGTAATAATATTGTAATTAATTAATTAATAATTTAATTAAAATGATAACATTATATAGGTGTTAATTAAGAAAACCAAAATAGCATGTACGGTTGTGACTTAAGAAGTTACAGTCATATATGGGAGTCACGCCTATGACTATTAAGTCACAGGCGTGATTTGGTTTTGTTTGAATTACAGTGTTACTAATTATTTAAAATATGTATCTTGTAAATATAAATCAGAATTTTGCATATAACAATTAATAATAATTAACCACTAATAATGTAGGTTCATGACTAACATATATATTATATTTTCATACATCAATTAAGTAATTATATATTAATTATTAATTATTAATGAATAAATTAATTTATAAATAAATTATGTTATATGTTATATTTTAATTATTATTAATTATTTGACATAGAGTTTCAGTAATAATTTAATACATTAATTACTTAATTATATATTAATTAATAGTAATTATAACTGAATAAACTAAAGATTTAATGAATAATAATTAATTTATAAATAATCAATTAATAATTTTTATACGTGTTAAATATATAATAATTAATTAATCAATAAATTATTGTATAATTAATTAACTAATTAATAATATTTTAATTGATTAAGTTATTATTAAATAAAAATGTTATTTATATTTTACGCATAAATATAAATATTAATATGTACTGATTTATCAATTAGATATATTTTAATACATCAATTCATTAATCATATATTAATTAGTATTAATCATAACTGAATTAACTAAACAGTTAATGATTAATAATCCATTTATAAATAAATTATATTTTAATTAAATAATTTTTTATGTCTCCAATATATAATAATTAATTAATCAATCATTTCTTTTATTATTAATAAGTTAAGTAATAATATTGTCATTAATTAATTAATAATTTAATAATAAAAATGATAACAATTTATAGGTGTTAATTAAGAAAACCAAAATAGTATGCACAGTTGTGACTTAAAAAGTGACAGTCATGCATGAGAGTCATAGTCGCAGACGTGATTTAGTTTTTTTTGACATACAGTTTGAGTTTATTTAAAATATGTAACTTGTAAATATAAATCATAATTTCACATATAACAATTAATAATAAGTAGGCACAGTCAAGGGAATTAAGAAACCATTAATGGAAGGTCGAGAGGAAAGTTAATTCCATCTGGTGTGAAGTTATTGCTGGTAGTTTTCTGAAGGCATAAGATACCACCAATGAAGAATTGCACAGTGGAATCATGTTGCAAATTTGTTATTGCCGTATGCTCCAATAGATTTATGTATCTTAGGGATATTAGGATCACAGTGAAGCTTATAACAAAGTCAGGTGTTCAGTGTAGTGCTGCCACAAGTGAAACATTTTCTGAGGGAACATCACGTCAAGTATAGGGGTTACCTCTTTTGATAGGTATGAGATTAGTTTATATTTTATCTCTACCCATGTACATAAACTCTCTTTTTATTACATTAATCTTATTATTGATTTACCAAAAAATAATTAATATGTAACTTGTAAATATAAATAATAATTTCGTATATAACAATTAATAATAATTAACAACTAATAATACATGGTCATGACTAACATATATATTACATATTAATATGTACTGATTAATAAATTAACTATATTTTCAAACATCAATTAATTAATTATATATTAATTATTGATTATAACTTAATAAACTAATTTATAAATAAATTATGTTATATCTTATTTTTGTAATTATTATTATTTGTTTAACATAGAGTTTTAGTAATTATTTAGTACATCAATTAATTAATTATATATAATTATTATTAATTATAAGTGAATAAACTAATTTATAAATAAATTATGTTATAATAACTAAATAAACTAATTTATAAATAAATTATGTTATATGTTATATTTTTATTATTATTAATTGTTTGGCATAGACTTTCAGTAGTTATTTAATACATCAATTAATTAATTATTATTAATTATAACTAAATAAATTAAAGAGTTAATGAATAATAATTAATTTATGAATAAATTATAATTTAAGAATAAATCTAATTATTATTAATCATAACTGAATTAACTTTTAATGAATAATAATTAATGTATAAATAAATTATAATTTTACAATAAATTGATTAATTCGTTATATTTTTATTATTAATAATTATATATCATAATAAATAAGTATAATTTAGAAAAAAAATAGTGAAAATTTTAATGTAAGCCATAAGATCATTTGGACTAGGGTCTTGATTAACATTTATTCTAAATATTAATATTAACTAGTAATCCGAGTAATTATATTTTACTACATAAATTAATTAATTATATTTAATTTTTGAAATTATAATTGGATAAAGGAGCATGCACAATCATGCGTTCACGATCGTGACATAGATGAGATATCCAAAAAAACACAACGGTTCACAGCCACGTCACGAGGGCAAAGAGTCAGTTGGAATTACACATTCATGTTTATGCACAATCGTGACAACTTGAACATCATTTTCTCTTTTTCCCATTTAAACAGCAATAAAAATAAACGAATTTATTTTTCTATAAATTATAATATATTATTTATAAGTGATGGCCTTGACAATTCACAAGTTTATTATTAATAATACCAATAGTAGTAATAATACCAATTAATTAAAAATTGTTTTTTTTTTGCTTCATGAATAACGCAACAATTAATTAAATTAGAATATATTATGTATATTATATGTACATATTCACAATTGTAAGTTAACGGCCGTGATTAATAATATTAATAATTATAACGACAATTTACAGCCTCATTAATAATAACAATAACAATAATAATAATAAACAATTTTACTTACCCAGTAATTAATTATAATATAATTTAATTATGATTTAATTGTCAATTTAGTTTATTATTGTGTTATATTAATTAATTCTTATTATTAATTGACTATTAATTATGCCCTTAAAAAATAAATTTTTAATAACTATTTTCTTAAGTACCGCATGCTAATATTAATTTTATATGTTATTTATAACCGTGCATTATTAATTGTTTATTGTTGTTAAATTCTATATGCTTGTATTAAATTTAAATGTTAGTCATGATCTATTAATTATTATTAATTTTTTATATATTCATTTCTTTATATATATATATATATAGACAAATTATTGTATTATTAGTTATTATATTCCAATTTCCAGTATTAATAAATTATAACATTTTCATAAATCAATTAAATAATAACATTTATTTAACTGATAATATTTAAATTACATGAAATTATAATTTAATTTATTAAATTGATATAATTAAATTAACTGAAGATATTTAAAGAATATGTAATTAAAAAAGAGGGGAAATTTTTTCAACTGCATAATAGTAGAACGAGTAATAATAGCGCATTAATGATCAACAACAAATTAATAAATTTATAAGATTTTGATAAATAAATTATGTAATTATATATTGATGACAATGATTTATATTTTAATTAATTCCATTAAAGTAAGGAATCACAGCCTGTGTTTAAATAATTAACCTATTAATTATTTTGTTATTAATTAATAATATATTACAATATATGTATATTATATTTAATACATGTAAACAAAAATAACTATCATATTTGAATAAATCAATACTTAATGATTAAATGATTTAATAAAAAAGGTATAAAATTTTATAAGTTTTAATTGCCAAATGCACGGTCGTGACTAAACAATTATATATATTTTCCTAAAAATCTATTAATTGTACTCACTTTCAAGAGAATTTGTTGCTGAATCACACATAATCTTTGCATAGATATCCGTGAATATTTTCATTTGATGCGACAGATATTTAGTTAACTTATTTCTTTGCAAACCATGAGATATTTTTATTTTTCTTACAGATACGTTCATTATTTGCTGCCGAATCACAGAAAATCTTTCTATAGATATCGAATGTCAATATTTTCAATTGATACAACTGTTATTTAAAGAAGCATACGCCAAGTTATTTGACCCAAGCAATATTTTCGATTGATAGGTTGGGTATTCAAATACGCACTCTTATAAATGAAGTCTATTCGGTTGCTAGAAATGAAATATGCAAATAGTTGATGTTACTTCAATAAACATTTAATATGTTTTAAATTTTTATAAAGAAGCCTTCCTTTTATTTAAATTTTCGTTCCTAACAATTCCATCAGGTTCTAATTCCATTCCAATTCGGTTAGCTTCCTCTTGTTCTACTTGTTCAAAATGAATTACAGGGAAACTGTCTATTAGGTTTAGAAAATTAAATATGTTATTCAATGTCTAATGACGAAACTGCTCTGTCACAAAACCAGGTTCAATACTTATCTTTTTTATTATTTCTATTTTTAGTTAGGAAGAAGCAATGTTATATGAATATTGCACAAAATATTTGCTTCATTTAACATTGTTTTCGACAGGATAACAGAAGAAATTTTGTACCAAGAATAGTGTTGAACAGTTCCTCAAAGCTAACAACAACTTTAAATTAGCTACAAAAAAATTAAAGGCTTGCCTTTTTTGGAGAGAAAGTATAATTATTGGTATTTTATGATGTTTTTTATACACTCCTTTTTATTGTTCTATTTTTTATGATAATTTTTATACACCCCTTCATTTGATTGTCCTGTCTTTTTAAAATTTTCTTTTAAAATGTAGACAAATTCAGAGCAAATGAATTTTTCGTTAAAGTCACAGAAGGCCTTGCTTATTTAGCAAGTCACGATAAAAATTAAAGACTTGTTTTTGTAATTTTAAAACTTTGTAAATTATGTGTATTTCTTTATTTATTTTTCAAACCCTATGAAATTTATTAACAATATTATTTACATATATCCTTTCTAAGTTTCATTTGGACATTTATCACTTCTAAGCTCGTTAAAAAGTTTTATTTTTTCTCTCTTGTTCTTGTTTGAAGCTTGTTCGCCTTAAACAAGATTATCGAAAGTTTCGTTCACTGAAACTGCAAGTAAATATGTATAATACTTTATTGTATATCTTTTCCAATTTTTATCCTTCTTATTTAATGACTGGTGTGCATTATCTTTTTCTTTTATTTTTTTAGGATTACACACTTCGTTGCTTTTATTTTGAAAGTTGCTATATCAACTATGTAGAAAAACTGCGAACAATTTGTGATCCTTTTGACGCAAGTATGTTACTTTTTAAAACTCATGTCATAATCTGTATCGAAGTATAATAAACATTTTATAAAAAAAACTAAAAAAATTTAAACTACATCGTAACTTTTTTTAAACCTATCTAGGTTTTTTCAGGTCTACTTTGAATTTCATAAATGTATGTTTATCTACATTGAAAATCATTGGCGATTATTATCTGTCCAGACTTTACAGAGTATTTGTAATTGACCCGCCTTCTTTGTTTTCTCATTTATGGAAGGTAATATTCAAGGACGAAGATAGATGCCCACTGGGCCTCCCAAAATTTTAAAAAATTAAATATTTTTAATTTTTAATATTATA
>JANZLD010000004.1:19717090-19730307 GCA_026413575.1 Erythroxylum carthagenense | reverse complement strand
CTGTTAGTAATAACAGAATCGGTTAGCTGACAACTATACCTCATAACTAACCTCAAATATATATATATATATATATATACTATATCTGTAATTATTATTTGTCCTGGGTCTAACAATTTGGTAGGGTAGACCCAAGAACCAAGTCAATAGCACGCTGAATATCTTGTATAGGAGGCAATTCACTTGGTAAATCATTCAGTGTAAGGTCTGAAAAATCAGCTAACAATTCTCCCACTTCTTTTGGTAAAGTTAAGAGTGTTTCAGGTGTTGTTTCCGTTACTTCCCTTACTACCATTGCAAATACAATCCCTTTTTCCTTGCTAACGGCTTCAAATTCTCTCTTCTTAAGGATATTAAGAGGCTTTTTCTTGGCATTTATAGCTGTCTTGCTACTTCCTCTTTGTTTTTCTACCTTGTCTACTTCAATAGGCTTCAAAATTATCTTCTTTCCATGAAATTTAAAATGATAGGTGTTAGCTTTTCTATAGTGTTGAACATCTTGATCATAAAGCCACGGTCACTCAAGTAAAATGTGAGATACTTTCATAGGAATGACATCACATCAAATAGAGTCCTCATATATTCCTAGTTTGGAAGACACTAAGCACCTTCGAGCAACTGGTATAGTACTATCATCTACCCAAGCAACTTTGTAGGGATTTGGATGTTTCTCCGTGAGTAAATTCAAGCGCTTCACCATGTTCTGTGATACAACATTCATACTGCTTTCTCCATCAATGATAAGCTTGCATGCCTTATATTTGCATCTAACTTGAATAAAGAAAATAGCAATACGAAGCCATTCTTCTTGTTCTTCCACTTTAGGGGTTGTAGTTACGTGTCTCACTACATTAAGATTTGTAGGAGTAGCTAGTTCATCACTAGAGTCTCCTTCTAACTCCTTTCCAGCTTCGTTCTCACATATGTACTCATCAGATTCTTCCTCCTCTTCTTCTCCCATCATACGCAAAGCTTTAGGAGGACATTCATAAGCAAAGTGACCCCTCCCATTGTATTGAAAGCACTTCTTGTCATTATGGCCTCCTTTTGTCCTAATCTCCGCTATGACTTTACCTTTAGATTCAGGCTCCTTGAGAAGTTTTGTAGTTGTTTTGTGGTGTAGATTTTGATGTATTGGGAGCTGGTTTGAAGTTTTGCACCGTTGTAGTTTTTCTTCATGCCTAACTCCCTAGCTTGACTTTGAAACTTTTTAGTTACTTGTCATAAGTATTGTTCCGCCCTTAAGGCCAAATGATATGTATCTTCAAGGTTGTGAATCCATTGCATTATCAACTCCTTGCAAATTTCTACCCTTAAGCCCTTTTTTAGTGAGAAATAATTGTCATTTTGACTCCATTCCTTCATATTAGATAGAAAGTTCATCAAATATTTCCATGTATTTAGTTATGGACATAATACCTTGTCTAAGGACTGTGAGTTGATCTTGAAGATCTTCTTGATATTGAAATGGTAAGTATTTTTCTATAACTTTAGCTTCATCTCTTCCCAATCAATAACTTGTGGCTGGCCTGTTTTTTGAAGTCTATCCTCTGCCGATCTTTACCAAATTTTAGCATGTCCAACTAGCTTCATCTTTACAAATCAGACTTTTCAATCTTTTGACATGTGTTACCAGTTAAAGAAATCTTTCATTGCTACTGTTCAGTCTAAGGATGTAGAATTTTAAGATTTTGTATGGCTGTAATTTTAAGGTTTGATTGCTAGAAATTTAGTTATAAGATTTCAGGTTTAATGTGGCTGGAATATAGGTTTGAGATGGCTAGAATGTAGGTTTAAGAGGGCTGGAATTTGGGTTAGGGTTGCTGGAGTTTAGTGAAGAGCACAAAGAATGGATAGTAAGAAACTAAGAATCACTCCTAGGGTCTAAGAATATCTCTTAGAAGAAAGCATCACACCTTCTAGTTGAAAACTCAAGTTTGTAGAAAATTTCCATATTGCTTATTATTTATGAAAGACTGAGTACATATATATAGAATTCTTAGAATCCTTATTCTAGTAGGAAAAAGGATTTCAGATTTAAATCCTATTGTAATAGAAATTCTATAAGTCCTAAACAACTAGGATATCATATCTAAATTAGGATAACATAATACTACTACTTCCTATCTAATAAGGAGTCCTAATACAATCTGAAATTCAGCCTTTATCTTTGATGTCAATTCAATTCTCAATCCTCTCTTTTATTTCTCTTATAGTTCTTTTGCTTCAACTTATCTCATAAACGTGCACAATTTTATGTGAATGGCCTTTTGTATTTTTAAGTGCTTACCATTGGTTGTCAAAGAGGAAATCTACTACTTGTATGTTTTTCTTTTTGAGATAGTTTTCAAGCACAATGATGTTGCTTCAATAATATTTAGGAGAGGAAGATTGAGTTGCATCAGGCAATAGTCAATGTGGAACAAGGTGGTAGTGCTGATGGTATTCTTCAGGTTTGTGCTAAACGTCAGCTGTAGTAAGTGTTTGGAGATTATATTGTGACAATATTTGATTGGACTACACAGGTTCGTGCTGATCGTATACAATCAGATCTTGATGCACTTATGAAAGCTTTAATTGAGCGTTGCAAGAAGCATGGATTTGGGATTAAGTCAGCTGCAATTATTGACCTTCCTCTTGGTACTTGGAATCTTTTCAGGAAGATTTTTAATGCAGTTCTTACTAGGTTTTTCAATGCTCATGCAAATAGATGACATTACTTCTCAAATGCAGCATTTTGTGAATGTTTATGGATTTGTGGAGCTTCTGTTCAGTATTCATTAATTTCATTTAATCTCTGTAAATGTTAAATTTTTTGTTAGTAGCATTTATGTTTTATTTCCAATGACAAAAGTACCGTGCTTTGGACTTATAGCTTGTGAAAAGAAGTTACTTTACTTCCTGCAGAAAGTTCAAATAAATTCTGTAAGATGATATTCATCCTCTTTTATTTTCTATAAAAATTAATTTATGAAAATAATTGAATTTGATAAAATCTTTAGATCTCTAAGAAGAGTAGAAACTTTATCCGGATGGACATTATAATATTAATATGAACTTGATGCAGGTTGTGTTCTTTTTTTTTCCCCCCTGTTCAGAAGCCCATCCAGAAAATAAAGAAACCAAACACGTATTTCGATGCAGCTTTGTGGTAGAAGTGAGATATGCTACCCACTAAATCAGAATTAGAATCCAAACTTAATGTTTCCTGTGGATGTTTAAGTTTTGTGAAAATTTCTTCTGCAAATTTTCTTTTGCTGCTTGTTCATTAGTTTTTAAACTTATATTAATGCAGACATATTTTCGCGGAAGTATGAGGAATGTCACGTGTCTTGTGGTTCAGAATTAGAATCAAACTTACTGTTTCTTGTGGATGTTAAGTTTTGTGAAAATGTATTCTGCAAATTTGAGTTTCTTTTGCTGCAGGTTCTGTAGGTTATAAGCTTTAATTTATGCGGACATTTTTTTTTGGAAGTATGAGAAATGTCATGTTTCTTGTGGTTGGAGGTTTTTTTTTTTTTTTAATATAATAGCTTCATAAAGTGCTTCTCATTCATCATGTTGATGCAAGTCGGGGTAACCCAAGTTCTATAAAGTTGGAAGTGATGAGGTCAAGATCATGCACAGTTTCCCTGCGTTTAATTTATAGATTATTGTTTGCTGATACAGCTTACTTTTCAGTGTGCTGATTATTTCCTAGATATAATGTATCTTTCTGTTAATGGTTTCTCACACAATTTCTCCTTGTGATGATTGTTAAGGTTGGCAACCTGGAATTCAGGAGGATTCAGCTGCTTGGGATGAAGAATGGGATAAGTTTGAAGATGACGGTGTGCTTGTTTTTCCTCCAGACTGAACCTTTTATCACATGTCATGCTTGTTTTCTTGATTTGTGTTTCAACAATTGATGATGGACAAATAGAAGATATCAAACTAGTGGCTAGAACTCACAAGACTCAAAATCTGGCTGCTGGAACTTGAGTTTTAGGTTTGGGATTTCAGCTTAGGTTGTTGGAATTTCAAGTTTGGTATAGCTGGAATTGTACAGTTTGGTATGGCTGGAATTTTAGGTTTGATATGGGTAGCATTTTAGAGTTTTGGTTGCTGAAAATTCAGAAAATTGCTGGAATTTTAGCAAGAAACCAAAAATGGTGAGGAGCTAGGAATAACTTAAGAGTTTAAGAATCATTCTTAAAGGAACGCGTCATACACTCCAATTTTAAAATTCAAGTTTATACTAAAAATTAAGGACGTTTTCTTGATGGGCTATACACACATATTTAGAAAAGCATTGGAACCCTTATTCTTGTGGTGAACAAATACCTGACTAAAATATCCAAAATAGAATTATATCATATTTTAATAAGGATTCTCTATTTTCAGATAAAACTTTTAAGTTCTTGACAAATTAGGACAATATATCTAACTTAATTATTATTTCCTAGATAATAAGGAAACCTAGCAAAAAGTGAATTTCAGCCCTTATGATCTTTGCTGTGATCACATATCCCATCTTCATCCTGCCAAATCATTGCTTTTCATTGAGTGATTTGTCGTCTAAAAAATTCTGAGCTCTTTTGCATCATAAGTGCTTCATTCTGGATATTTAAGAATGGATAGTTGGAGAAAGATTCATCGTTGCTTACTGGGGATGTGTCATTTTCACTTGTAGGGTTTGCCAGTGAGCTCACTGTTGATGTGAAGAACGTTTCTGTCTCTTCAAAACAAGCTCCATCTCCAGACGGTGGTTTAAGCCCAAATTCCATGACAAATTGTAACTTCCTGGATGGTGGGGAGCCCCTTGAAAGTGAATCTGCATACAGTAACAGTGAGGATGAATTGGCAAGAAGCCCTCGAGACAGTCCTGCTGGAAGGACTGCATTAGAGAATCCATCTAACAAATTCTCTGATGTCTTTGACAAAAGTACTCTAATAGATGCAGAAACACATAGGTGTGGCATTTTTGTTCATATATTTATGTTTCCATGTTCCATAACTTACTATTATCTGCTATGCCATGAACTTAGCCAATGATAAGATTCTAATATTTGTTGCAGGAGTTTTGATGAATCAACATGGGGTGCCTTTGACACCCCTGATGATGTAGACTCTGTTTGGGGTCTTAATCCTTCTGGCACTAGGGTAAGTTTTTGCCCCCCCCCCCCCTAATTTCACTGAAATGAGATGCACTTTTCCATTTAAAACATGTTTCGTTTAATTAATTTTGGCTAATATGTCATTTTAATCGTACAGATAATAATGTTTTAATTTTTTTTTTTGCAATCTTGAAGAGTTTTTTTTGGTGGGATGGTTCATGGATTTGAGCACATCTAGAGGAATTTGTTGGTCATATTTAGAATGAAGGATTGCATTGCAAAATTTCTAGTGTTTTAGATCTTGGCAATAGTCTTGTGTTTTTCTTGCTGCAGTAAGATGGTAAATCAAAATTAGGAACCACTCAATAATGCTTTATGATCACTCTTACGAAGGAAAGTTTCATTTTCTCTGAACTAGAAAGTTATACGCATAAAATTTTAGATCACTGCTGCTACAATTGGAATCCAACTATAGCTTGAATATAATTAAGTTGGAGATCATTAAGAAAGACAGAAGTCGAAAGACAAAGGAATTACCAAGTGAACGGTACACAAACAGTAATGATATCTTCTAAAATAAGGTGAAGAGTATCCAAGACGAGATAAAGTGAAAGAGTCCAGCCCTGGGGCCGACACTGAGATTAGCACTCAGTCAAATAATTATAAAAACTTTTCCTCCTGTAAGCATTATGGGAATATGAAACAAGTTTGAAATGGAGTTACTGATCTTTTGGGCTTTTTGTTTTTATTGATGTGATTATTAGAGGTTTTTGATTTATAACATATGTGAGGAGAGATGGTCTGAATGATAAATATAATATTTGGGATGTGGTCTTCATTTCTTGTCTATATGTACCTATGAAATTTTCGCAAGCTTTCTTATATGGTTGCTGCATTTCTATTAATTTGAACATGAGCTGCTTCCTCCTAAATTTTGTGGGCCAAAGAGGACAAGTAGGACTTTGCTTAAAGTTTGGTATCTAATACCCAGTTGATCCTTCCGTGCTGATGTAATGTTGCAGGAATCAGATTCTGATAAGCACGGGGATTTCTTTGGATCTGAAGATTTTGGTGTAAAGCCTATAAGAACAGAATCTCCGCCTGTGGAGAGCGTGTTTAAAAAAAGTTCATTTTTTGAAGATTCTGTCGCAGGCACCCCGCTCTCCAGGTTTGGCAATTCTCCAAGATACAGTGAAGCAGGAGATAACTTCGACAACTTCTCCAGATTTGATTCTTTTAGCATGAATGATTCCCCAAAACAAGGTAGGCTTACGAGGTTTGACTCTGTCAACAGCGCAAAAGAATTTGGTCACACTAGGGGCTTCTCATCATTCGATGACACTGACCCTTTCGGCTCTAGTGGACCCTTCAAGGTTTCATCAGACAATCAAACACCCAAAAAAGGCCCTGAACATTGGGGAGCTTTCTGATGGTCAAACCAAGTATCGCACCCTCTTTCACTTTCTTTTTCGCTTGTTCACTTTTATTCTTGCAAACACCAATTTCCAGTTGTTAATGATGGGTTTTCGTTGTCACTCGGCGCTTGTTTCGTTCGTGATTGTGATGTGCACATTGGGCCCAAGGTTTCCATTAAGATTAAACTCTCTTGTAAAATCATCTTGTGACAACTCATAAGCTTTCCCAAAATATCTGATTGCTAATGTTTGTTTTAGAAGGTGAGGGATGAACTTTCCCAACATGATTTGATTTTCTAATTGGTGGTCGGGTCAGTTCTGTCAATCAAGTATTAAATGTGGTGATGTCCGGGCATGTTCTTGTTTCCTAACAATCCTACAGTTTAGTTTGATCTACAAATTAAGTTGTTTAGGACGTAGTAGTCACCTCATTCATGTTTTTCCTTAGATGTCAATAGTTTTAAGGCATAAAAGCTCAGATTTATAAATAATGCTTAACAAGTGTTTGGTACAATAATATAACGTAGATGTAACGGAATTGTGTCACTTTAATAATTATTTTGTTTTCTTTTGTGATAGAAATTTTGATTAAGAATATTTAATTCATGCCTTCTAATTATATAGTTTTAGTTACATAATTTCTATAAAATAATTCATTTTACATTAGATCTTATAGTTGCAATTTGTTTCTGATATTTGTATATTTCTTTTTAAGTCCTATCGAGTATCATTTCAATCTTTGGGTACCAAAAGTCGTACGTAAAATTCAATAATAAGTTAATGGAGAAGAAAACATGACCACTCCCAAACTAAAATTAGTAAAAACATAGAAAAAAATAAAAACTTAGGTAACAGTTGAGACCTTTCTTATAATGTTACTTATTTTAAAAATATTCTTATTATCCTAAATTATCTTTAAAAATAATTTGTAGTCTTAGAAATGATAAAAATCATTTTTCACCAAGTTTTTATAGTTATTTGGACATACACTCTACAGCTATATAATAGAATTTGCACGAGTATTCTAACTTGACTTCAATAGCAAATTCTATGACAACGAAAGTAACTTAACAAAAACTTAGTAAAAGAAAAATGTCATTCTTCGATATTTCTTATATTATAAGGCATTTTAAAGTAATAATTTTTTTAGAATAAATAATCCTAGAAAAGAGATTTGTATCTTTTATCCTAAAAACATATCATATAATTATTTGCTTTAAGGCGATAAGTATAAGAGAGAAGCTTTTAATTCTCTCTTATCTATTCTCTATGAATGCATGGATTGCATGCTAGCACTCCTTTCAATCTCTACATACTCTCATACATTTTGTTCTTCTTGCTATCTCATTCTACTCCCTTATATAATTTCTTTTCTTTAATCCCTTCTTGCTTATGCTTCGCTATTTTGCCTATCTTTCAACTTTCCTTAACTTTTGACCTTTTCATTTCTAGCCATGTCAAAAAAGTTGCAACCTTTCCTGCCCTTGCCTAACATTTCTCCTACCCTTCACAACTCATAAAAGAACACATCAAGCTCACCCTTAACCTCTTCTAAATGTTCCCATCAACTTGAAAAAATCCTTCTATAGTAAAGAGAACTTGGCTACAAGTGATGCCAATTTAGACTCCAAGCTTACCTACTGCCCTCCTAAGAGAAGTGTTGAGAATCATATTATGGCTCCTCTAATAGAAACATTGAAGGCCGGAGCAGAAGATGGGAATAGGCTACTTTTTGGAAAGGCATGTAATATATCTAGCAATAAAAACATGGGCACTGACAAATTGAAAACAGCTTGGTCTAAAGGACACACTACCCAACAATGAAGACATTTTCTTTTTAAATTTCATTATTTAGCCTCAGTAAAGAAGTTGCTTGAATCAGGTCCACAACATGTGCATAATAACTCAATTTTACTTTAAAACTGACGCCTTGGCATAAACATTAAAGACATTTAAACACTCCAACATACTTGTCTAGATGTGTTTTCATGGTGTCTTGTTGGAGTACTAGACAACTACATGATTTAGCCATATTAGTAACTTTGTTAGAAGGCCATTGTACCTTGATGAAGCCACTGCTGATACAAGTAGAAATGACTATGCAAAAGTTTGTGTAGTAGTTGAGGTCATGAGGGATCTTCCTGATGAAATCCTAATTTTAGGGCTACATGACAACTTTGAATAATGGAAGATGTGGTTACAGTGACATATGCTTGGAAACCATTGACCATGAACTCAAAGAAGGTGTGGAAGCCCACAAGAAGATTGTTCAAAACAGGTTATTCCTAAGACCTGCTAGAAAGTGACGCTCAAACCAATCAGGTATCTTTTGCTTCTGATTCTATGGATGCTAACAACACTTCAATGATGAAGCTCTTCACAAAGACAACAATGAAGCTATCACCATAGAAAATAATATAAATGCAATTTATAATGTATAAGAAAATTCTCAAAGAAAAAATATCAACAACAATGTAAATGACTTTATTAGGGAAGAGCCTATAGGATCCTCTACTATCTTGGTGTAATATGATAGTTTCAAATATGCAAGTAGAAGAAAATCCAACAGGAAGAAGAAGACATCTTAATTATGTTGTTCTAAATTAATGATTTTCACTGCTTTGAAGGTGAGAAGATTAAATTCTCTTTCTAAAATGCTTATGCTTAAGGATTGATAATGGTAGGTTGCATAATATTTTAGTGAGTAATTTAGTATGTGTTTAGTTGCTAAATTGAATGATTAGTGTAACATCCTGTATCCATACTAAGGGTTAAATCCCTAGATTTCGGTAATTGAGAAAATAGCAATAAGAGATTAGAATAAAATGCATTTCATGCTCATGCAATATATGATATGCACATACACGTGAATATTGAACTTGTGCACATTAAAATAATTGTACATGCATTCATTGACATATTCTGGGTATAATTGAGTTATAAATGTGATTTTTTTGAGAATTGTAGTTTTTATGTTGAAAATTGATTTGGAGAATATATATATATAGTGATTTAAAAATTTTTGTAAATTTTAGGAAAATTTTTGAAAATTTGGGTAACTTTGGACTAGAAAAAAATGCCAAGTAGCAAGACAAATGATAAATGGTAGTAGAATTTACTGTCAATTGGCAATGGAAAATTTGATAAATGACTTTGGGATTTATTTACGAGTGTCATTGAAAATTTAGAAATAATTAGATTAGAAATTGAAGACAAATAGACTAGTTTTTAATAAGGGTTCATATAGGACAATAAGAAGGTGACAAGTGGCAGTGACAAGTGTCACTACCACTCACCACTCCTCTCTCTCACGTTTCTTTCAATTGAAAGACCAAGTTATTTATTGTTTTTGTCTTGCTTTCTTCTCTTCTACGTGACCTTCTCCATTTTGTTCAAGCTCTTCACCTTCTTCATGAATTGTGTTGCTAACCTTCACCAACGTTGAAACCAACTCTCTCATCTTTCACTTGCCACTTCCACCATATTGTCTTCTCCATTTGCCATAAGAAAAATTGAAACCTTCTAACCTTCGTGAAGATCGTATAAAGCTTGGGAGCTAGGGCTAAGTGTTGTTTTTCAAGATTTGAAGCTCATGGGTATGGTTAAATAAAGCTAGAATGATGAGTAAATTGAGATTTGATGACTTGATTATGCAATGTTTATGTATGTGTCATGGGTGATGAAAAATTGATGTAAATGTCTTGCTCTTGTATATTTATGATGGGTAATAACTCATATATTGTTATAGAGATGATGTTGAGGTAGAATGATCATCATAATTGTGTTAGGATAAGTGCAGAAAATTATTGATGAATGGTATATGCACATCGTTTGTTTTTCAGTTAATGATCAAATATAGATCATGATTTATTTGTGAATGATATTGAGTTGAAATGGAGATGAGAATGAAGAGTAAATGAAATAGAAAAAGTGATCTTTGTACAAGTTGTGTTAGGTGTAAAATTTGGAAATTTGGAAGAAGAGCCCTGTTTGTTGCTTTTTGTGAAAATTCACCGCGGCCAACTTCTTGTTTCATCGTGGCCAATTTGTAGGATTTTACGAGGATTCCTCTTGGGACACTTTCACCGCGGCTAACTCTTGGCTTTGCTGCGGCCAACTTTCTTACACAACTTTGAAAATTTCTTTACCTGTGCATACATACTTTCACACACCCATACACTTGCATCCATCACATCTCATCTTTTTACTTTACTTTGTGAGCTTGCAAGTTAATTTTGTTCACTTTTATTCTCTTTTGAATTTTTCTGATTTAATGTTTGAGTTTTAATATGGGATTTTGGCTTTGTTTGTGGATGATTTGAGTTAAATGGAAGTCCACAATGGGGTAGATATAAATTAGAAATGTTAGATTGAGAAAAAGAAAAGAAGAAGATGAACAAAATGCAGAAAAATGAAGGAAAGTGTAGGAAATCAAGAACATGCATGGAAAATTTTCTGGATTTTGATATTTGGTGTTAGTTATGGTTTTTAATTTTTAAGAATGTGTTGAAGTGAATGGGAGTTGAAATGGTAAAATGAAAATCGGGAATGTACAAAAAAATTATGATCTTCTGAAATCACGTGGGAGAGACTGAGTGATAAATTTGGGACGAAAATGATGAACAATTCTGGAAAATTGATGAATGGAGTATTTTCATTAAACATGTTTCGGTATTTTGGCGATATATTCATCTGCAGTTATCCAAATTGAATAATTTTTAATTTAAATTAAACTAGAGGCATAGGGATACAATTTTTTTGAAGAAATTGAATTTTAATTCTATCTCTAAAATTCCATAATCTAACTTCAAGTTGTGTACAGAATACTGTTACAGTTTAAGAACAGTCCAAATTATTTGGAGTATAACTTTTGGAATACTGAACCAAATTGAATGATTTTGGTGTCATTATAAACTTAAGAGATAGGATAACAATTTTCTAGAATAAAGTGTTCTCAAATTACTCAATTTTCTTAGTTAGAAAGAACATACAAAGTTGACCCGAAAGTATGCTTCAGGAAAAATCTGAATTGACCAAATGAGTTATGAATTTTGATTATAAGGGTTTTAGAGAGCTGTAAACCTAAGTGCAAATTATACTTAGGTGAGTTTTGATATATGATTAATGATGTGACGAGAATAATGAAAAAAATACCTGAAATGTCATTAAGCATGCATTATACATTACAAATATACATATCTGTAAAACTGAATGTTTATGTGATTGTGCAATTAATAATGTTCATGCAATGTGTGTGTTGTATAATTTTGATGTGTAGGATAAATGTCCACATTCAGATGTTTCCAGATCATGGAAGCTAATCCTAATTTGGGGCGTACTATGAGTTGACCTAGATGGTCTTACTTTTCTAATTGTTTCATTTATGTATTATTGATTGAATGATTATGAAATGTGATTGTTCTGATTCCAGACATTGAATGTCCAAGGAGTTTGATAAATGCATAAATAATAATAGAAGTGCTCATTGAATGTGAATTGGAAGAAATAAGTGATACTCAACTTAAATGTTGAATGCCAGACTAAGGTCCGATGACATGTGTAAAGTAGAAATAAGCGACTGATTGAAAATATGTGAATGTGATGCATTCCATTACATGAATGCATGAAACATAAAGGCAGTTGTGACTGAAATAGCTATCAAAAAAGAACTTAAAGCTTCGATTGTGAAAAAGAGCTTAAAGCTCAGAAAGTGTATAAGAGCCAAAGGCTCAATATGTAAAATGAGTCCAGTATCTCCAACAGATATGGAACAATTATCAATGAGTCCGGTATCCACAGTAGATACAAGATAGTTATAGACACTCGATCATAACAAAGCAATAAACGAAAGTGAGTCTCATGAGCATTGCACAAACATTTAATATGCATGTTTGATGATTGATATGTACGATTTAAATGGTTGAAATAAATTGTTTGAATGAATTCGAGTTGTGAAATTTGAGTTAAATGAATGTGAAATGTATGTGACTCAACATGAGGAACTAATACAGTGATATGAATTATGTGATTATATGTTTTGATGTGTTATGTGATTGAGTGAGCCATCGAGGATGGTCACTTACCGAGTTTGCAAAAACTCACCCAAATTTTGCAATATTTTTTCATGCTTAGAGAAAATCTCCAGTTAATCAATTTGGAGTCTAGCCATTGCATTCGAGTAAGAGGTAGAGGTTGGGATCAGTTCGCGTCTGCATTTGTTTTTCTTATTTTTGTATCAAATTGTATATTCTGCAATTTTGTCCAATGTATATTTGAATATTTCTGTATGTAATAACTTTCAAAATTGGAAATGTGTTGCAAATGAGATTGATCAAAGTGTAATAATAATTGTGCTTTCAATGTTTATGAAATAAAAGTACATGCCCGACTTTGAATATTGATTTTTGCATACGCGTATGATATTTTTAAAAAAATTTTACCGAGTTTCGAGTGTTTGATTGATTGACTATTCTAGCATGTCATCTTTACGGGGTACGTACTCGGACATCACTCAGGATGAGTATATGTTTTGCTAGAGTAGGAAACATTGTTTGATATCAGAGCCTAGAATTAGTATCTTACATGGGTGCTTTTCAAAATATAAGTCAAGTTACATTCATTTTAGACATGTTGATGCAACTCACCAAGGCAATGGAGACTTGAGGATGCCAATGGGTCCAATTACAAGGTCACGCTCCAACAAGCT
>JANZLD010000004.1:19509086-19521747 GCA_026413575.1 Erythroxylum carthagenense | reverse complement strand
TCAATAACTTCATGGGAATGCACTATGTGCTCCACATAAACAGACACAAGCTTGTACTTCCTTAATAGCCTACACATGTCCAGGAAACTGTCATTGTCCCATAACAATCTTTGACCATCAGCAAGGCTTTTTTCAGGATGCAGATAATGCATTCCTGCAACATTTGTAAAGCCAAACTTCTTTGCTTCCCTCATGAACCTGTAGTAACCCAACATGTCTAGATTGTTTAGCTCCATTAAACATGTGTCACCACCGATATACTTCTTGCATCTGCCTTTGATCTCATACGTACC
The DNA here is from genome assembly GCA_026413575.1 of Erythroxylum carthagenense. Taxonomy (NCBI): domain Eukaryota; kingdom Viridiplantae; phylum Streptophyta; class Magnoliopsida; order Malpighiales; family Erythroxylaceae; genus Erythroxylum; species Erythroxylum carthagenense. Next base: position 19,521,454 of record JANZLD010000004.1, on the reverse strand, counting down.
ACCATAATGTATCTCCACTATATATTGTGCCTTTTGATTCATCCTACAAATACACATTAATATTTACGTAAACAATGCATTATTTTTGGGACCACATGCCTATTAAACTACATAAACAAAGGCATCTCTCCTACTTACAGGAAGCAATTTCTTGCTTTGGGTCCACATATTGGCAAAAACTAGACATGATGTGGGAACACATTAATACTTAACACAGAATGCATTATTTTTGGGACCACATGCCAATTAAACTACATAAACAAAGGCATATCTCCTACTTACAGGAAGCTATTTCAAGACTTTGGGTCCACATGTTGGCAAAAACTAGACATGATGTGGGAACACATGGGATATAAAGCTTATTAGACAATGATTTCGACAATGATTTGCTTCCTGACCACATGTGGACAATGATTTCGGCAAACACTAGACAATGATTTCGACAAACACTAGACAATGATTTCGACTCATTACGTAAACAATGCATTATTAGACAATGATTTCGGCAGAAACTAGACAATGATTTCGACTCATTACGTAAACAATGCATTGTTAGACAATGATTTCGAAAATCTATCAAGAAAACCAAGATGTGGAATACCCATAGAGAATGAGTCGGACTCCAGTGTTTGTTTCCATTTCGAAAAGGTAAATCTTGAAGATGAGTAAAGCTTACCTTTTTTAATCCAATAGCACGGACGAGATTGAAAGTTCAAAGTTCAAAATCATTGTCACCACGAAGGCACGATCTGATCTTTTCCCCCACTCCAATGTTTATTTCCCCCTCGAAAACGTAAATCTTGTAAGTTCAACGTGAGTTTAAGGTTTTTGGCCCTAAAAAAAAGTGAATCTGGATATTTTATTTACTTTCTCTCTATTTCATCAGATGTTAAAATAGGGTTCTATTCTTTTTTAAACACTTGAGTGGGCCCACATGCGGGGATCTAAGTTGTATTATATATTTTCGTTACCAGTTTACGGTTTTGCCAAAAAATCTTTATTTCAAGGTCAAATTTGTCCGAAAACATCCAATTGGGTGTCTTGAATGAGAATACAAAACACAGGGGCTATAGTTAACGAATCAAAAACACAAGGGCTAAGATGAATAATCAAGTATATCACAGGAGCTCTTTTATATGATTTGCCATAAAAAATAGACTAGTATACAGAACCTCAACAATATGTTATGTACTTGAATAGTATACAATTGTTATTCGTTACAAAGTGGATCCATATTACGACGAATAGACATTCGCATCATAAACTCCGCAGAAAATAGGGACACAGCGAAGTCAAGCTATTTACAACCTAGAAAAGCATACAGGGTGGATACAATATTTTACCGTCTGCAAATTGGGAACTTTCATGGTAACCATCGTTGAGGCTTCATTCTCAGGCTATTCCCCCCAGAGGATACTAGCTTTCTACTAATTGAATATATTTACATCTGGGAAGTCAAAGTCACAATTCTTAATCCCTGTTTTTATTAACTCTGATCATAAGATGACTTTCAACTTCCCATCTTCATTATTTGCATTGAAAATGCACGGAAAATTTCATAAACGAAATGATTGGGGAATCAAAAACGCCATGATTCATCAGCAGAAAAGTGACAATTACCATCCTGAAACCACCATACAGCATAAATGTCCACGAGTCATCCATGCTCTCCAGGCCCCAGAACATCAGGAGCTCAGGCACCTGAAAAGAGTGAGTAATCCTAACACATCAAAATCCACCTGGGCATTTTGTCAAAGAATGTAATATTAAGATTTCCCATCTCACTTGGAAATTCTCTATCAACGATATATTAATCTCTTGAAGGTAAAAGAAAAGGGACTATTAAGTAGTTTCATCTAAGAAAAAATTGTCTGCTTGTGAAATTAAACTAGATGAATTATATAACCCGTAGGAAAATGTATCTTTCCCAAAAGTATGTGTTGACTCAATGAGAATGGTAAAGAAACAATACAGAAGTTGAGAAGGATTCTATGCAATGCAAACTCTATGTCCATGATTTAGAAACACTTGGTGCTACATGGTCAACCATTTGAAAGCAGTATTTCAGATTATTTGAGAGTAATGCTTAAATTTACCAGAGTTGAGGGCAGGATAAGAACATGGCAGATTTCACTCTGTAAGTGACCTCACTGTCAAGCAATCATGTGTTAGCAAGCTGAATGCTTTACAATCAATTCAAACCACGCCAATGAGAACCTGCTGACATCTTAATCCATTCTGTCAACCAGCCTTGAAAATAGGTGCCACTGCATCATAAAGCTGATCCTCATCTAACGGCTTTGAGACACAACCATCCATCCCACACTTCATGCATTCTTCATTCGTTGCTTGAATCACATCAGCTGTCATAGCCAATATTGGTGTATGCCAAAATTCCTCATTACCAATTGCTTTGGTAGATGTTTCCTTACATGCAATTTGTTCATTGAACTGAATTTCCAGATTCCGAATTTGACGGGTAGCTTCAAAGCTGCATGATTCATAATATAATCATATTTTAGGAAAGGGTTAATTGACTAAATAATGTGGTTTTAATGCCTGATGGAATAGAAGGCATCTAGGCAAAAGAATTTATCATCCATTGCAGTGCTTTTGTAGCAATTTTCCTAAAAACCAGTTAAAGAAAGAAAGTTTTAATCATGCTAAACATATATAAAAAAAAGATACAACTAGTCGAAGTAATTTACTTTATCTGAAAAGACAAATTATTTACCCATCCATTTCTGGCATTTGGCGATCCATAAAGCAAGCATCAAACCTGTGAGGTGGCTTGAGCATCTCTATAGCAGCCTTGCCACTCTCCACACAGGTAACAATGGCTCCATATATTTTTAGGGAACCTTCTGCTACTCTACGATTCACCATGTTGTCGTCCACCACCAAAATTTGTTTTCCATTGAGGAGTTTTCGTAGAGTTGATAGTTTCCCAGAAGATGCTTTACCACTAAACACTTGGTTGCTGTTACCACTACCAAAGGCTTCTTGGAAACAAGCAATTAAAACACTTAAACGAAGAGGCTTTATCAGTACATCATCTACTAAGCCAGCTGAAATCAGTTCAATGCATTCGCCAGGGGTGATAGTGGTAGCTAAGAGAAAAATTTTGGGCGGACCAGTTGGAAGTTCTGATCCGCCATTTTGTGCAAGACCATTTAGGAAATGTCGGAAAGTAACACCATTTTCCTTATCCCAATCATCTTTGTCAATAAGAACCATACTTAATGCTGGAGGGCTGTTAAAATGGACAGAATCACATTAAACTTTATTTACATAGAATTTTCTTAGAAATCTTGCTCTTCACTGTACATCCATATATGTTTCAGATTCCAGCATGTATTTTTTATTTTGTTCATCCAATTAATCCAATAAAGCTGCAACACATACTATGGACAAAAATGAGCATAAAGCAGTTCTCCACATCTTAATGTTACCCAGGCATACATAATCTGAATTTTCTGTATGTTCCTAAATTAAAGTGAATTCTCCCTTACAACTAACAGAAGAAGGGTTTGACATACCTTACACAGCCATCTGGTAAACAAGAGCAATCCAATTTCATACTGGAAGCTTTACACACATTTATCCCCAACCTTCTAAGATGATACCTTGTGACCTCAGCTCGAATGCTCTGTTCATCAATTACCAATGCCCACCATCCTTGATATTCCGAAACAGGAGGACCATAAAGTGTCAACTTAGTGTCTAAAGAACTTGGTTCTCCTTTGGAAAGGGTAACAGTGAACGAAAATGTACTACCAGTACCAGGTTCACTAACAAATCCAATCTCTCCACCCATGAGGTCCACCAGACGTTTGCTTACGCTCAATCCAATCCCAGTCCCACCATAATTTCGAGAAGTGGAACTATCAGCCTGCATAAAAGGTGTGAAAATGCGGCTTTGTGCATCTGGCTTTATGCCCATTCCTGTATCTTCAATTGTAACAAGTAACCTGATCATTTCTGGCATTTCTGGCTCTTCCAACTTTCTAAAGTTCACCCAACTTTCCCATCTGTTGACCACTGGAAACCCACTCAATGTGTTATTAATAGAGCATGGTATATATTGATCCACATTTGGGCCTTGTTCCAGCACCGAATCTCTCACACCCAAGGGATTCCTTACTTCATCGAACAGATGTACAGAGACAAATATATGGCCATTGGCATCTGTGAACTGAAAGTGAGGACAAATGTTGGCATATTAGTGACCTAAATTGCAGTGAAAGTTTAAACTTTATACAGATAAATTCCACATTTATCTAGCAGGCCTAGCTTCGGGAGAAATTCAATTAAAATAACTAGAATTGCCATGTTTGTTCTCAAATTAGCACATTTTTCTTCAAGTACTTTGAATATCAAAATGATATAAACTAGATCAGCCAAACCAACCTTTATTGAATTCCCAACAAGATTTGCAATTATCTGCCTAAAGCGCCCAGGATCACCAACAACAACTTCAGGGACTTGATCAGAGACATAAACAGCCAACTTCCCCCATCCAAAAGGACGTCAACAACAATGTTCCAAAGTAGGAAGTTGAAGTAATATTAATAATCAAAAGTAGAAAATGAAGCAAGTAACAAATATGGTGTGTCATTCCTACCTCAATCTGCTTATCATATGATTTGCTAGAAAAACTAGATATAACACTGTCAAGAAGTGAATACAGATGGAAAGGAACAGCTTCCAGCTCTAGTCTGCCTGATTCTATCTTAGCCTGATCAAGAACCCCATTTATCACTGAGATTAGATCTTTCCCACTATCATGAGCAATCTTGGTATAGTCCTTTTGGTTGGCATCAAGATTTGTATTCATCAACATTTGCAGCATTCCTAGAAAAATAATTGGAATTTATATCTTGTTATTATATAAGGTTAGGCTTATAGACTATATATATTTTATAATTGAAAGCTATCAATCACCTAAAACACCATTCATAGGGGTTCTGATTTCATGAGAAACTGTTGCAAGAAACTGCAATTAAAGAAAATTAATCAGCAAGAAGAACATGGCATGACTTGTTCGATGAACATTAAATTAAATAGACATGCATAAATTAGAAACTAGCTCCTAAATCCATCATCACTATGGTGAACCTGAGATTTTGCCACATCAGCAGCCTCTGCACGAACTTTCAGTTGCATCATCTGATGATAGTCCTCCTCAACTTTATCGATCTTAATTATAGCAGCATTAAAGATATGACCAACAAGAAGAACAATAGCTATGACTCCTAATGCTGAATTTATTGCCGTCCAAGGTAAAGGAGGCTTGTGCTTGAACCTGCATGCAATGGAAAAGAGGCTGAATCTGGATAACTTATCACTAAACAGCATACAATATGCAAAAGGTATAATGGTGAAAAGTCACCTGCAATGCATTTCATGTTTCCGCAGTGGATCCCCAAAGTCAAGGTTACTCACATGCAATAGACCAGTATCAATAACATCAGAACCATACATCAGAATTGGAGAAGATGAATTAGTTGTGTCATAAACATGCACAACAATTGTTTCCTTGCTGGCAAGTTGATGCAGAAGTTTCTCCACCAGGGATGGAACATCATAAGATGCGCCAAGATACCTTAACATTTGAACCAAAAAGCTAGAGGTTAATTTCATTTAGTTACCAAATAGGCATTGGTCCAACTCATTACGTGAAACCAAGAATCCCTAAAAGAAATTGAATTACCCAACAGTAGCTTCAATTCTTTGTTCTGGTGTAGCATCTAGAGGAAGTTCAGTGTTATAAACAGCAAAGGTGAGCACAACTCCTAAGTGATTGGACTTCAAAAGTTTAAAAGGAGATGTTAACACTCCCTTCCCTGAAGCTCTTGCTCGCAATATGTTGTCACGATCTTCCTGCACAAAGACAGAACTGGAATATGAAGCAGTACATCAAAGCCAACTTGTAGATTCATTTAAAAGACAATTTAATAAGAGAAGACAGATAAACATAAATGCCATTTATTCTCTCAGTAGAAAAGAATAGTTTGCTGATTGACAAAATGAAACAGAAATCAAAAGGGATCTCTAAGAGGAACCTTCCCAGACATCATGTCGATTGAGACTATATGAGAGACAGTTTCCTGAGAGAAAATGACTGGTGCATATTCATCACTGATTGGTGCAGGATCCAACTTCTCTGGGATACAATCTTGGACTAGAGTCTGGTCCTGAGTTTCCATTTTTTTAATTGTCCACCGATGCTGCTTCTCAAACAGCTTCCTTTCTGAATGAGGAACTTTAAGAGCGTATGCAACACCACTAGTAAGAGGCCTCTCAAAAGCTGTTGTCTCAGTATATTCTCCAAAGGTTTTCTGTCAAAGACAAAAGATCTCAAGGGACATCCACATAACAACTAACATTGCAGGCTAGTGAATTGCTTCTTACTTCTTCATTTAGGTACTTTAGTGATATCAGTTTATCATCACAAATTATTTCAAGATATACTAGTTCTCGAATGATTTGGTTGTAAAAAGTAATGGGGAAAAGAGGAAAGATTAGGTATTGTAAATTCCATAAAAGTTCTCTTCCAAAGACTAAAGATATTTCCAATCAGCTTATGAGCAAATTCACTGAGTTGGTTTTCAATTACAGGCAACAGAAGGCTGGATGATGTTGTAGAAAATGAAATCACCTGATCAATTTTAGAAGGATCCTTTCCATGGTGAAAAGTGGAAACAAGAATGGCCAAGGCATGAACGTGATTCATGCTCACATTGAACTGATCCTGCAACATTCTTGCTCTCTCATCACACATGTTTACAAGAGTCTCTTGCCTTGTCAAGAAGCTTTGTCTACTCAAGTATTGAAACAACCAGGCAGCAGAAAGAATTCCACCCAGTACAAATAGTTTAAGAAGTTTCTTCCTCCACTTTCCTGCCCCTTTAGAGGGTCCCACAGGCAGCGAATGCTGCTTCAGCTGGAGAAGTTGCTGTCGTGGTTGAGGCATTGGCGCCAATCGAACAAGACTCTCTTTCTGGTTCATCCAGATTTTAAACAAAAAAAGATACAACGTCAAGCTTGTTAGCAGACCAATAAAAATCCCCCAACGTAGCCCACCGGAAAACAAAGTTTTATTATGGGATATCATGCAGTCCCCTGCTCCCCTCTTTTGCAAATCATCCTGTGAAAAGACAAGATAATCAAGATTTCTTTACTGAAAAGAACACAAATAAAAGAGAAACTGCATCCATAAAAGGGAGCCGACTTAGCGTCCTGCTATGGATGCTTTTTTTTTTTCTTTTTTATGTCTCTCTCAACATCAACTCCTTTTATCATTGTTTCCCTAAGATGATAAGTTATATAGAAACTTAATGTGGTTGTGGTGAAATTACTGTCACAATATTAACTACAAATTCTATAGGTTGCAGTAACAAGGCCTTACCTTTTCATAAACCTGTGAAATAAATGAAAGATCAGACGATGCAGCAGAGGATATTGATTCCCATTTCACTGGTTGCTCAAGTCTCCTGAGGTTACCGGCATCTCCAACTGGGCACTGGTCATCAGGATCTACAATTGAAGTGAACCATCCGCCCAGATGCTGGAACTCCAGCTTGTTTGTGAACTGTATCTTCAGAGCACAGGTAATATCATAAGTCGTTGGTCTCTTAAGCTTTGATTCCTTAATATATTCAAGGTAAGTTATATAAGAGAAACTAAAACACAGAATTTTCATGACTAAGATGAGCAGTGTAAGAAGAAGTTGATGAGTTCAGGAGTTCTTCCAGGACAAAAAAGATGATTTCAATGATTACAAATTATTGGTGTACCAAAAGCACTTTAGTTTGGTTTCCCCGATTATCATCTCATGGGTCAAGCAACTCCTTTAGAATCCAACAATCTCATATATATAGAAGTTTTAGACGGATAAATATTTGAAGAAAGTGAGAATTTCAAGCAAATAATCCATGGTTAACCATGAGGAGGAAGCTATAAGCTCTGGTAGCCAATTTTAAATTTCATTATTTCACTAATCGCTATTAAGAATGTTAAAGGTAATGAAGTCCGTAACGAGAAGTTCTGAAGCAATTATAAAAAGGGTAAACCGTTAATTGTGGTAATAGATAAAGCCTTCAGCTATTAGAAAAATATACTTCAAGATCTAAAATTAAAGCACAAGCATGAAGTTGGTTCTTGCCAACGTTGAAATTGTAAAAACAGACCTCAGCAATTTCTTCACGAGCATCTTGATTCTTGTCTTTCTTTGCCAATTCTCGATTATCAAAACTCAAAAGAAAACTAATACTCCCTATAGCAAATGCACTTAGTAAAAGGCAAAGAAGCAAAAACTTTCGTCTCCATGTCTTGACAGTATTATCCACATGCAAAGAGTGGTCTTGCTTTCCAAGTCTGAAACTTAAGGATAATCTGCCATTCAAGCTGGAGAGCTTTCTATGCATGGACATTTTAACCACAGCCCACATCCTGACAAAACAATTTGACAGCTTAGGAGAAACGCCAGCCTGAGCAGCACAACTCATCAAAGCCACGCCTCAGAAGAATTCCAGAACATGGATATTGTAAAAAGCAAAAGATTACATATTTCCATCTAGGAACTCACCAAAGACGTGCTCTTTACATACAAAGACTACAACGCCAAAATTGGATGATCCGGCTCTAAATTTTTGTAACGCCAAGAATGAAAGTCATCTGATTAAACTCTGCATCCCTGTTTTATGGTTCAAGACGAAGTCTCCTCGCTCTTCTTCTAAGGAGCACAAGAAAACCAACTAATCGTGACAAACAGAAGAAAATGGCAGACTCAGTTGCTACCTCTGAGAGAATCATTAATGAGGCAAGGAGAAAACTGGATCTTTCTTGAATCTGGTAGTTTCCCGCTTCCACAGATCTGAATAGCCGAAATCGATCATCAAATTGGAACTTATTGAAAATAGATCCATCATCAAGTGAGAAACTGAGCTAGACCAAAATGGTCACTGTTAAAACACGAATGGAATCATTGATCACAAAGAGGAAGTTGAGCCTGGGTCCCCTTTTTTTACTCTTGTTTTAGATGAACTCTCTCTTTTTCTTTCACTCAATTCGCTGTCCAGCATATGAATATAAATATTAGAAATAGATCATTATCTCATCATCCAAGTGCCAATTCAAAAGCAAACAAAGCCGCAACATTAAATATCAGCCCTCAAATATTATATTATAATCAGTCCACATTGGGTTAGTCGTCTTGTCCATCCCGAGTCCAGACATGTAAAAAAACCAAAAGACATAATGCTTTATAGTCTATACTGTTGTTCACACAAAATAATACTCTTTACCCATTTACTCGTAATTCATAAATTTCCCGGAATACTTTCATTTTTTCTCCTTTTGTCACCACGGTGGCTTTGGAATCGAAAGGCAGCTCTTGCCTCTGCACAGCCTGTAACTGTAAGACCCCTCTTGTCAGGATCACATCTTCTGTTGTCAGGAGATTTAATGCACCTCTTGTCTTGCCTTGCCAGAGGCAGACAGGCAAACTACGCGTAAATCAACAATAACAAAAAGCAAAAATAATTAAGGTAACTTGGGGTTCTTACTTCTTACAAAAAAGTGGATCAGGAAAGAAACACCCCCCTCCCCTCCTCTCCTCCCTCCTCCCTCCAATGGGTAGCTTTGTGGGTTATTGGTAAGGTAAATTAGTCCACGGTCTTAGGTTCGAATCTTGACAACGGGTATCAAGATTGTCTTACTGAAAAGCTGGCTGAGATCAAACCGTAATTTATCTCCTCACTACTCTGTTGAGTCGGGGTGTGGAGGCACCTGAAGTGGGTGATTCCACCTTGTAGTCCAAGAAAAGAACCCCTCTCGTGCCCACGCGGGTAACTCAGTTGGTCATTGGCAAGATAAATTAGTCCAAGGTCCTAGGTTCGAATCTCGGCAACGGGTATAAGGACCGCCTTGTTGAAAAGTTGGCTGAAATCAGACCGTGATTTGCCCCCTCACTACTCTGTCGGGCTGGGGGTGTGGGTGATTCCATCTTTTGGAAAAAGGAAAAGTAAAAACTCTCTCAATAGAAACACCAATGCAACCACCCAAGCTGAAACTACCGCAGGCAATCTCACCGCCATCGGTTATGACGGTCACACAACCAAAAAAGTTTGCTTCTACAAGAAAGAGGAAGATCCACCTTCTTCTTCTATCAATCCAATTGGTATGCCACTCAGTTACCATGAGGTCGTAACAGGGCGCTCAAATTCTGATTCTGCAGAACACAATCTAGCATGGCCAAAAGATGACCCAATCGAATTAACTGAGGAGGACATCAACCTGTTGCAAGGCGCTTATGGCATGGGCATCGAACTCTCGAACACATTCCGAGGCTAATTGGACAAACAATGAGAAAAGGCCATTGTAGTAAACTTCTAGGCTGACGAGTAGGATTCAACATGTTGAAAACAAGATTGAACTCAATACGAAAATTAAAGGGGCCAATGAAAATAGTGGATTTAGACAATGACTTTTATCAAAAAAATTTTGTGGAAGAAATTGATTACCTACATGCACTTACCGATGGCCCCTGGGTGATTTCAGGCCATCTATTATCGATCCAACCTTGAAGCCCCGACTTTCGTCCCTCGTCAGGCAAAATTACCCATGTGATCGCATAGGTTAGATTTCCCGAGCTATCGGTAGCAAGGTATCATCCAGCAATCTTGAAAGCCCTTGGAAATCTAGTGGGCAGAGTCATGAAAATAGATGACCAAACCCAGCAATCTCAGAGAGGTAAGTTTGCGAGGGTTATCGTAGACGTAAACATCAGCATACCTCTGAGATCCATTGTGGAGTTTGACGGTGAACTCATCAAGGTAGCATATGAGGAATTACCCCAAATATGCTATTCGTATGGACGAGTGGGCCATAGAGCGTCGAGCTGTCCCTAAAAAGAGAAACCCCAGATAGAAACAAAACCCACCACCAACGAACCAACATCAGTCACACCACAGGCATCCGGAACTGCAACGCTAATATTGACATCCCTGGCAGCTAAACCCACACCGGAAATCTACAACCCCTAGATCCAAGTCCAGAGACGTGTGCGTCGCCCAATCCCCACTATAATGACACCAGGATGCAACAAGCGAGGTAGAGCCCAACAAGAGGCAATGAGGGGCTCGAGGTACAGCCTCCTGACTAACACTGAAACAACGGATACTTCTAACGTCTATAATCGATCGCAGGCGGAGAAACAAAGGGGTGAACTAGCTCCAAAAGCTTCTCTGCGCCTGAACCAAAAAACGACAAATCATGTAAGGAATGGAGGGCCATCAATACCCATCGGACCAACCTCCAAGCCATCTAATGGACAGCCCACGCGTTCGGTGTCCACAAACCCAAGCTCCCCTAAAACCCCGACCCACATGGCCTAAGTAAGCCCAAATAAACCCCATTTGGATCAACAACCCATGCCATCAACCACTCAAAGCCCCCAAACAAAACATATGGCCATCTCAATCCCGTCCCACCAAGAATTAGTGATCCATGACCATTCTCTTTCAACATCCATGCAAGAAGACACGGGACAAGGAGCAATGGAGAATGACGTACATGATCCGTACATGCCCACTCCAATGCATACGTCAACCAACACACACTTGTTGCATCCGACTAGACCACCAGATCTTGGTCAAACTTCGGGTTTAGACATTGACCCCATTAGCGACTCTGACTCACCAATGACAGATTCACACCAGACCGATGCGACTATCAGTTGTAGCATGCAACTGGACATCCTGGAAACCACTCCCGACCAATAGGATGTACCTTTTCCCCTCATTAAAGTCTGTTTCTAACGATATTCATCTGGAATTGCCAAGGGGCGAGAGGAAGGACCTTCAAGCCCATACTCAAGAACTACATCCGGATTCATCATCCCCTCATGGTTGTCTCGATAGAACCAAGGATTAGTGGGGGTCGAACATTGAAGGTGATTCTCAGCTTGGGTTTTCCTAATTCTTACAGAGTGGAAGCAGACAATTTTTCGGGTGGTATATGGGTACTATGGAAAGACAATTGGGAGGTTCGACTCTTACTTGCGCACTGTCAATTTATCCACACCAATATAACTTGGGGCTAAAATTCTTTCGACTCCATGGCCATTTATGTGAGCCCTACCTATACTCGACAGCGGTCTCGATGGCAGAATCTTCACAAAATAACTAGAAATACCTCTAAGCCATAGATCCAGGGAGGGGACTTCAATGCTAAACTGAAAAGTAGCGATAAACGTGGGGGATCTCGTCTCCTCTAGTTATCAATGAACTGTTAGAGTAGTGCCCTAAAGGCAATCCCCTTTAGCGCGTTTTATTCAAAGTCGTGTTCAGACTGAATGAATAAAT
>JANZLD010000004.1:19485752-19499919 GCA_026413575.1 Erythroxylum carthagenense | reverse complement strand
ATACTAATTAATCCCTATCAATCTCATCATATGACAATTTACTATTTTACCCTTCCTGTCAGGGGTGGGATGTTACATTAACCATCTCATATGCAGAAATAAAACATTTATATGCATGGGGGGACCCGTGACTATGAGCATTTAATTTTGTATGCTTTCCCTATAGTGGGCGAAAGTGGTCTGATGACATAATCAAGGGCAATGTTGGAGACGGCAGCACTAGAAGTAAATTAATTTCACTGGAAGTTAGAACTTGCAGTGAGGAAAGGTTGGAAAAAACTTCACAGCGATAGGTGAGGAGAAAAAATTTTTGTTATGTAGATTATTTATCTCCTTTATTGTGAGTCTTAAGGTTTTTAAAAAATATTATTGTTATGGTCAATGGTAAATAATTTTGAACATATTACTAATACTATAATAATGCTATCATTATTTACAAGTGTAACTTATAAGTTTAAAACAACAAAAATGAGAACGAAGAGCAGCCAAGAACTGAGGGTAGAATGGTCATTTCTAAATAGCTAATTTGGTCCAAAACGCTCCACATCTAGAGTTTTTCACAAAATAGCTGGTTAGGTTGAATCAACTAATCCAACAATCTCATAACTAAACAACAAAGCAGCTTTTTAACATACTCAGATCTCTAAAAATGGGTCAATCAGCTGAAAAAAACTTATTAGCTGTTTATCAAACGAGGCGTAAGGGTATAACAGCTTCTTAACGTTCCAACTTTCAATCAATTGGGTTTCTCCACTTTTGTGGAAAATTTCTTTTACTTACACTTATTAGACTTCAATTTCTCTATCAAATATCCTTGAATGAAAATTTTGGTTTTGTGCACTAATTTAATTATTGTAGATTCAAATAGAATTACAAGTTATTTTTTTATTTTTATCACAAAATTTATTATATTTTGAAATTAAAATTTATACAAGCTTGACTTGACTTAAAAAATTAAATATTCAGATAAATATATGAAAAGACAAAGCCAATAATGTGTAAAATCTAAGATATTAATTTTCAACATCTTTTGAATTACATACGTAATTATATTATAGTTTTAGTTCATTCTTTTCAACTTTGCTCTTTTTCACCGTTATGTTTACTGAATTTTTTTTAAAATAACATAAGTCATTGTTAAAGGAAAATTTTATCTTTTGAAAATGTGATAATTTATGTACATAAACATCATGATTGGTCTAATTAGCATTAAAGAAAACTATTATAGAACCTTATAAAAGATTAATAGAGTTTGTTCGATTCGTGATTAAGAAAAGTCTCCCAACACCCACCAATCCACCCCTTCGGAGACAATAACACGTTGTTATAAAAACAGATGTACGGTATCTCCAAACTTGTCAGGCGACACATGTGTACAGCTGGGATGCAAGTGTGTTTTAGTATTCAAATAAAAATCAACAACTAATCAAGTAACCTGATAGGTGCCGTGACGGAGCTAGAAAATTAAAGTAAGAGGGCCTGAATTTTAATTTTTTTAAATTTTAGGGGGCCCAATATATCACTGACTCTTAAATAACTCCGTTATATATATATATTAAAAAAAATTAAAGACCTTGGGGGGCCCAATGCCCCGCAAGTCTATATGTGGCTCCGTGTGCTTACGTAATAAACTAGTTATTGCATACTATTTTACCAACCGACACGCAAACAAGCGACATCGTATATGTACTCATCCATTGATCACTAGTTAAAGTTCATCAATCATGTGATCCTCAACTAATAACCATTAATGTGTCAAAGTTCAACTTTGCTTAACTTATTATTGCCACTTTCCTTGACTACCGAATGCGGCATACATTACACGCTATTGTTTATATAGGCAAATTGGGAGAGAATTCTCCTGTTTCTTCTTCTTTTTCTCCACTGCTACAGAAACTAACCACTCTCGTGGCACAAATGACTTGTTTATGTTATGGTCATAAAGTCACAGTGGGTTGGCTAGCTTTCTGGGCTTTCTATTTTCAATTTTGTAATTATCAACTCAAACCCCACGAGAGATGCATTTAGAAAGATTTTCCTTGTAATCTACGTCGGGTGCAACAGCTTATTTGATTTCATCACACCGAACTTAAGTTTAATTGTCAAGAAAGATAGAAAATATTAGAAGATACAAATGCGTCCATGCTGCCTTTAGGCCTGCTTTGCCCATAAGCACTTAAAATTAAGAGAACTTATTAGCATTACTATATTTTATATATTTGAAAAAACTCGTGTAATCAGCATATACCATATATTGTTAAGCATATACCGCATATTATTTTTATTAGGCACATGTAATAAGGAGAAGATTAGTTTTATTTAGGGTCTTATTTACATAATTGAGGAGACAAATTTTTTGACTTTTGAGAATTTGCATATATTGTTTCTTCTAGGCTCTAACGGAAAGACATCACCTTTTGGCTATCTCTAAATGTGTTTGTGACATAGTATCAAAGCCTATCTAGGTCATCGATTTGTTTATTTGTGACTAATAAGTAACTATTGGTATCCTGGATTATGAATACCATTGAGCCTTCACTTCATTAGACTATTTCACACGTACAGTGGCGCAGGATCTTTGGAAAGAACATATAAGAACACATCTCAATAGCCAATGGACCACACATACAACAATTGAAAGTTGAACTTGTTGAGTACAAACAAAGGGGATTGAATACAGTCACTTACTATGGAAAGTTGAAGAAGTTTTGAGAAAATTTGGTTAATTACAAACAAATGTCAACGTGTAAGTGTGGGTTATGCAAGTGTAAACTCGAATCTACATTGTAGAAGAAGCATAAAGAGGAAAATTTTAATCAATTTCTTATGAATCTCAATGAAGCGCTTTATGCAATAATAAGATCAAATATACTTACTCAAGATCCCTTACCAAGTTTAAATAAAGTATATTCAATCCTAGTGCAAGAGGAGCACGTGAGAACCATTGCTTGTAGGAAGGAGGAATGTGGTGAAGTGATGAGCTTTGATGTATAAGCTAGATCGGGATCTTGAGGGTGACATGAAGGAAAAGACAAGAATACAATGTGCACCTATTGCAACCGTACAGGGCATGAACCTGATACTTTTTAAACTCATGACAACTACAAGCTCATCTTCACCTTCCCTCCTGCCAACTTGATTACCATTTTCAAAATTCAACTGACGACAAGACGAAGGTACACCCTCCATTCAATTGTTAGTTTTGATCTTGAAGTGAAAACCTAAAAAATAAATGAAAAAATTAAAATGGATACTTCACTTTTATGATATAAAGAAACACTAAGTGTCAAATTCACAATTTAATTAAGAAGCAAAAAATGAATCCTTTAGCATTAAACTTAAATAAATATCTAACAATTGGTGCTAAACAAATTGTTTAAAAAATATTTGATTTCTCTGTTTGATGTTCCCGCGTATTGGTAAACTAGAAACAAAAAGAAAGGAAAAGGAAAGGCATCGACCTCAATAAAGCTAGAATAAAACAGATTGATACATAATAAAATTAGATTTTATTAAAACATGATATTGTGATTGAAAAAGATTGGAACAGATTTATTGAAACGATATATTTCTTTCAAAGAATTAAAATAAAAGCTACTTCCTTTTTTCGTCACATTCAATTAAGTGTTATTGTATGGAAATTTAGTTTGAATGTGATATAGAAGAGACATCACCTAACACATAGCAATTTACATGAAACACTTAACCCATCTCATTAAAGTATTAGACTATACAACATAAGGTCCATTTGTTACAAAAAAAAATTTACTTTGGTTTGGTAGTTGAACAAAAATTAGATTAAACTATATGAAATATAATTATGTTCATTAGTATGGACAATGGTAGCAAAGTAGGCTTGGCTTGTAGCATCAATGTCTGTGCTCATGGGACAACTTCTTATTCCTACCAAGCTCCATAAAGTTGGAATAGACTAACCGATACAAAAGATTTGAACCCATCGTAAGAACCTCAAGCCTATTCATAAAAGAACACTTGTCTCACTCCACGAAGAAAATCCATTATATAGACATGAATCGTACCTTCAAGACAATCTAATACTGCCAAACATCAAAGGCTTGATTATTTTTGACAACTAAAACATACCAAAAATCGAACGAACAATCAAAGAAATGCCAACGCATACGACAATTATGAGTAATCTTCATAGTTGTTTATCCTACAGCATGGGGACTGAAAACTGAATTGGGTGCTCAAACCTGTCAGTCATTAAAAAACAAAGCTAAATAGAATTAGAAGAAACTCTCAAGTGACCAAACTAATGAAGTAGCTTATGTCATGAAAACGAAAAATGGATCAGATTAGCATGAAAGTAATTGCCGACTGAGAAGCATTGAAGTTATGCAACTGTAATGTCAAATTTATTTTACCTCGGCTTGACAAATGTACAAGCATGCTAACTTAATATTTATGTAGCTAAATGCTTGAAACATGAGTTAGGACTCATGAACAAGCATAATCAATCATGGATAAACCACATGTGAACCATTCATAGGCATTGAACAAAAATTGAACTTAAGCTGAAATTCAGGAAGACCAAATGAAAAATAACTAGCTAACTTTGAAAAATCTTAACTTAAGCTATAAACCTCATAATTTAGTGATTAAAGTTGCTATCTCTTCCTCTTGATAAGCTCTAAATGCTCACCAAATATCATAGGACAGGGAGGTATGTGCTAAAAGTTATGTTATGCAAAAAGGGGTTGTCCCCTTTTTGTGACCTGAAATGTGCACCAACTTTGGAGAATAAATTGTATTAATTGGCAACAAATTATGGGGCAAGAAAGATGCCATTATCTTCATCTATGTCTTAGCTTTCAAAAAAAAAATTTCCTTGCTAAATTTAGATAACAATAAGGCACCCAAAATATTTTTCTCCCTCAGCTACTCTATCAGACCTAACATTCCAGATTCGACACCTAAGTTTGCATAGGCATAACTTCATATAGAAAAACTAGAAAAGTGCTAAAAAAGATGAAAATTTTTTCCTTAAGATGTCTAATTTTAGGGTATATATGTTTTACTAACAATATCTAATGGCACTGTCTCTGGCATGCCAAAAACAAGAACCTACTCTTACTGCCAGGAAACAGGATAGCACCTAAACCATATCATTATTATCAGCAGAAGTTATAAAGACATCTCATGTGGCTCCTCCTCTTTACATGCATAATGAGAATAATAAAAGCAACAGACATTGTACAAGAAGTACTTCAATGCCTGCTAATCAACCAGCTCATTGACACTAAAGATGCTTCTCGAAACTCTCTTTACTCACTACTTAAGTGGGCTCAGCATATTACTTGGTTCTTATTTTGATATTATTTATACTATTCCCTTCAATGATAAGCCACACCAAGATTTTAAACATAATCAAATTCCATATTCCATATATGAAGCTTAACTACCCATAACATCACAAAAGTTGATTGTTAAAAGCTAGATATCCTCTTGAAACTGCATCATTAATAAGAAAAAGAAGATATCCTGGAGATGCAGGAAAACAACAGGTCAAAATCAAGTTCAATACCTTACATGCAAGCTTCTCCAACTTCTCTTGTTCAACTATCTGGAATGTGAAGTCAATAATTAAGGCATCGCTAAGCCTTGATGAATATTAAGTAGAAGAAAAAGTATAGCTTAACATGCAAAACACAAAGGTATGTAGCCAACTAATTGAAACAAGATTTGTAGGCAACAGAAGAAGATAAAAATCTATCACAAGCAAAACATCCATCTGACAAGAATTAATGCATGCCCTTCACCCATAGTATCAATAAACATAAGGATTGGCACGTATATGCCTCCCCTACCCATGCACATGGATGCAGATGATATAAAAGGAATTGCGAATTATCTACCTACCAGACATCTAATCTACTTAAGTTGGCATATTATTATAAGAGCAAATGAAATATCAATATTTACATTTTCAGCCTCAACCTCTTGCTAGTACTAGAAACAATTACAAACGTATCATGTTACTTGAAATATGAACCCAGCTTACAACATACTAAATTGACAATATCTGAACCAATCTCAAAATACATAATTAATAAATTTCACACTTACTTAAAGAATAGCCTTAAACAAAGAAAGAAAAAACTACCCACCAAGAGAATAAATAAGAAGAACATTTAGAATAAGCAACAAAAAATGTGATATGAGCTAAGACCAACATCATTTAAAGTTCTATCTATTCTTCAGAAAAATACCTAAGGATACTCCCAAAACAATAAAACCATTAATAACCCGGATGATTTTTATACAAACAGAAACAATTAATTCCATAAGTACACAAAAATTATGGCTCAAAAATTGGCAAAAAGAAAGAAAGAGAGATACTGACTAACAGGACCTAAGAAAGAGAGATGCATCCTTTTGGAGAAACTTCTGTTCTCTGAATTGCTGGCAAAGCCTGAAATTAGTTAAAGATTTCAGCATGTTATGTGTTTTATCCTTAAAGCACGATAAAATGACTTTCACTCCAAAATTTGTCCAATACAAGAAATAGTTAACAAAAAACAAACAAGAAATGACTATGCCTTTTCCTAGTCTGAGCTCAATTTGTCATTCTTGCAATGCTTGTGTACTAAAGTAACATTTCAAGCATCTCTTTATCTTCGAACATATCATAAAAATGGAAAAAGATAGATTTCTCCTTTTAAGTTTTTGAACGCTAAGCCATTAACATTAACCCCTGAAACCATCGTATATGTTATCTTAGAAATCATTTCATCTGTTTAACGGGTTAAAAAGTTAGCGAATGAACCATACAAAATCTAGAAATGTAGATGGAGAAAACCCTAAAGCATTCAAAGAAAGAACAAGAGGGAAGTTAATAAAAGAAGTACCTGAATGAACTTGGTTTGAAGTTGGGAGTTGATTTTGGGCCATCGAAAACACCAAGAGCAAAACAAAATCCTCCCATAGTACTGGGCTTGCTGTTTTCGATAGAAGAAGCAGATGCCATAAGAAGAAGACAAAGAACATAGCAAGTTGGCAAAATATGGATGGAAAGACTTGAGAGTGAAATCGAAGAAGTGAAGTGGGAAGCAAAATAAAAAAGAGGAGGAAGCATCGACTCGGCTTAGACGGCCGTGAAGTTGAGACATTAACTTTTAGTTAAAACCAAAACGTCGAAGTATTTATTGTGGCACAAAATAAGACCAGCGTTAGTGGTACAGATGATTTGATGCCCTGCTCTCCTGCCTCAGTCAGTTTCATCATCTTACAGCCTAGCCTAGCCTAGCTTATTCTAACTCTGCTCCGAAATCCCACAAGTGTATAGTCGTGTCATATGAAGCTATTGCCACGTGTCTCTCGTTGGCAACAAGAGCGTTAACTTCTCCTACTATCTCCTGGAAATTGTATAATAGCTCTCCTCCCTGCTCTATCTCCCACACCCTCATCAGCCCCCCGACACACATTAGCGCGTACCCTCCATTTATGCAACCCATCACATTTTCTCTCTCCACCCTCATGTTAAACCTACACATCTCCTCTCTTGTCCCTACCCTGCGTACCCTAGCCACTCCCCTGCTGTCCACCATAACGTACGCCTCATTCCACACGCCAAACGAGCTCACCATCATTGGTCTCCTAAATTCTTCTTCATCTAAAATCAACCCTTGGCTCCTCAGATCAAACACCATGTTCATCGAACTCGTACATGCCACCGCTGATTCTTCACTCGTCATCCTGACTCGACCAACAAACTCAGTGAATTCTGTCAATAAATGCCATCCCATAACTGTTTCCGGGTTAGTCAACGATCCTCCAATAAAAGTCAACTCCTCGGTGTTTCCATCCCAAATGTGAAAAGCTTGGCCAGGTACACCGGCATAAAGACCCACCCACCATCGTCGACAACCAGTGAAGTCCACCAATGAGCCATCGTTAACCACGTCACCGAAATGGGCCCTTCGTGGTTGGGCATTCCCATCTAACATCACCACGTGGATATCGCCATCTAAGCTGGCAAATACCAACTTTGCATCGATGAAAACAATGCCTGAGATGGCACGTGAGAAACGGCCTAAGCGATCGTGATGTTGTGGACAGAGAGTGCGAATGTGGAGGTGCGTACTGAGGTCGAAGAGACGTACAACTCCGTTGGCAAACCCGCAGGCGAGGTAATGATCGGAAAGTGCGACGCAGCGGCAGATGAGGGCATCTGCATCATCTATGTTGGAGAGGTCGAAGTGAAGAGTGAAATGAGAGGACTGACGTGTACGAAAGTTTCGAGCAGTTTGGTGGCGGAAGATGAACTCGTCGCGCCACGTGGAGTGGAGGAGTTGGGTGCGGCCCCAAATACGGTGGGTTAGGTGGTGCCAGAGTAGGTCGGAGCGTGAGACTGCACGCCACATAGAGCAGACCTGGAAGACCAAGATTATAAGAAGGGAATTTCCCGTTAGAATTGGGAGATGAGAAAAACATGGCCATGCATGCACGTAACACCCCATGAAATTATTGTTTGTGGTAAAACCTTATCTATTTTTGAAGGCCAATTCTATTCGAATCTTTTAATTACACTAGCCATTTGTTAAGTAGTTCCGAGGTTCTGACTCTCCTTTTGGCCATCACCAATATATTTTCTTCAAAATCGTGTTTGTCTGTTGTTGCACCATAAAAGGGAGAAGGAAACCTACACTAGTTTATGCGCGTGCTCCAGGCCTTTCCAGTTTATACTTTTTATTATTTCTAAAACTAAATAAGACAGGATTAAGGCAAGACAAATACCTAGAGATCATGCAACTATGGACATTTTTCTCATTTCAGCGTGAATTAGTAATTAATGATCATTAATCGAGGACAAATTGAAGAATCCAAAATAACATTTCACCTACTCCTATTTACTAAAGATATACGGTGGAGTTGCAGGGTGTATGCGCGTTCTAGCTTCAATTTCAGAGAAGGAGGGAGGAACTCGAACTTAGTGCCAGAATTTTTATATCGATGGCAGGAAACAAGAGAGACTCGGGACAAGATAGCGGTAGCAGTGTGAGAGAAAAGTCAAGAGAGACGGATAAAAAGGAGATGTTCTATTACTTTGCATCTTTCAGATAACAATATTTCAATCAGTCTGGCAGAGAAACGACCAAAAAGAAAAAAAGAAATCAACGTAGAATCGACTTGTCTTACAGTTTAGTTTGACAACCACCGCTACAAAACTGTGTCATCACACGTCCCATTAACGAGCGCACTGTCAGCTTCCAAGCGTTGCCCTATTAGTCTATCTATTTTATTGTCCTCACCAATGGTTATATACCTTCACACTCGCTGCTTTTTAGTGCTGATTTTTTAATTACAAGAAAGATCATTCTTTCCGACTGTTGACGTTCCTAACATGGAAAAATCATGTCTGCAGATTTTCTTTGCAAAACGATAATCCAGCCAATCAACACACAATCACCAACCCATATTACAAAGCATGACTCTGAGTAGGATCCTCATTTTTCTATAAATTCATAGACAACCTGTAAACCTATGGTGTTTCTAAAGAGGAATTATATATATATATACACACATAAACATATACATATTGATCAGTAACAGAGAATTGAGGAAATGAACTACTCTGAGTATATTGGGATAAATAAAATGGAAATTACTTCTGTAAGTTAAAAAAGGAAGGGAATTAGAACAAAGACAAAGACAGACAATAGCTGTGGTCCATACAAAAGTTTTTTTTTTTTCCATATGATACGGATTACGGACCATACACAAAAATGCGTAAACATAGGATTGCAACAAGAAGCGTTTTTCCCCGTATATTTCTCTTTCATTTCCGAGAAAGGGCTGGCCAAAGACCTGTCTCGTGGAAAGAAGTGATTATATATATATATATATCTTCTCCAACTTGGCCGTTTCTGCTATTTCTTTGACTCCCTTCTTTGTTTTCACTTCGAATATATTCCTAGCTAATTGTACTCGGCTTTTATATCACTTCCATTTAGTGCTATTTTAAGAATACAATTAATAAACATTTAATTGAACCATACAAGAAAGAATAATGTGTTATAATATTGGCTACATGTATATCAAAAGAGTACAAACAAATAGGATCCAGAATAAAAAGAAAGGGATAACAAAGAAGAAAAACCGAGTAGTGGCTACTTTAAGGTGAGAAAGGATAAAAACCTTATATCTGAATCTGAAGTGGCAAGGAGAGATCCGTGTGCTTCTAGGCACGAGCATAAGTTGTTGGATTTGACTGACATCTTTTAAACTTCCTCAACCCAGAAGTTTTAAATTATTACTTTTGTTTTATTACTATTTACTGTTGAGACTTATTGACTGAACATTATCGAAGGTCGACATCCCCAAGAATACAAGCACTGGCTCCTATCTCTTAACTCTACCTCACCTTCCAACAATCAAAATTATGAAATGATTACTACCACGTCAATCCGTCTTATGATTTCATCTCGTTACATAGTCTTATTGGTTATTTCTCCATTAAAATTTAATTAGATCCCAACCATTTTTACTGCGTGATTTGCAAGGAAAAGGTACATAATCATTTGCATTAGCTTGATGAAACATTTGTTACATAATCGGCTGGTAACTTGAATCTGGTTTGACCTGGTTCTGCCAGCGCTATTCAAACTCTACGTTTCAGGAACTAATGATTAACAGTTACTTACGAGATTGCGTGCATTATTTCGTATCTCAGTAACACAAAAATATTACCACACATAGCCGGAATAGAGGTTTTGAAAGTAAGAAACCATAAACGGAGAAGAGAATTAAAAAGGATAATTACTGAACAAACATCAAACGAATCAAAACAAAAAGGCTGTGACTCTTCGTGTATTAAAGGGGATAAAGAAGGAAGAGAGTAAGAACGCCTAAATGTTATTCTTTGCGACGTATGAATATGGTCAGGCAGTTTATGTATATGCGGGGAGGGTAAGCAACAAGGATACGAATCTTTCTTCGTAAGCCATGTTTCATAGCTCCAAACCGTTGCAGCAATGTCTAAAATGATGTCTCTATCGACATAAAGTTTTTTGTTTAAGAAAGAAAAAGTTGTCTACAATCCACAGATTTTTGGGCAGGTCACTTATTGATGTGAAAGCTCCGACAAGAAGGGAGAGAGGAGTTTCTCGAGCTTGGAAAAGATCATAGCAAGAAAGAAAAATGGCAAATTCAAAACAAAAAAGAAAAAACCCTTATACGCTAGCCCAAGAGGGTCCAAAATTTTGACGTTAATGGTGGTGAAAAGGATATGATAGTTTCACAAATTGCCAAAATGAAACCAAGTCATCCGTATGGGACATAAATTCAGTTACAAATAGACCCATCAAAAAAGCACTTTCATCCATAGGAGGCGTCATTTTAATCCTTGGATGCGATTGCTTACATTCATCAACGTCATTTCACTTGGTCAGTTTCGCTTCCAGCTGATTGGAAAAACCAAACAAAGTCGCAGATTACTGTCTGAGAATTGGTGTTCAATGTTCTGCATTATTAAAATCGTCTAGCTCCTATCGGCACGGTCCAAAACGACACTTTAACTAGACCAGGGTCGACCAAAATTTTGTATTGTTGGATCCTGATAACAGGTCATTCTATTTTATTGACCATTTTATCATATCTCTGCCTAGCAAGTTGACACACAAATCTAACACCACCTTCATCTCCAACAAACAGAATCTCAGTGACTAATTACTAAACACATGATTTGATATTTACGTGAACAACCATGGCTCCTAATTCTCATTGTCTAAGAGCACTTACCTGAAATACATTGGCAAGTGCCTGCGCGGCTGCTAGGCGACCAGCGAACCGGGCAGCTTCAATGGCTACTTGGGCAGCAAGAGCCTCAACAAAAGGTTCAGGCCATACATCGTTAATGGTACGAATCCTGGATGGCCCAGCTTCATAGTCACCACCTCTTCTCGCAACGTAATGAGTACTGCTGGCATTTCCAAGGCCATTGCCGCTGCTGGACGATGATGATGAAGTAGACATTAAATGAGTAAAAAACAAATATATAAAGAGGTGAAGCTGTAAAGGAAAGAAGGAAAAGAAAAGAACGAGATATGGCCTGCAAAGAAACAGGGACAAAAAGGCGTAGATAAAGACCCAAAGTGGGGGTCCCAGAAGAGGGTGTTTGGGGAATCTACATGAATTTAAGTATTACATTTAATTGGAAGAATAAAAAGTATTATGAAATGGTCATGTCACTTTATTATCAGCGTTGTATTACGAGTAATAAATGTACGTATATGTACACAAATACACAAGTGTATAAATATGTGTGTGTATATTTATGAGGTTGTCTGGAAAGACGGATTGTGATGGATTCGTTGTCTTTACACTTTGCCACGGTACTTTCAGGTGCTTACAAGGACACCAATATTTGGACTTGCTTTTTTCAATCTGTACCAAAGTTGTGATCGCTGTATCGAATATCGAATTCAATTTTAGCACAGTATTATTTTGATATCCATTATAAAATAATCTTTAAATTTTTTAAAAGTTACAAAATAGTCTATTATCATATTGTACTATTATACTTTGCACTTTATAAATTTATATCAATTCTGTTTTCAAAAATCATAATAATAAATAATAACTACAATTAATATGAAATAACAATAATTTTCAGATATTTCATATATAAATAATAACCACAATCAATATAAAAAGATAATTATCATCATATAAATATAAAATTAAGAACAATATAAAGTATTTAAAATATTACAATTTTATCATATAATAAATAATAATTATATCAAAATATTCAATAAAAAGAATAATAAATATCCTTAACTCTCAAACTATTATAATTTACGACAGAATTTCGAGATGAGGAACCAACCAAGTAGAAGTGAAATCTATAATAAAAATATTTACATTTACAATTACATTACATATATAGAATTTAACATATACATCAAATATAAGTAAATTTAAAAGAATTCAATAAACAAAACCTGGAACTTCATTTGATACAAAATCCTCATCATTGAGAGGAGCTTCATTATCATCTTCATTTAAATTCAATACTCTAAATGACATATCAATACTTTCCCAACTAAGACTATCTTCCAAGTCGTTCACATTTATCAAATCCAGTTCCTTAGAAACCTAATTCGTCAAAAGATCGATATTATTAATAGAAACTAGACTTGTTGAACTACTTGTGCTATTAAGATTCCTTGTAAACAATAAATTTTAATTATTAGAAAATTATAAGAAATTATATCGAAATTAATAATGATAATAATATACATTTCTCGAAGCTTTAAATTGTAACAAACAAATACTAAGCTATTCAATTTCTTATGCTCTAATTTATTCCTTTTCTTAGAATGGATGAATTCAAATGTGCTCCAATTCCATTCACAGCCTATTGTACTCACACATTGACTTAAAATCCGAATTGCAAACTTTTGCAATTCTGGAACACCACTTCCAAATTGATCCTACCAAGAAACTATAAGTCATGAGATAACAAAAGTAGCATTACAAATAAAATAAAGTGATAATACATAGAGAAAGTTTTACTATTTGTCAAATATCAATTAACAATCCAAAATCCCCGTCACATTGCTTATAAAGCTCCATATGTGAGCTCAAGAGATCTTACATCATTTCATGACGAACAATTGTTGTAATAGTGAATAGCATTTTTCTACTATCTTCAACTTTCTTTGTGCAATCTGGTTTGAAATATACACTAGGATTTAAAAATGCTGTAGCTGTAAACAACGGAGAAGAAAGATGTTTTTCCCATCCCCCATTGATGATTGCAAGATACGTTGTGTATAAAGAAGGCATATGTTTCATATTGACCTTGATTTCTTTCTTGGCCCTTTCCATAGTATAAAAAAAAAATCTTATTGTTGCCTTTGCTTCACTATCAGCTAAGCAAAGCATCCCCACCAAAGAATGAAGTGATAAGAAATTTGTTATGAATCTCATCACAGCAGGATGACATAAATTCCTACTATTGGTAAATTCCTTTCTCATTAAATTCAACACTCATGCATGATTATAGATGAACTTGATCACCTTTTTAGCTTTGTACATAGTCTCATCAATAATAGAAAATTACATAGGATCTTTTTTATTCTCCAACATTAGGTTAACTTAAAGTGCAGTACAAGGAGGCTAAAAAGGTTTTATAGCC
>JANZLD010000004.1:19431960-19449918 GCA_026413575.1 Erythroxylum carthagenense | reverse complement strand
TAGAATGCAAAAGTCTGAGGAAAAACATAATAAGGACAAATAATGTTGTATTCCCATTTTTGCTTTATTGGTTTTAGTGTTTGTTGATTGTGACATCAACTTTGGTTTCAATCCTAAAAATTTGTAAGATAACTAGTTATTGTGGGGTGAAAGATCAATGTTTTGTAAATACTTATTGAGTTTAGTAGATTTGCTTCCTAATTTGTTTAGTTGTTTTCTCCCTCTATAGTGGAGGGTTTTTTGTATAAATCTTGATGCTTGTTTCATCGTTAAGTTTTTTATTCTCATATTTGTTTACTGGTACAAGTTGAAAAGTTGTTTTTTATTGTGGATATTTTAGAAAATTGTGTTATTGTCTCCTAATTGTGGGATGGACACCGGGACGATATAGTCACACGTGACTAACCATTGCACTGTATGTGGTGTCCCTCAAAAGGCCATCCATAGTTATACGAAGCTCATTGGGAGCTATAGTGCTTATAGGCAGTAACTGGTTTTTAAGACATCAAAACATCCTATGTTCTATTAAGCTTGGAAGTAGTAGTCATCTACAAAAGTAACATGGAGACTGGCTATAACTAGCTAACGATTAAGGATGATTTCATTTATTTCTATTTACACAACATATTAGATAGAAATCTAATTACATAACATTGTTTTAACTCAAAGATGGGGGTTTGAAAGAGAAACTGAAGAACCAAATCTTTTATCTGTCACCTCGGTAATCTAAAAAAGAAATTTAACCTGGGAAGCTTAGGAAAACTGCTCCAATTCAGCTCGTATATAGAGTCGTTCTTAATATTTTACAAGCCTTGGGTAAAGTAAAATGAAGGACCCAATAAATTTTCAATATACAATTATATAAACTTTAAAAGCATATTTTATTATTAAAATTTAACATCCATACATAAGTGTAACATACCACTCTCATAGAGCATATACTCGGTATACCAGAGTATATCCGAGCACATATCCTACAGGAATGGCACGTTAGAGCAAACACATTATCTTATTTATAGCATCACACGTATCACAAGATCTTCAAAAGATCAAGCATTCTCATTTCATTCACTAACATAACTTTGTCCCTAAAACGTAGGTACTATACTTTTATTTTATGACTTTAAGAGCTAGAACTGCTTTAGACCTGAAAAACAATGTTGCAATTTTGACGAGTTAGCAAACTCAGTGAGTGAACCATCATCAATGCACTCATTTATGTCATAATATAATAACACTTATAAAGTTCAATTCATCAAGCCTAGTATGTAATTCAATAATTCATACACATCAGATTCTTCATAGATTGAAACAATTCAATATTTCACCTAAGTTCAATAAGGCACGTCAATTCAATCATTCAATAAGACATATCAGTTCAATCATTTAATATATAAGAATGCATATTCAAGTGTACATGTTGCTCTAATTCATTTTCACTTTGTTATGACCGAGCACCTATATTGTCTCATACCTGTCGTGATACTAAGCTTATTTTTGTCTCGTATCCGTCGTAGATACAGGGCTCATTATATCTGAGCCTAAGGCTCTTTATCAAATTTCTAAGCTGAAAGCTCTTTCTCACATGTTGGCTACTCCGGTCACAACTCCTTTATCTATTCATGAATTTCAATGTAATGAGATGCAACAATTTACAAATTATACATTCAGTATTCCTCATTCGATGTACACAAGTCTTATATCACTGCCTTCAGATCTAAGTTTGATATTCACATTCCAGTCATTCACACATTTCACATTTCATATAAAATTAGAAAGCACTTCCGATACATTCTTGAATATCAAACTTCTCAGACCAATAATGTCCAGAATCATGACATTCATATAAATAACAATTCAATAATTAAAAGTTAATCAAAATCAAGTCATTTGTAGTGAGAAACATCTAGGTTAACTCACTACACATATAATTCAAATAGAAGCACACATATAATTAAGTTTACACTTCTAGGTTGACTCACTATATGCTCTAGTTAAGCTATTGCCTTAATGAGCTGGCAATGTTTGGATGCTGACGATCAATTTGTGCTTCTTTAATCATGCAATACACATATAATTCAAATATTACTAAGTTGATCAATCACATAATTATTCAACCATGCACATGTATATGTGTCATGTCTAATGCATGCTTAATTGACTTTTCCTGAGTATGTATCCTTAATCACAAGTCTTAATTATTCAAATATTATAACTTGTACATAACTTGTTTGCAATTAGGTTATGTCTTAAGTAAGTTTGATTTCTCTAAATTCATCATTCATACATTCACCAATCCTTGTCTAAAATTATATATTTATACAATTTTCCCAATTCTCATTCATTCATACCTAATTCACACGACTCATATCCTTTGAATCACATTCGCATTCATAAGAACACTTTTGCACCTTTAACAACTCATAATTTTAGATTAAAGTACATTGATATCAAGATAATCCATTCCTTAAGTTATCACATTAATTAACAACCTAGACTTATCAAACCCTTGACAAATTAATCCAACATCAAACTAGGTTCATTTCAAGCTCCAATTAAGTCCAAATGCACCAAAGTAAAATGACTTATGCTTATTTGGCTCAACAATCACACAAAGCAAAAATTTCCCTTTCAAAGCATTGCCAACGATCGTGGGGCACCTTCCTACGATTGTGGGATGAATGACCTGAAAGTTTTCTATCCATATTCCTTCAATTCTTTCCAAATTTTCACTTCTTCATACCAAATTCAAAACACCTGCATCATAGTCCATTAATTATACATCAATTATACCTTAATTATACTTCAATTCTTTATCAATTTCATCTCCAATTCAACTCAAAATTATCCAATTGGCAACTTATAAACTATCTATCTTTCATATAACAAAAACCAAAACAGAAATTATCATTCACTATCATACATATAATCTTAGGGTTTTTCTTTCCAACTTCAAGAACCCTTTAATAACACCTATTTTTATCATAAATTCATCTTCACTTTTACATCAAATCTTAACCTAAATCATCCATCAAATTCCAACACAACTTCATCATCAATACCATAACCAAGTTCATCCCTAATTAATCATCATGAATGTTATGTTAACATATGTCACAATAGATCAATAAATCATATACTTGTTTAGCTCAAAGCCTCCTCAATGATCAAGCTATCCTATCCTTCCAAGCATACAAACACAACTCCAAGAGCAAGGTGGAAACAGAAAAGGATTTTAGCAATAAGATGGAGACAATAAAATATTGGAGTGGTAAGGTGTTGAATTTTGGGCAAAACTAAAGGTTGTGAGAGTTGTGTGTGTATGTCAGGAGTGACAAAGAGAAGAAGAAAGTGTGCAGCAAAAACAAATGAAGAAGATGGCCATCTACGTGCATGGGTCATGGGGTGTGAGTGTGTGGTGAGGGTTTGGACACTTGTTAAAACACTTGTCAAGTAAAGACCCAAGCTACATGTCTTCTGCTTAATCTTCCAAAACTCACTTAAATACCTAATCCATTTGTCACTCAATCTCTAAGACACTTATTATTCAATCTCTAAGCCATTTATCACTCAATTCCACTGCCACATGTCACTATTTCATAGTCCTAATCAACCTAGATTTTCGTGTGTCAACTTATGTTGCCATTTAACATTTTCCCTAGACTAAATGTACATATTAATTCACCAATTTCCCAATTGTAATAATTAATCTGAAAATTTTAATTATGATCCATCAAACCAAAATCCAAGACATAATCAATACATAATCACTTAAAACCTTTCATACCTCGAAAGACGTCAATTGAGTGCATATGCTATCCTTGCAACGTTTCTAAATCATGATTCATGTGCGTATGCAAATATTTTGCATGTAAATGAAATGCACCTTAAGAATTCTCAAATGATATAACTCTTATGACTTAATCTAATTGTTAGGCCCCTAAGTATAGAGACAGGCTATTACAATATTTGACTCAATCTATAAGTCAACATACTTCACAAAAT
This sequence comes from Erythroxylum carthagenense, assembly GCA_026413575.1. NCBI lineage: Eukaryota > Viridiplantae > Streptophyta > Magnoliopsida > Malpighiales > Erythroxylaceae > Erythroxylum > Erythroxylum carthagenense. The sequence continues at coordinate 19,445,913 of JANZLD010000004.1, read as the reverse complement.
ACTAAATGATCATAACATCAGTTAATAATATCTTGCAAATGACAGTAGCAATAAATCACTAAAAATAATAGTAGTAACAATAAAATGACAGTAGTAGCAATCGAACAAGAATACTATGTTGCAAAACACCAATAAAATCGCACTAACAAGCACATAGATAATCATGATTTTTGAAAACAATTTCTCGATATTTTTTAGATACAAAATCATTAATAATGTTACCAAGATCAATATTGTCCAACATATATTCTTGATGCATAAATTAACTTTCTTGTGACATTGATGACCTTAAATAGGTTTTCAATAATTTTAATTTTGAAAAACTTCGCTTAGCTAATTCTATAGCCACAAGTATAATCAATAGGATTTGCTAAACAATTGAAACATTTAGATAACAATCTAAACTTGACAAAAGGTTAGATTAGACAAGAGATATGCCCTTAACCTAGCTCAAATTGATATTTTAATATTTTTAAATTGACACAAAATGATATTATTTTTTTAAAATATTCATGCTATGTAAATTTAACTCGAGTTAAATTGTATCCAACATACGAAGTCATCCCTAATTTAATTAATTACTCCAAAAAAAGTAATGAAAATATGCACAAAGAGGGGCCTTTGTTGTAAATTTCTTGTGATAATATTTTTATTTGAATCTTATCAACTTATTGATCATACATTTTTAAATATAGAAAGAAAATGGGGCCAAGAATTCTCCAGATAGTAAAATAATTAACGTATTTATGTTAGTTAACATTTACGAATTATTTCATAATAACCTTGATAATTAAATTTTATAATTCTCATAATCAAAAGGTGAAGTTTAGTTATTAATTTTAAATATTGTTGGTGAAACAAACATGAAGTTAGTTCATCTTAAAAATAATAAAATTAAAGTAGCAGATTTTGATATTGTATAAAAAAAACTAGATGTCTTTTATAGAAATGTGATAAACTGATAAGTGTAAATTTTATCTTATTTTAGGGCATAGTTTGATATGTGTTTAGCTGTTAATTCGATCATTTAGTATATGTTTAGGTTAGAATTGTGTTTGTTTGTTAATTTTTTGTGTTTTAAGTGTTTTATGGGTTAGTACAAGCTTTTTAGCTTAAATATTATATTTTTGAGGTACCTTGATGTGTTTGCTAGTGTTTGAGGATCAATATCGAAGAACAAAGGAGTTTCAAAAGATGTTCAGGCTGAAACAAAATAGAAGGCTCAAATGTTAGCCACGATCATGGCTTGCATGGGCAAATGCACAGACGTTTACGAGCTTCATGTTTCGAGGAATTTTTGGACCTTTCAAACCCCAGAAAAATCCTAAGGTTACCCAAAACATAAAAGTCTATTTAAAGAATAACAAGAGTAGAGTAGAGGAGCTTTACATTCAGCCACTATTGGCAACCCTAAAAAGAGAGAAAAAGAAGAGAGAGAGACAAGGAGAAGAGGAAGAAAGAGGAAGAAGTGGATCCTGACATCGTTGCTCCCCGGATTAGGTGGTATCCCGATGTCGCTATCTTCTCAATTTTTCCAACTTAAGTTCTATTTTCTCTTCATTTATTTTTTAATTTAAATGTGTAAAGTTGAGATGGATTATATGGAAATGGATTTTGGGTTGTTGATAATGTTCTAAACTCTCCTTTGAGATTTTACTTTGAGTTAATGTTGATTTAGTTATTTTTGTATTTATTGGTTTGGGTGTTGTGATTGATTAATGTATTTCATGTTTCAGTAATAAACTGAGATGGTCAGTTGGACAAAGATGATTAGATCGGATTAATGAGAGTTAGGCGAACTAATTGATCATTTAATCAATCGAGTCGGTAATGTCATGGAGAGAGATCCCATGCGAGATCCGATTGTTTATTAGAGAGTTTTAGAACTAATTAGAATTGTAGGTAATTTGTGAATTGATAGATTGCAGGTTCTATAATTAGATTAGGGTTTACAATTTAAGATTTAATGGTTATAACTCGAGAGAGAGTAATCAACCCTATAACTGTCTAGAATTGACACTCCTATAAACACATAAATAGCTAGATTAGCATTAATGATAAATAAAATCCCCAGGTTGTCAATGCCCAGGGCGGGGATTCCTCGAATATTGTTCTTTTTTTTTTTTTACATTACTTCAAAACCAGGTTACCCCGGTTCAATACCATATTAAAATCACTTTAATGGTTATTAACAATATTATAAAATAACTGAAATATTATTTTAATAAATTACAATTTTTGTTTAATAACAACAATTATTAATAATCAATGCAACGAGCATATAATTAAATGCATTTAATAAATGTCTAGCCATCATTAATTTTTATAATCAAATCTTAAAAACACGAATTTTGTATACAATAATTCGGATATAGAATCATACACTTTTTAAAAAATTGTGAATGGGATTTATTTTTAAAAGTAAAATTTAATAAAATGTTTAGATGTTTTAATGACTGTCAAATAATGCCTCGGCACTTCAAAGTTTGACTTTGAAATATTCTTGCAATGTGAAATTATCATTAGAATATATCTATTTACTAATAGCTTGGAGTATACAAGTAGATTAGCAGTTCTATCAAAATTTATCAAATTATGATTTAGTACATAATAGTTTGATACTTTTATTGTTTTATATCTACAACGTCTAAAATTTAGACTAGTTCAACAACAATCCTACTTTAGATTTAAAGACTCATGGATCTAACATACATAGTTAAAAAATGGTTAATAATCTTTTCTGTAATCTTATAAAGGTTTTCTCTTTAAAATTCTTGTATTTATTTTTCACATGAGATTTTATAATCTCTTCTTCTTGGCTATCGTTAAAATTCAATCCGTAATATATATAAATTAGGCTAGAAATTTGATGCGAGTCGTTCTGTTGCTTAGACGCGTACCCTTGATGTCGTCTTCTGGTCCTGTGGTTTTGACTCAATATTAAAACAAACTAAAAAGTAGAGTTTTCTATAAACATTGGAAATACTTTTAACAGGTTACTTGTTATTATTATTCCTTAATTAAGAATGGATTGATGGACTGAATTCTTATTCCTTCACTTTTGTTTTCATTCTAGTCTCCAATACATAATAATTAATATTAACCAAAGTCAAATGTAAACAAGAACCAATCAAGTTCTTCATGGGCCAATACCAAATTGACGTACGAAATAGTTCTGTTCAAACTTACGAGAACGAAAAGAACAATAGCACAACCATATACTTGTACGAATTTTAGCGGCTCATTAAGTATAAAACTATTAAAAAATATTTGGTTATTTCACTTTGGTGAGTATAGATGCAAAATCAAGTACCTAGTAATAATCCTGCTTCTGGCTGGGTGACTTGGGTTCTGCAGGTAAAGGCGATATGGAGAGATGAATGACCAAATGCCTAGCTAAAGTTTATAATGATCGATACCTTTGGTTTATGGCAAAGAACGTGGGAGTACAATATGAAAGCGTGAAATTCCTGTCGCTCATGTCTGTGCCCCAATGACAAATACATATGATTTGCTATGATTAATAACTATTTCCAAATTTGTTCGATCGAAAGCTTCCATATAAAAAGTCCAGTAGAATTTAAACAATCATTTGGCTTTGGACCAGAACCTTTGAGGCGACAATTTGAGATATAGTTTATAATATTACGGTGAAGTTTAGAAGTACAGGCTTGAGAGGGTTGGGACCTCGTTAATGACTTAATATGATCCAGGTCTTAAGGACTAAAACGTTTTGAATTTAGGATCACTTTTATATTCAAAAAGCATTTTTACCCTTAAATTTTCTTTCTATATTGAACTTTGTTGTTTATTAATTACAATTTTACCGACCTATATTATTATTGTATTCTTTTTATCATAGGACTAATGTCCTCGCAAATATTTGATTAATTGCTAAATTTCTTTTTAAAATTGTACTTTAAATTATAGTATGTAATTTATTTATTTGAATCAAAAAATTATTTCAATTAATCTAGTTAATATTAACTAACATATATTTGATATAAAATTTTATCCCAAGTCAAATTAAAATACTTGATAATACATTTTCAAATTTATTCTTTTAAAGTAATATATTTTTAACTATTTTATGTAAAATATCTATTGTTAATAGTATCTAAAAATATGTAAGTATTTTTGATAGATCTTTCAAGAAATTCATATATAAATATTCCCTTTAAAAATATTTCTATATCTTTTTATTTTTGTAATTTTAGCATATAATGATAATGTTGAAGGCAATAATCACAATGAGTTATTATACATCATCATACAAAGAAACAATAAATTGTTATACCAAGATTAAATAGTGTAGATTGTATAACACCATAATGATACTTATATAAGGTTAACACAAACAAGAAAACATAAACTTCAACTACTTACAACGATACTTAAATACTCTGCTTATCTCATCTTCTTTCTTTACCTATCAACAACTCGCTCATAACTACTACTCCACTTGTAGATGTTTGTTTTCTTTACAATACTTGACATAGTAAGCAAACTTTCCTAAAAGTTATCCAAGCAGTCTTACATTTGGGCTCCTTGTCTTATATTTCCTTTTAAGTTGATATTAAGACCCTTTTAATATAATCTCTTCCATAGATTTTTCTTAGGACAATTCCTTTTTTTAATATCTCAATGGTTTGTTTAATATTTCTTTTATATTTTTTATTAGTATTCAGATAAACTAAGAAAAAGATCATAAAGAGTTATAGATGGTGTATTGGACTCTAATTTTGTTGGAGGTAGTTCTGATGGTTTATTTTGAATGTTTGACTAGCTTAATTACATTTGTTAGATAATCTAAAAACTCAAATTCATTTCACCATTAAAAAAAACTCAATCTAAAGACAAAGTTCATCTTAATAGGACATTTGGGTATGTATACCTATCTCTAATGGGATATATTTGGTAATTAGTAAAATATCATAAAATAAAAGAAAAGAGTATCTTGATCTTTTTATCGAATTCTATTCATCGGTTAAAAACTTAACAAATTTGTTAAAAAACTTTTTTTTTCAAAAAGGAAAGACATTCTTGCTCCAAAATTGCAAATCAAATGTCTCTTCTTCAACACTCTAGTTGGTGTCGAGCTTCCAATCCTCAATATCCTCTCTCTTTTAGGAAATCAAGGGTATTTAACTCATTTTGTTAATTACTGTGTCTTATATTACTATTCTTATAACAATAATTTGAATTTATTTCCTTGTGTTGTTAAGCTCTTTCCCTATTTTTTGGTTTCTTGTTGTTTGTATTAATTTTTGAGCTTTCAATACTTCCATTGCCCTTAAACCATTTCTTGCCTCTTCCATTGGAAGTTCAATCTTTGGAAATTATCAGTAGAAGGAAGCTTCTTCATCAACCTTTTCCTCTTAAACCACATTATTTACTCGGAATCCTAACTCAACTTCTTCCCTTGGACCTCTTTCCTTTACTACCATTTCCTCACATCCTTTTGTTCTTCTTTCATAATCCTTTAATCCCTGACTTAATTGGAAATAGATGATTGGTGATGCTACCTTTGTTAAATTGCACTACTGTTTATGTAATATTTCTGGTTTGCCTATTGTCTACCCCTTAAACCCCCAAGAAAGTCTTTAAAGAAGGGGGTAAGGTTTGGTCTTCAACTATTGTAGGTTTCTGTCTTAGAGAAATAAAAAGCAAAACAACCTTTCCCCTAACCATAGCTTGGGCTATGAAATAATGGAAGTCAAGGGACTTATGGAGTGCTTCTTAGTGAAGAGGGGATGCTTCAACTCATTTTTTTCCCCCAAATATTGGTGCTTTAGATGTTTTGAAAGGTGAACCTTGCCATTTCTCCAACATCCTTCTCTTCTTGCAAGCTTGGAAACCTAGGATATGTTTGGATGAAAGCATTTATAAGAAAGTCTCTGTAAGGGTAAGTTTTTATATAATTCCTAGTATTAATCCACTAATGAACTTATCCATTTAGCTAGCTTCATTAAGAAGCTAATTTGTATGGATGAGGTAATAGCTTTCAAGTAATTCCTCTAGAGTATTGGTCCACTAATGGACCCAACCATTTAGCTAGCTTCATTAAGAAATAGATTTGTATGAATGGGGCAATAATTTCTAGGTTGAGGATACTCACCCATTTAGCTAGCTTTATTAGGAAGCCAGTTAGTATAAATGAGGCAATAAAGCACAGGGTATGTCGAGTTATGCATTCTAGTTGAGACAAAATAAGGTTTTCCAAAGTCAATCCCTCTCTTAAGGCTTGAAGACAATGATATGCTACTAGAGGATTCTATCAAGGTCTCCTAACAATGGAGTCCTTTTCTAAAATATCAAGGTAAAGTATAACATGCTACTAGTAAGAAATTCACTGGGTGACTATTATGAGCTTATAGGGCTTCTAAATGACTTTGGTAAAGGTCAACAAGTAGATGCAACTATGATTCTTAATTATCCTTTTGATATGTTTTAAGTTAAATGAGGAAGGTCTTAATAATTATTCTATTATTGAAACATCTTGTGCACAAGGTGAGGAAAAAAATAATTTGTAATGCCTTTGTTCTTTGTCCTTAGAAAGTGATTCCTCAGGTAAATCAAACGATCAAAATTTATATATGGATAAGGCCTCATTTACGAAAATCTCCCTTATCAACTCCATTAATTAGCCCAAAGATGGCCTTAAAATAATTTTTAAAACTTAATTTTAATATAAAAAGGAAACCAGTTACAAGAATTCACACTTAGGGATACATCTTTAAACACACAATAAAACTTATATACATTACATTTTAGCTAAAAATAGTAGGAGAAAGCATTAAGTTAACACAGGCTTGAAATAAATTAATTTACAATAGGTTGAAAGCCCCAGATTCTCCAAGAAATATTCAGCCTTTTATTGCATTTCCTTACAATTTGATTTATGATAAGATGCTCCCTTATTCTTGCTTTTGTTATCTCTATAAGAGTATATGAGCTTCCAGCGTACCCTACAAATCTTTTGGAATTTGTTTCCTTCCAAATCTCTTAGAAACATGTTGTTCACCACCATTTATACTTCTTTGTCTTGCTTGGAACTTGGCATATGTTTTATTCTTTTGATAATGTCTAATAGCCTATCTTGGTTGAATCTATACTAGCATAGTCCTGATATCCTCTGCAGTATATGATTTGAGGTACTACAAAGTATTTGGTTATTGGGAGATAAACAAGTTCCTCATCAACTTTGAAGTTAAAGATCAATTTCCATTTTCTATTAGCTCCTTCAATTTGGCTTTTATTGAGAACGTAAAGAGTGTAGTCCTTACCTGTTGATTATAGATGAGAGCTCCCTAACCATACTAGTTATCAAACCATAAAGAAGCAAGAGTTCCTATCCCTATTTTACAGGTTAAATGCTATTGTGTAATTTCCCTCAATTTCAATATCTGATTAAAGAATCACAAGTAGGTCTATTTAGGAATCAAGGCCTAATGTTTGTTTTATTTTATAATGCATTTACGAATCCATTTAATCCAAAATGATTCCTTCTCACATAAGATTCTCCAATTTTTTTCATCATTAAAATTTTGTTGCTACTATTTATTCTCTCCAATCTTAGCCCTCCTACTTCCTTTGGCTTACAAGTATCTTTCTAGCTCACTTTTGCACCTCCTTCTTCACCTCACCCTTTCCCCAAAGGAATTGTTCCATCATCCTTTCTATAGTTTTAATAAGAACTTTTGATAAGAAAATATAGGAGCACAAGTATATTTGTATTGAAGAGATAAATAATTTTAGCATTTAGATTTTACCACTATATGAAAGAGTTATATTGATCCACAATCTTAGTTATTTTTGAATTTTTTTCTATTAGAGGAAAGCATTCTCTATATATAAGCCTTCTAGAGGAAATTGGAAGACCTAGCTATAGTAGAGGAGGAGTTTATTTAACCATTCCAGTAATTTGAAATATTACATTTGAAAGGTGTACAACACTTTTTGAAAGGATGAAAAAGCTCTTTTGAAAGTTAATTTCTAGGCCAGAAAAGCTCCTTAAATTTTTGTAACGTACTCATTAGTATGGATCCTGAGTTTGCATCGGTTTTGGTTAGCAAAATAAGACCATCTACAAAACATAAGTTTGATAAAGAAACCTTGAAATTTGGGGCAGTGGAAACATTATGCTTTAGCAATAATGTGAAAACCTCAATGCAGATTATGAATAGGTCGGGAGAGAGGGGATCCCCTTCCCTAAGTCCTTTGGATCCATTGAAGATTTTAGCAGGATTCCCATCAATCAAACTTCCAAATGAAGTGGAGGTTATGCAAGCTCTGATCCAGTCTATGAACATTTGGGGAAAATTTAAGACTTCAACTGTTTGTGATATGAAATTATAGTTGACATTATCAAATGCTTTATGGAGATCCACCTTGATAGCACAATTCTATGGATAGTTTTTTCTTACATAGCCTTTCATATATTCCTACATAATTAGAATATTGTCTCCAATATGTCTATTGCTTGAAAAAGCTCCTTAGTTCTCATTGATTATAAATTTTAAGACTGCTTTCAACTTATTAGCTAACACATTAGCAATGATCTTGTATATGAAGTTAGTGTAAGAAATAGTTCTATATTCGTTTAAGGAAACATGATTAGGGACTTTGGGGATTAGGCATAAAATAATTTTATTAATCTCTTTCAGCATAATCCCTTTCTTAAAAAATTCATGAATGATTTCCTTAATAATCTTTCCAGTCTTATCCTAAGTTTTGCGGCAGAAGTTCCTAATAAGACCATATAGTCCATCCTCTTTAGACCCATCTATGTTGAAAACATTACCTTTATTTAATTATCACTGACTAGTTTGATCAAGTTATTGGCTTCTCTTTCAGGTATGCTAGAAGAGATAAAATGTTTTAGATCCTTGACATATATTCTTGAGTCCCCCTCAGATCCCAAAAGTTTTTTGAAAAATTCACAACTTCCTTTTTGTCTTCATCTTATATACTGTTGATGTGTCTCAAATGCACCACAAAATAGACCTAACTCTACACAACTAATTTTATAGCAGTGATGAGTAGGGATTGTATCCACAGAAAGTATGTGTAAAGCTTTTCTAATAAGAAGAATTGATTTCTAGGATATTGAGGGGAGGGGGGCTTGGTTTGATGCAATTAAAAAAACAAAGTAAAATTAAAATAACAAAATAAAATTAAAAAATAATAAAAATGATGAAAGTGATGAATGTGTTTAGAATTTGGTTCTCGGTTCAATCTCAGCTTAAATGCAATTAAACATACATTATTGTCATATTGTTTTCATACCTCTTCTAGAAACAATTGATCTTAGATTAATAACAAGTTTTGCTAACCTCGATTTTCACTTAGATCACGTTTAATGAAAATAAGTTGTTAAATTAAACCTAGTTATCAAACAACCTAGAAGAAGCTCTTAAGATTTAGTTGGATATCTATATTATGAATGAGGAAAATAGATCAATCTAGGCAATAACCACACAAGCTCAAGTCATTTAACCTAGTTATGTTATCCCTGCTGACTCAACATCCTTAATTGCCACAAATGAATCCAAAACATAACTATTACGTATTGTATTTAAGCAAGTAATGGGTTTATGTATAAACAATTAAATGATAACGATAATAATAATTATCCATACATGAATACCTAAATCAATAGACATAAAATAACATAAAAAATCCCTTAAGAAAGTGAATATAATGTTTGGTGTCAATTTCATCCTTGAACCGGGAAAAGGAAGCTTATCCCTCCATAGGTCTCCAAAGTACGCCTTCAAGAAGTCCCAAAATAATTCCCCTTTCTAAGCCGCTCAAATGTCGCTTTATATGAAAAACTAAGGTTTTGGAAAGATACATGGTTGGTTGCATAACTATGCATCCAACCATGCAAACCAAAAAAATGAAGATTTCGTGAAGATACATGATCAGATACACAGTTGTGTATCCAACCATGTATATAAAAAATGCATCTTTTGAATGTATACATGGTCGTCTAAGTAGATACACAACTGTGTATCTCCTAGATCATGCTAAATTGTTGTTCTTCTTGCAATTTCTTATCCCATCTTCACCCTAATCAATCTCCTTCTTTCGCAAAGACAAAGGAGTTCTATCATCAAGAGGATGGCTCAAAGAATGTACTTTTAACTTATTTTAGCTCTTGAATTTCTAAATTGTACTTAAAACTAAATGTAAACCAAAATGAGTTTTGTAAACATTTCATAGCATCAATCATTAAGTATTAAGGAGTAAATGTATAATCAATTAAGCATATATCAAGTTCCCCCATACTTAACTTTTGACCATCCTCCATCAAAACAACAAAATCAAAGTTACAATCTAAAACATTAACTCATTTTCCATATATCCCAAGAATAGATAGTCATAAAAAAAGAGAAATAACTTTCAACACCATAACAAGAACTTAACATTAAATGCCTCTACTCATGATCAATCAACAATCATTACCTTCACAAATTGACAAATCTAAGGGCAGACTTTGACAAAATGTGTTTAAAAATAAGATAGATCTATAGGTGCACTTAAACACCATTCATGATTAAGACATTCCACAATTTTGCATATTGTTTCATTTCTCCACCACTAAGATTCACATGTATAATCATGAACCAAAGGACTTTTTAAGGTTGTAATGTGAGTAAGGGTTAAGGTGAGATGTATTTAGATAATGTGGTATAAAAGCCATCACAGCTAGTGAAGAAAAAAGAAAACACTTAATGTAACATCATGCGCAAAAACCAACATTCACTCAAAATTGGGTACCATTAGCTATGATAAATGCAAAAGCTATGTTTCACAACTCATATTCAAGCCTTAAAGCCATAAAAAGATAGCCAATTAGAAGGGAACAATCATAAAAATCGATAATAACAATATATTGAAACTATAAGGAGTGATCCTTCAAAACATCTACCTTATATACATCATACTCAAATCACCCATTCATTACAACTTTAGGAGGAGAAACTAATCATGAATAACTTTGCAAAACAATTGCATTTGCTCCTTGATAGTTTTATTTAAACATATTTTCCTTTCTTTTCTTTTTCTTTTTTATTTTTTTATTTTCAACAAAAATTGAAAGAAGCTATATTAACAATGGAATTCATTGACAACATTTAAAATGACATTTCGAAAATTATAACCAACCTACATATATGCACACCCCCACACTTATACTTCTTGGCATCCACAATCATCAACAATTAACAAATGCTCCACTAGCTTTAAGGCTTGAGTAGGACATTTGGTTAGGTTTAGGGCATGTAACATGGTTAGGACAAAAGAGAAGGCAAATAAAGCTCAAGGGGGCTTAATAAAGGGAAAAATATCAATAAGTAGGTTATTTAGATAATGTAACTTGTGAAACAAATAATGCCTATATCATTTTCATATTAACGCATATGGTAAAAATGTTGTCTTGAATAGAAAATCAAAGTAAAATTTAGGATGTACAGGTCATCAAGGTTACACATAAACAAAAGACAATGAGACTAATATGAATGTATCAATCTATAAAGGCTCAAAATCTCGCTGGCTTATGTCTACCACTAATCACAACTCTTCTAAAGATAATGTATATTGAATACTCACAAGAGTAAAAGTACATGCTAAATTTTTCATGAATTTCTCTAGTAAATGCACTATCTAATTATGACTATATAATCCTAAAAGCAATAAAAAAAGAGAAACTGCTTGTTTGTTCATTTGATTTTTTTTAAACACTAAAGAAACACACTTAAGCAAAAATTATGCTTAAAAATGTGTATGAAAACTAAGATCCCCAGCCCCCACACTTAAAACTTACATTGTCCCCAGTGCAACATCAAAAGTAATAAGTGGAGCACTTAACAGAACTACAAATGTGAAAATGTAAAGGAAAAGAAACAAACTTCCGTTGGGTTACCACCCAAGCAATGCTTTTTTTATTTTCCTTGGCTTGAATCCATGTTGTCCTTATTAAATTGTGAAATTGTGATCTTCAGGAATCACAACTTTGGCATTTTCCACTTGACCTTCATCAGGATAAGACTTGAGGCGCTGACAACTCATATGCATTGTCTTCCTTGTTTTAAAACTTTTAGTCTCTACTACACTATACGGAAAGACTTTAGTTATCACGAAGGGATCAACCTAATAAAGGTGACATTTATGAGGAAAAAATTTATATTAGTACAATAAAGAAGCACTTTTTAACTAATGATAAAGCTTCTTGATGAGACATTAAAAACTTTGGTCTTCTCTTTTATTGAAACCGCTTCTTATTTATTTGTATGCTTCCACTTACAATCTTCCTGTACTAAAAGGTCAATCACATTAATTACAAAAATAATGTTAATAAGCACTCCCATAATGACCATACATGCCAATCACATAAATATCAATTCATTTACCTACACAAGCACATCCTCAACAACCCCATCTGGGTAAGTATTAGTGTGATAAGCCAATTGTCTGGTAACACTAGTTTCTTTTAGTGGACCTAAATTTAAAGAAGCATATATGGAATGAGACATAACATTAATCGATGCTCTTAAATCTAACATGGGCTTTTTAATCTTAGTGTTGTCAATTTTATAAGGAATAGTAAACATGTTTGGGTCTTTAAACTTAGGAGGTAATTTCCTATAATCGACTGTAGAAATAATTTCACTCATCCTAATCATTTCATTTCCTCTTAACTTTTACTTTTTCGTACACAATTCCTTGAGGAATTTTGCATACCTCAGCACTTGCTTGATTGCATCTAATAATTGGATATTCACTTTAACTTTTCGAAAGGTCTCCCAAATCTCCTTATCCTTATCCTCCTTATTTTACTTTACTAACCTACCAAGGAAAGGTGGAGGCTTAGTCTTTACAACAATTGGGAATTCAGAATTTACCTTTGAACTCGATGGTATATCCCTTTCCTTTTCGAGATCCTTCTTAATATCTTCTTCATTAGCCATCCTTTGAGTAATTCTTTCAAGGTCCTTAAGCTTCCTACCGCTCTTTATGGTGATTGCACTAAATTATTCATATTTGTCTCAGGATGTGAAGGTAGTTTTCCTCCTCTTTGAGCTTCTAGACAGTTTATTACCATTGCCATCTGGCTCACCTAGTTTTCCAAATTATGAATGCTAGAATTCATCTTCTAAAATTTAGATCTAGTCTCCTACTAAAAGTGTTAAGCACCCTATTGGAATTGCAAAGCATTAGTTACAAGATACTTAACTATATATTTTAATGACATACTTGAGGTAAAAGATGCTTGTGGCCTTGATTCGAATGGATGTGCTCCTTTCGACCTATTATGGAAGTAATTCTACTACCTATTTCCCTTATAACTCAGGTTAGCATGATCCCTCCAACCTGGGTTATATGTCTAGGATTACGAGTTATATTAGTTGGGAAAATTGGCTCTTGTAGCATTTACATATTCCATACTTCCCTTTTGTAATGTTAGGCACTCATCAGTTAGGTGGCTTCTATTTGTGCATATTCTGCAAGCTTTTACTTGTGTTTTTCCAATTACAATTTGTCTAACAAAAGACGTTAGCTCATATAAAAGATGTTTAATGGATGAAGTACTTACCTCGTTTATACAGCAAACATCGTTACGAGTGACAAATTGTTGTGTGTTTATGACTATACACTTAATTAGAATATTAGCCTCCATGAGAGTCTTCTCACGTAGTGCCCTACCACTCCCTATATCGACCAAAATCCTTTCCACAAGTAACAATCCCTCGTAGAAATATTGGATAAGAAGTTGCTCTGAAATGTTGTAGTGAGGACAACTGACACATAATGTTCCCAATACTTGTAAAGGAACTCTTCGTTGTTTTTCTTTATGCCACATATTTCTTTCTGTTGGACCCCGTCTTCGAGGCCCAACATTCGGACCCATATAAGCATGGAAGACCCAAAACCAAACACAAACCGACC
>JANZLD010000004.1:19405562-19425145 GCA_026413575.1 Erythroxylum carthagenense | reverse complement strand
TTATGCCAAATCAGTTTTTCTTCATCTGTTGATATAAAACATGAAATATTTTGACTTTGCAAATCTTCTAAATTAATTTTATAAAGATTGTTTTGTCTTTTGGCAGAGAAGAATATGGAACCGTCCTTGTTTTTGACTACATAAGAGTTTTCATTAAAGGATACCTCAAAGCCATAATCATATAATTGACTTACACGAATCAAATTATTCTTTAAACCTTCAACTAGCAGAACATTATCAATAGATGCAAAGGAATCTTTACCGATTTTGCTAATTCCAACTATCTTGCCCTGTTGGTTGTCTCCAAAAGTTACTGATCCTCCCTTCTTATTTTGAAGATCTAGGAACATAGATCTTCTTTCCGTCATATGTCGCGAGCATCCACTGTCCAATTACCATTGGTGTTGGTTGCTTTTTCCAAGGAAGGAGATCTGCAGTAGGTATTATGTTCTTTTTAGGTACGCAGATTTTCTTAGGTCCTTTGGGGTTAGTCTTATAATTATTCATCGAATGATAATAAGAAGACTGGTACTTTTTCTTTCTATAAAAAACAAAATTCTTTTTGAAACAAGTATTGCTATTAGTAAACCCTAAACCACTCTTATCATTAGGGTGTCTATATCTTCCAATAATGTCATTCATTTTTTTTGTACTTTTAGTAAAGGTTGATAAATCTGCTGAAAGAGTATTAATCCTTTGTTTCAACTGACTAATTTTCTCCGATCTATCTATAGTTACTTTCTTCTTCATATCGTCTACTTGTGTCTTAAGGCAGATGTTTTCTTTTTCTAACTCTTTCGTGTTCTTCAAGTTTTCAACAAACTTTCTTTTTAAGGATTTATATCGCTTTAGTATAGCATGTGAATCTTCTAACAATTCTAAATATGCATCTTTAAGTTCATTAAAGTTAGAAGTTACCTCATCGTCAGTTTCTTTTCCGGCTACCAAGCATATATTTACTTGTACTGATGCTTCTGAATCTGAATCAGATTTGGACGAATCCAAATCTTCCTAAATTTCCATCATGCTCTTTTTGTTTTCTTTATTTTTCTTCTATTTTCTTCTAAACAACGGACATTCAGACTTGTAGTGTCCTGGTTTGCTGCACTCATAGCAAATGATAGAGGTCTTCTCGTTCTTGACTTCGTCTTTGTTATTTTTCTTAAAAGAAAAATCTTTATTTCCCTTTGCTTTCTTTTTCCAAATTCTTTTAATCTTTCTTGAAATAAAAGATAGTTCATTCTTGAATCTTGATCAAATTCACTGGTATCATCATTCTTTATTTATTCAATCTTCAATACTTTTGACGATGAGCTTCTATATTTATAAGTCTTGTGATTTTTCTGACCAGCCTTTAATGCTATAGATTTTTCTCTTGTGATTTTTCTGACCAGCCTTTAGTGCTATAGATTTTTCTCTTCTAGTTTTATCTTCTGCATCAAGCTCTACTTTATGTATCTTCAAAGAACCAATCAATTCATCTGTCTTTAATTTGCTCAAGTCCTTGGCTTCTTATACTGTAGTGACTTTAGGTCTCCATCATTTAGGTGGACTTCTGAGAATCTTTCTAACATGGTCTTGATTATCATAGATTCTCCTAAGAGCTTTAAGTCCATTAACGATAGTTTGAAATAGTCCAAACATTTGATCAATAGACTCATCTTCTTTCTTCTTGAACAGCTCATATTGATGTACAAGACTACTGATCTTGGACTCTTTCACTTGATTTGTGCCTTCATGTGCGATGGATAAAGTGTCCCACATCTCCTTTGTAGTTTCGCATCCATGAACTTTATCATATTCACTTCTGCTTAAAGCATAACTCAGAAAGAACTTAGCCTTTGAGTTTAATTGAAATCTAGCTTTCTAATCGACTGACCATCTGGTACGAGGAATGGTATTTCCTTCATCATCTATTGGTATGTATGGTCCATTCTCGATGATATCCTAAAGATTAATGTGTGTGGATTCTATAAAGAGCCGCATCCTGTCCTTCCAATAATGATAATCCTCAACATTGAATGCAGGAGGTCTTGTGACCGAGGCACCTTCAGCTATAAAAACATGTGATTCAGCCATGGATTTTTGTCTTCACTTTGTAAAGATGGTTCTTGGAAACTGAGCTCTGATATCAACTGAAATAAATCAATTATTAATATAGAATTCACTTAAAGTATACGAAATACACAAGAACGGGGGTTGAATTGTGTAATCTTTTTGAAAAATACAAAAACCTTTGATATTTCTTGAAAAAAACTTTTTCAACTATCAAATGAATACCAAAGATATTATGCTAAAGTAGATACGTATTTGAATCGCAAATAACTTCTATTTACTCGTATAATAACAAGAAAAATTAAAGTGTAAGGTTAGAAGATAGACGCCGCAATTTTATACTGGTTCACCCCAAACTTTGAGTTACGTCCAGTCCTCATAGTTCGTCTAAGTTTTCACTATACTTCTTCAATTTTACAAGTATTCTTTCTTCCTTTCCAGAGCCTCTTCAGGTCTCTTACATAAAATATTCTTTCTTCTATTTTAGCCTCTTCATGTTCTTAGCCTTTTCTTTCTTTCACTAGAAAGATATTGTGAGCTTTTTGTTACATTAGAGTTTGCTCTCTTGCATCGCACTTTGAATACAGAATTTTTCTAAGTATGTAAAACTTGAAAGCTAAAAGTTGTTCAATCTTCGACTACGACTAGCATTTATAGCCTAAGTCTCCAACTGCTTTTTGATTCTTGTAGAAACAGTTATTTAGTTGAGTTCTATAACTAACTCTAACTAACTAGCTGTCCGATGTACTAGATTATCTTCATGTTTGTATCGTCTGTGTTTTGCTTCTTTTGTCATGATTTGTCGTATGTGTTTTTACTTCTTCTGTGTTTTGCTTCTTTTGTGTTTTGCTTCTTCTATGTTTTGCTTCTTCTGTGATGATGTGTCGTTTGTGTTTTTGCTTCTTTTGTGTTTTGATTCTTCTGTGTTTTTTGCTTTTTTTGTTTTGCTTCTTCTGTGATGATATCTAGTCTATATTTTTTATTCTTCTGTGCTTTGCTTCTTCTGTAATGACGTGTCATCTGTGTTTTTCTTCATCTGGGATGACTATATGATATTTCTATTTTTCTGCACGCTTAATACACTTATCTAAACAATTCATTTATTTCTAATATTATTAGTATTTAATGGTCACCAAAATTAATAGACATGAAGTCTTCTTGACTTAACAAATCTCCTTTATCAACCTTTTCATCTTCGTCAGAGGGAAGTACTTATCTAGAAATGTAAGCACTAGCTGCTTCCATATCGTGATATTAGTTAGGATTAAGGAATGATACCATGCCTTAGCTCTATCCCTTAATGTGAAGGGAAAGAGCTTCATCCTAAGATCATCTTCCAACATTCCATTATATCTGAAGGTATCAAATATCTCTAAAAAGTTATACTAGATGAGCCTTAGGATCCTCTTTAGCTAACTCATAGAACTACACATTAGTCTGTAGTATATTCAGCAATGCTAGTTTGATCTTGAATGACATTGATTGCACTGGTGGTCGAGTGATGCCTTATTGTGCAGCATTTATCCCTGACCTCATAAAGTCCATAAGGCTCCGGTATTGGTCTTTATGATTGTAATCTTTTTCCATTGTTCTTTCGATCTCTTGTTGGTGTCTCACTCTTCAGATTTCTCTTTCTTATCTTGTGATGTCAAGAGCTTGAGTTTCATCGATCTTGCTTAAACTTCGAGTAATTCTTGTTTTCATACAGTCATAAAGACACAAGAATGGCAAAACATTCCTTATATCAAAGGAATTCAAATAGTCCTAAAGCTAAATTCTAGACAACGATATCAAAAACTTGTTGAGCAAGTTTTATATCTAATAAAACCTATAATATATAGCAAGTATAAATATAAGGTTATCGTTTGCATGAGGATTATGGAAGGTTAACAATTTGAACCTAAATTTTTCTAAGGGATTTAGAATGTGATTTGAATAAAAATAATTAACAAATAATAGAAACAAATAATAAAACAAAGAAAATAATCATATAACAATTGAGTTGTATATTAAATTTAGGCTTATTATTAAGATTGAATACTTAAGACTTATTCTTTCCTTATTTTCTTTCCCTTATTATTGTTGACTAAATTATGTGTTTTATCCTAGATTTCCTTAGGTGTTAATTACTCTCTCAAGATTTAATCAGTTAATCCTAATTTAATTTAAAAATTCTAGATTTGTAACTTCTTGATTCACAAAACTTTCCCTAGCATTTTCAATTATATACGAAGCTATCTATTGGATAATTAATTTCTTAAATAATATCCTTCCTTGAATGATTGTTAATTTGATAAATGTGGGTTAAATAAACTACTGACTCTCATTGCATAATCTAACACTGATTACTTTTGACTCACTCTCTCGATCTATTGTCAAGTTTAAGCATAAACAATTATCACAAGCTTCTAATATGTATTGAAATAAAAAATAATCAAAGTCATAAAATAAATCCAGAATAAATGATAATCTAAAATTTAGAACTTCATGAACATGTTTAACTTCTTATAATTCATATTACACATTAAGAATAATGAAAGAACTAATTACTCCTTCGTTTGGAAAGCTGGAATTCTTGGATGTTTGTTTTGATCTCCTAGATTTGATCCACTTTTTGATGTTGGCTACTACATTGGGTGCTACTGTTATCGATGAGAACGTGCAAACATTTTTGTTGATGACTATCCATAACTCGCATCTGTTTAAACTGCCCTTAATCCTGCATCACCTTTAAGGACACCCTGGGACTCGCTGATATCCCCTATTCTAGTTCTTTATTGATTTCTTCGTTTTTAGTGGTATCTTTCTCCTCTACCATGTACATATGAAATTGCCTTGTTTTGCATTTGTGTCATAGAATTTACTTCTCATCTCACCAAAAACATAATCTTCTCACCCTTTGCTTGTCAAACTCTTTATTGTTCATTATTTTCATGCCTTATAAATTTTTGTTGTAACTGGACTTATTCATATTCCCTTGATGCCCTAGTGTAGGAAGTAGGTCAGCTTCTAGATTATTTTTTATTAGAGGAATGGTTCGATTAATCTTTTTATGCATTAGGCTTGCTCCTCCTCCAATCATGCCCTAATGCTTTTGCTCCTTTTTCGAAATACACAAGTACATTGGAGGCTATTATAGCTTCTTATTTCCTAAAGAGTGCATACGCTTGATGGAGTGTTGATAGATCCATCATCTTTACTATTCGCTTTAACTCTTGTTTAAGGTCCTTTAGAAAGAAACCTATCAAACAAGCTTCTAAAAGTGTTAATTTATTAGAATTTTTTTGAACTGCACATAGTATTCAATCACCAACCTATCTTATTTAAGTGTCTTCAAATCATCAATTAGATCTTTGAAAATTTGTTCATTGAACCTCTATCTTGATTTCATTATAAATTCCTCCCATTTAAATAACTCCCCTTCACTTTTGTTCCTAATCATCAAATGGTACCATTCTAATGCTATTCCTTCCATGTGTATGGATACCATATGAACCTTCAATTTGTCTAGTGTGTGATCAATTGCAAAGAATTGTTCTTGTTAATAGATCCAACTTCTATCTTCAGTGCCATGGGAAGTCCAGCTTGTTAAATCTCATTGGAATAGTATAGTTATGTGTCTCTCTGATGTTTTGTGGCTTCACTTCAGAGTTTTCCATGCCTATCTTCTGTAAGAGTTTTTGAAACATGGATTTGATGTTATTGATCTCTTTTTCATTCCTTATTTGTTCCTCTAGCAGATTCTTCAATCCTTCTTCTAGCTATCACACTTCAGCTTCCCTCGTGTTTTTTACCATTATGCTACATCCAAGAATCATTCACTCCGATACCAATTGTTGTGAAATTTTATGAAAAGAACATAGAAAAATAATGACTATACAAACGAGAAGACACATAAAAAGAATAACCAACCTATTTCCAAATTTTTCTTTGTTTATTTTAGTGGTTACAATAGTTAATGAAAGTACTCAAATCCCTAAGATGACGACACATGTTTTATTTCTAGATAGTTTGTTACTCACATTTTTTCCTTATCATTAATGCTAGTATTTCGACGTTCTTCTTCTTCTTCTCGCTCTGCTTCCTTCTTTGACATAATTCTCTTTCTCCCTTCTATCCATCAAGTACATTGTTTTTTTTTCATAATAGTTTCTTTTTTCAGATAAGTGTTTATAGTGGTTATTGTACGAGAACTCTTACTCTTTCCAAGTGGTCATTGAAGGACTCTATTTATATTACTATTGGTGAAACAATGCAGTGGTACCCCTGGCATATTGCAAAATTAGAAAGAGAGCTAAAGTTGACTTAAGTTGATGGAAGTTATGGTGGAGGTGCAGGATGCCAGAATTCTAATTCCCACCACTCATCCTCAAGTTTGTTAAATCATGTTAAACTTGTAATATGTCTTTGTTGGTGTTACCCTTCTTTATATGATGTTAGTACATCCTCTATATACAACACTAAAGATGTTCTTCGTACTTACTTAATGATTTACTGAAACAATGATAACTAATTCATCTATAACTAACGATTAAATGTATCTAGGGTTCTTGTGATAAATTTACTATGACCTTTCTTGCTTCCAATTTCAAAATATTCTTCACAATGGTTTAGCCAAGCATATCATTTAGTAGTAAGGCTTGTGGTATTAGCTTCAACTCTTATATTGACTTCACATTTGCAGATATACGTATGGCTGAGAATAGGAAAAGAATTTTAGTATTGAATAGAGAAGATATGATATCTAAGGTAGACCAAAATGCTTGGGAAACTTACTTAGCAAGGCAGGGAGTGAAAGTTATATTTCTTTTAATGGGCAACTTAGGATGGTATTTCAAGAAGAGATCAGCTTCCATCTTCTTTGATTTCAAATTCAGAGAAAAATATCATACACATTTTCAGTGTATCTAAAGTTGGGAAGACTTTCGATAGCTTTAGGAGCGAGTATGAACAACAATCCTAGAACTAAAGGACTCCTCGTGATTATTAAAGCCAATTTAACTTTCTTGATTTCATTACATTAAGCAATATAGTCATTCTCTTTTCGTGAGCACATTATGTGCTCTGACCTATCCTTGCTCTAATTATTTCTCTTTACTTGCTAGTGTCACATAACCCTGAATGCTAAATTTTCAGATTTTGTATAGTTGGAATTTTAAGGTTTCATTGCTGAAAATTTAGGTTTAAGATTTTAAGGTTCAATATGAATAGAATATAGGTTTGAGATGACTAGAATGTAGGTTAGCTTTACTAGAATTTAGTAAGGAATACAAACAATAGGTAGTAGGAAATTGGGAATCACTTGTAGGTCTAAAAATCACTTTTAGAAGAAAGCATCACACCTTCTAGTTGAAAACTCGAGTTTGTAGAAAAATTCTAGATTTCTTGTCATTCACACACACACACTCAGAGTCTTAGAATCCTTATTCTAGTAGGAAATTCTAACAAATTTAAATCTTATTCTAATAAAATTCTATAAGTCCTAAAGAACTAATATAATATATATAAAATCACATAATAGAGTTTCCTATATTATTCATTGACTGTGATTGCTATAATTTATACAAAGAGTTACTAAAAATACAAAAGATAAAATAAGAGAAAGTTATAACCAACAGAGAAAGAATAGTGAACTATTACAAGCAGTAAGACCTAATATAGAGTTTGTTATTCCTTAAACTTATCCATTATATGCCCTCAAAAGATGGGGGATCCATCGGAGAATCCAATCTTATAAGAAAAATGGAAAAACTGATTGCAAAGCATATTAGCTAAATAATCCTTTGAGCTAATATGCAACACACACAAAGAACCACTAGAGACATAATCACGAACGAAATGTTAATCAAGAGCTAAACACTTCATACTTGAATGGTAAACTAGATTGGCACAGAAATATATAACACTTGCATTATCACAAAAATAAGCTTGGTGGCTGTTGGATATGAGCACCTAATTCATGAAGCAAATTATAAACCTATAAAACCTCTACAATAGCACTTGCTAAAGCTTTATATTTAGCCTCCATAGATGATCAAGAAATAGATTTTTGACAAGTGGATTGCCAAGAAATGATATTATAAAAAAGAAATAGCATATATGTTGGTAGAATAACCATTATCCTTAACACTGCCCCAATTAAAATCAGAAAAAGTGGTAAGAGTCATAAGCGAGCTACGACTGAGAAACAACCCATAATGAATCGTACCCATTAAATATCTTAAAACTCTTTTGAGAGCTTGCAAATGCAACTGTGTAGGAGCATGCATGAACTAAGAGAGCTTGTTTACAAAAAAAAACACATATCTGGAAGAGTGATGGCCAAATATTGGAGAGAGTCAACAAAGCTACTACAAGATTTAACATAAATTTATGGTGAGCCATCAACAAGAGTGTAAGACTCAAATGAACTCATTGGTATGGTAACGTCTTTCACACCATCCACGCTAAAACAGACAATCAACAAGAGTGTAAGACTCAAATGAACTCATTGGTGTGCCAATGTTGAGAAAGAAAAATACCTATTAGAGTGGAAATTACCTCAATGCCTAAAAAATGATGCAAAGGACCCAAATATTTGATTAAAAAATATGTTGCCAGCTTCTGAACAAAGTAATTCAAGAAAATGGAATTGTTATCGGTGAGTATCATCTGCATAAACTAAAAAAATAATCTATGATGCCATTGTAATTATAAACAAATAGATAGGCATTTACAAGTGATTTGTGATAACCAACAATAAGAAAAAAATTTTGTAACTCAGTATACT
This sequence comes from Erythroxylum carthagenense, assembly GCA_026413575.1. Lineage (NCBI taxonomy): Eukaryota > Viridiplantae > Streptophyta > Magnoliopsida > Malpighiales > Erythroxylaceae > Erythroxylum > Erythroxylum carthagenense. Next base: position 19,416,321 of record JANZLD010000004.1, on the reverse strand, counting down.
AAGTTCGAAGAGTCTGCTTAAGGCCATATAGTGCCTTTTTAAGTTTGTAGATATGATAAGGATATTATGAATGAATATAACCTAGAGGTTGCCCCATGTAAACATCTTCAGTCAATGTTCTATGAAGAAACTCATTATTAACGTCCAATTGGTGTAATGGACAATTTGGGATAAGGCACAATAGATGATAACTTTAATTATCACCAGCTTAGTAACAGGACTAAATGTCTCAAAATAGTCATGCCCCAATTCCTATAAAAATCCCTTTGCCACGGGGCGACCTTTATACTTATCAATGGAGCCATCTGCTTTTCATTTGATACTAAAGATCCCCTTGCAAGTAATGGGAACATTATTAGATTTTGGAACTAGCTCCCAAGTACCATTATGTAAAAATGAATTAAACTTAACATCTATAGCTTTACGCTATAAGGGATCTCTGATAACCGGGGTGACAATGGATGGTTCAAGTGTAGTATGGAGTGGGTGCTTGATGGTAATGTTAACAAATTTGTCACCATAGTACTTCATATTGGGTTTCTGAACCCAAGTTGGGTGAGGTGGAGGAAGAGGAAAAGGTAAGTGTAATAGGGAAGGAGAAATTTTTTGGTATAATGGAGTCTGAGTAGGTGATGGAGAGGAAACAAGGAAAGGGGATTCCATAATGGAAGAAGATGATGCACTGAGGTTATTGGTAGTAAGAGGGGATTCTAGTGGGAGAGAACAGTGTACTTTGGTTGGTGGCATCCAAAGAGGAGGGAGTGGATAGGGGTAATATAATAAGACAGGTTATCGTGGTGCTAAAGAATGATCAGGTTGCTCATTTACTTGTTTAAAATCTATAAGGAAAACATCTCAAACTAGGTTAGAGAACTCATAAGATTTGTTGTGAACTTGATTAAGGAAAACATCCTCAACAAATTTCACAGGGTGGGATACATATCGATGATTAGTTGTTGGATCAAGACACTTATATGCAGATTTATTGGTAGAGTAATTGAGGAAGAGGGATAGACCGTTAATGGAGTTTAGATGAGGAATATGGCCTAAACCAAAGACTCATTGGAGTGTTTTACTGCTATTATACCATAAAAAGATACTGAGTTTTCTATATTATTCATTGATTGTGATTGTTATAATTTATACAAAGAGCTACCAAAAATACAGGAGATAGTTACAACAAATACAGAAATAATAGTAAACTGTTACAAGTAGTAAGACCTGATCTAGAGTTTGTTATTCCTTAGACTTATCCTTTGCAACTACTACTTCCTATCAAATAAGGAATCCTAACATAATCTAAATTTTGGCCCTTATCTTTTGCTGTCAAATCAATTACTAATCTTCATCCCACCAAATTAAAACTTATGGTTGATTAATTTTTCCTTTTTTATTTCTTCTTTATACTGTAAGATATTTTACATCAATTCTCCCCGACTTATTTGAAATCATCATCGATGTAAAATCTGAAAGATTTTGTTCACATATATCTAAATTTAACTTTTGAAATTCTAATTCTAAAATCTAAGTACTGTCATAAAACAATCTTCCTTTCCACTTGATAAGAAACTATAAATAACCTCTATGTCTTGTGCCTACAATTTGTTCATCAAGAACATCCTCTATTTCTTACTTAAGATAAGGAGTGGCTAAAATTCTTACAATTACAGTAGGAGATTGCTTATCCTGTCCATGATAAATAGGCAAGTCTGCAATATTAAAGATAAGAAATATTCCCATGTCATTTGGTAATTCTAAAATATAAGCATTAGCACTTATCTTCTTGATGATCTTATAAGGTCCAACATTTTGTGAATGAAGTTTCTTATATTTTCTTTCTTTTTAAAACACTTAGGATAAATCCTAACTATCAACATATCCCCTTCATTGAATTCCACCGATCATCGATGTTGATCAACATATTACTTATAAGAAAAATCAGTGGTTATTATCTTTCATTGTATCTCATCAAATATGTCCCTCGCCTGTTGTGCAAAACCTTCACCTTCAACATTATCTTATGTTGTTTGTGATAAAGGAACCAAATTAATTAGCTTTCTTGGTTGAACTCTTGAAACTATCTCAAAAGGGCTTTTACTGGTAAATCTATTACTAGAATATGCAAATTCTGCCATAGGAAGAATTAGGTACCAATTTTTCACACTGTCTCTAACCAAATATCTTAACAATGATCCCAAGCTTTTATTCACAGCCTTTTTTTTCTATCAGTTTGGGGATAGAAAGAACTTGAAAATTGAAGCCTTGTGTTCAATGTTTTCCATAGATTTCTCCAAAAATAATTTATAAACTTTACATCATGATAAAAGATAATGATTAAAGGCAATCCATAGAGACGTACAACCTCTTTAAAGAATAGTTTGGCAATGTAGACAACATCATAAGTCTTGACCAATATATTTGCAAATGGTTTCATAATGAAATCACATAGAGTCTCTACTTGTCTGTTTAACTCTTCATTCTTAATATGATTCAAGTGGTAGGCTAGCAGATTTGATAGAGAAGATCCAAGTAACAAGTTAATAGCATGCTAAATGTAAATCATTCAATGTAAGGCTTGAAAATCAGCTAGCAATTCTCCTTTTTCTTTTTGTAAGATAAAAGATGTTTCATGTGTTGTTTTTATTGCTTCCATTACTCCAATTGTTTTATTAGCTCCTTACTAATTTCTACCCTTAAACCAATTTTTTAGTAAGATATAAGTTGTTGTTTCAACTCCATCCCTTCCCATTGAATAGAAAGTTCGTCAAATTCCTTTTTACTTAATTACGAACATAATCCTTTGTCTAAAAGATGTAAGTTAATCTTGGAGATCTTCATCATAATCAAATGGTAAGTATTTTTTTTTCAATAACTTCAGCCGCATCGCTTCCCAACAAAAAATTAATAGTTGACCTATTTTTCAAAGTCTATCCTCTACCGATCTCCACCATATTTTAGCGCGTCCAACTAACTTCATCTTTATGAATCAAAATTTTTGATCTTTTGACATATGGTACCAATCAAAGAAATCTTCCATTGATGTTGTCTAGTCTAAGAACAAGTGTGGATCCATATCTCCTACAAAATTAGGGGCTTAACCTGAACTTTCTTAGTAATGTCAGCAAGTTTATTATGTGTTTTAATTCTATTGTGGCCTTTAAAGGCTCGCATGCACTCTCCTTATTCTACTGGTTGATTTCTTTGTCTTAAATATCTTAGTAGGCATTGATTTCCTAACCCCATTTTTTGTTGATTAGTTTCAGCCACTTCGTCTTAGATTTCACTTTTTCCACCCTCACCATCAAGTGTAATTTATTGTTTGATATTGTTTTCCGGACTAGTTTTTGAAACACCTTATGATTGAGAGCCAATAAGGTCTAATATTTCTATAACTCTTAGAAATATCTCCTCTTGCACTTGCACTATTGGAATATCAAGTTTCAAGGTTGAAATTTGACATTATACTGATATTAGGCTATTGGAATATCAAGTTTCAAGGTTGAATTTTGACTAGGAATGTTGAAAATTTAGATTTTGTATAGTTGGAATTTTAAGTTTTGATTGCCGGAAATTTAGGCTTAGGATTTTAGGATTTAATATGGCTAGAATATAGGTTTGAGATACCTAGAATGTAAGTTAGGTTTGTTGGAATTTAGTGAGGACTAGAAACAATGGATAGCAGGAAACTAAGAATGACACCTAGGGTCTAAGAATCACTCTTAGAAGAAAGCATCACACCTTCTAGTTAAAAACTCAAGTTTGTAGAAAAATTTTAGATTGCTTGTTATTGATAAAGAGGTTAATATACACACATATATAGAGTTTTAGAATCCTTATTCTAGTAGGAAAAGATTATAACAAATTTAAATCATATTTTAATAAATATTCTATAAGTCCTAAGCAACTAGGATAACATATGTAAAATAAAATAACGTATTTAACTTACTACTAGTTCCTATCTAATACAAAATCCTAACATAACCTAAATTTAGGCCCTTATCATTTGTATTCAACTCAATTTACAATCTTTATCCCATCAAATTAAGAGATGTGGTTGACTAATTTTGTCTCTTTTATTTCTTCTTATACTTTAAGTTTTTTTTGCATCAGTAAGTCATCTCCGTCACTTGTTAGGGTGTTTATTACTTCATTTAGGTTAGCATGCATTTCATTTGAATATTTCAGATTCATAATTTTGTAAAATTGTTGCGACTTCTAATCATGAAAGGAGTTGTCTATGAGATAAGCCATAATTCGATGTTATCAAACATCGATTGTCAACAAGTTTCATAGGTCCTTTTTAGTAATATTTTTTTTTTCCATTTGCTTTATATATGATAAATTAACTTCTAATGCCTAATCAAGGAGCGATAGTAAGCTGATTGATCTTTGTTTTATTATTGTGTAGGTTCAAGATAAGGTAGTTGGGCATCCAAATGATTGGAAATATTCTTTGATTATTTACTTGCTGAAGCCTTGGATGTGTCCAACAACCCTAAAGTTTAGAGTCATATGAGAATTGAAGTTTTTTTTTTTTTTTGTTTCTTCTTTATGATCTTGGAAAAATCTTTTAATTTAAACCTCCTTATGGTATCTCATACGATTTGAGAATTTCTAGCCATACTTACACATTTTACATTTATTGTTTTTTAGTTATTTCTTTGCTCATGAAAGGTTCAGTTTGGGAAAGAGCTTGAGTTGCTAGACTCCCCTGGAATGCTTTGATTGCATACAAGTGATCAAACCTTCGCTAAATAACTAGCTATTTATGATAAAATTGGAGAAAGAAATTATAATGTCATTGATGTGCTACAATTCTTATATAAGTGCTAAATAGATTTCCAACAGTGGATTTGCATATTCGTCATTCTGTAGATCATTGCGTGTGATTAACTGACTGAAATATGACTTTGTGTCTTGTCAGGTGTAAAAGCTCTTTAGAGTTAGTACAACATTGACGTGGATGGCCACTACAGTCCAATGTTTGTCCTAATGCATTTTTCCATTATGTCTTTTATTTTTTACTTATAATATCTTTTTGTCTTCTTGGGAATGAGTTAATATACTAAAATGTACGTGTAAGCTCAATCAAAAAATTCTTGCTCGGTTTCAGGGTAGGAAAAGGGAGAGTTGTCTCCTCAAATTTTCCTCTTAACCTCTTTTACCTTCATCCTAATCAAACCTTTGCAACTTTGATTTTCTATTCAGTATGATCTTCAATTCTATCCCCTTATCCTCTAGCAATACGACTTGGATTTTCTATATCTTTTCTTGGGATTTATGAGGTTGACCATTTCATTTCATAGCATTCCCAGTTTAAGTTGGTCGTAATTTCTTGAATGCTGATTCATCCATAAGCTTGCAGTTCGATTATTTATGGCTATGGGGGATAGTCATCAAACAGCTTTATCACATCTTATCTGATCTTTGAAAAGGAAAGTTTGGTTGGGTAGCATTGGCTCCCAGACAGCTTTCATTTGAGATTTTGGATTTTGAAGGTATTCTTACATGACTCATTCAGAGTGCTGAAAGTCATCGAGAACTCAATTCAGTCTTCATGGACTTTAAGGTGCTGTAGGGCAAGAGCAAGAATGCCTTAAATCGAAATTTCGTTAATCAAATTTGCTTTCTCCTTGGAACTTGCAGAAGGCTTGCAACGCATATGCTAATGCTTGAGATTTATGTATGCTGTTTGTAGTACTTCACTTCTATATTGTGTCCCATCTGGATGTAATGGTGTCTACTCAATTAGAACAACACTCAACTTTTTAACTTTATTACTAATACTGAAAATCTTACACATTCTATGTTTGATTATCCATATCTTTTAATGAAATGTTGCATAAAGCTATACAGGATTACTATCATTATTACTAGTGGTAGAAAGACTTCATACTATGTAAGACGCACAAATATCTAGTAATAAAGATGCAGCTCTAAGTGACTTTTGAGTCCAAATTCCCTTCTTTCTCTGGGAAATATGATCTTACAATGTTGGAGCAGAGATTTTCAAAACAAAATATAATTGTCAGGAAAAATAATAGGAAAGAAATAACAGGGCTTAATTGAATAAACTGAAGGAATTCGGGATTTGAAAGATCAGAGTAAACATTCAGTTACCCAAAACTTTCCGTACATACTTTTCCCATGAAGAGGAAAACTGCGAGCTGTAAAGTGCAACAGCCATGAACACTAATCAGAGAACCAAATTCAGATAATATGTTACAACCTTTACTACCGAGTATTGGCATGTCTGAAAATCTAACTAGTACACACCTTCTGCTCACGTACTTAACTGAAAGAGCCTACATCTAAAATCAATACAAGAATTTCCAAGTGCCAAAAGATGAGTTGATTCTCTGTCATCATCTGGCGACAGTTGGAGCACAAGCGGAGGAATCATCATTGTTTGACCAACTTTCCTTAATTCTACAAGCCTTAATTAACCTTTCAACATGAAGTCCTTCGGGGGCTTCCTTTTCCAGCTGATAACAGTATGTTCCAAATGTGTTGACATTTACTTGAAGTCTGAAATCTATAGTGAACAAAAACTTCATTTCCAACCTGTTTAACTCGGCTGTGCTTATACCTCCTACTTTGGCATAGTAGGCATTATTAAAGAACCTGCCACAAATTGAGTTTCTGATCAATAAAACCATGCAACCAAAAGTTACAAGCATAGAACAACTCGAACTTTTCTTTTGGTACAATAGAGATGCAGAGTAACTTGTTGAGTGAATTTTAAGTAACTTGTTTTGTGAATTTTACTTAGGCACAAAGCTTTTCAGAGCACAATTTTGCATCTTTATGTTTTCTCCTTTTTTGAGTCTGTCCACAGGGAGTTTGCTACTTACGCATCATCATTGAATTTTGCTGCTAACATTACACTAGTAATCAGAAGCCGGTGAACATTAAGACCGGTGAGATGAACTCTGGTCTCTTGTAGAAATCTATCCATATAGACGTGTGCAATAACAAAGCAAGCAGGACTGCAGTAAGAGTACTTGAAGATGCGATCAATATACTGCCATATACTTATTGTAGGAGCTCTTAAACCATGGAAGACTGTAACATCTTTAAGCTGGGTCGTCTGCAGTAGCTTCTCATTTTTCTGAACAGCTTTCTCAAGAAGAGATGAAAGAAGGCTTAACACCCGCGGATTCCCTGAAGACCCTTTCTTGGATTCCTTAAGTCCCAACTTTTGGAATATTTCTGGATCTTCAGTAACAACATAAAAGGGAAGGGTTCCCATGTCCAAGCTGCAGTTGCAAAAACTTTCTATCATCATGAAGCACTAAATGAGTAATATCTAAAGGAAAATTCTGTAAAATTGGATATCATAGGCATTGGATGCGTTGTTAATCCAAATAAGAACCTTAAGATTTAGTCAGAACTGAGAACACCGGGTCTTAGCCCCTTGACGAAATCCATTTGTAACAGTAGGTGGAATTCGATTAAGGAAATAAATACTTGCTACATAATGATAATCCTTCCATGGCAATTCTATCGCTAAATTTTCCCAAATAGTTTGACATGGTAGGTAAGAAAGAGAGAAAGACATAAGGTTTCCGGCCTTGACCAAGCAACATGGAATGAATTTCAGATTTATCGGCAAGTTCACAAAATCGGAAGACAGGGAAAAAATGAACCAAGACGAAACAGGAGTCATTGTTTTAGTGTTTTTCCTAGGAGATCTCTTGAATCAAACTTAACGGCAACAAAGTTCCAGCAATTTTTGCACACTATCAACATAGTTATACAGCACAACACAATGCAATTCCAAGAGCTGGCAATGGCACAACAAGAGCTCCGAATTACCACTGCTTATGAAAAGGGCTGCATGCTGCTATGCCTCGTGAATGAAACTGAAAAAAACCAATAGGTATCTGCCTTTATCTAAGATGCGCAAATCTAGTTGAATACTTGAAGCATCAACAGCTAATTCCCACAACTGCTTCAATAAGCATAACCCAAAGAAAGTTCAGAACTTTACATCGAAAACTCTAACTAAAGTAGCTAATCAGAGTGACTCAGAAGAGACAACATAAGATCCAACGCAGAAACTCCACCACAATAAAGAAACGAGAACAAACCAGAAGTCTAAGAAACTTACGCAAGTGTTAAAATACTTGTCTCTCACGAGGCCCGGTTTGCCACAGAAAACTCAGGCGGGAAAGGAACATAAACGGAATTCCGGAAAAGAAGGAAGGAAAGAAGGCCTAGAGCTTAAGCAGATGCAGATTTGCCACCCTCTCTTGTCTCTGCCATGTCTCGTCCTTTCTGTACACCATTGCAGAGAAAAGAGAGAGCTTCTATTTCAGGTTAAAACTACATTCCTGGGTGAGTTCGTCTCTGCTTTTCCTTTTGTCTTTCTCTTCCTTTCACATGGAAAGCAGAGAAGGAAGTTTGTGGGTAAAAAGTTACAGTAGGAAGGAAAAGACAGTCACCAACTCACCGACCGCCACCGCTGATAAGTATTAAGTAATGCATCAGCTCTCATATTTCTTGCTTTCTTCCTGCTAAGTAATAATACAATTTTTTTATTTGATGATGTTCAAATTGCAGTAGTACAGTAAACGTTTCGTAATGCAAACAATTACCCACATCAAAACTCTTATTTGAAGAATTATCAAGCATTAAAAAATTAATTATGTATTTTTAGAAAAAGAGATTTGGGTTGAAATTATTATTAAATTGGTGTTGTGTAAGAGGTTAAATGTCCTAACTTAGCGATTCAACAAAATTGTGGTCACGCTAGTGTTGTCTGTTCTCGATTTGTTTTATTAATAAAGAGAATTACTCCGCAAGATAGGCCACCGTCAGTGGCAGTGCGCTCCCACATGCTTCTTGTTCCCTCACAATTCACAAATCACAACAACAATCACCCACAACAGTGGGCTCCCACATGCTTCTTGTTCACTCACAAATCACAATAACAATCACCCGGACCCACATGTAATCATTCACTCCACAACCTAATAGCATCCTGAGTAGACATACATGTTTGGCAATTGGTAGGACGAGATTTTTCTTATTGAAAACTTTGTTATCCTATTTTACCAAAATTTTCTTTTAAATTTGTGCTCATTATTAGATCTCGTTTAATTCTGTTTTTATTATATTACTATCTTTAAAAAAAAAAATCAACTTCAAACTACTTGCATATATCATAAGTATGATATTGCAAATTGAGACTATCCAGTTAAAGACGGGAACATAGAAATGGTTAGAGTCATTGATATGTTAATCATATTATCACATACATTTGTCCACTATTTGTGGCCAAATTATGGAGATATATAAGTATGTTCTTCTCACCTAATAAAAATAATGGAGACATTGTGCTGTTCTGATGTGGACTATCTAACTTCCAAATTTATAACAACTTGTGGTCCAACGCATACACCAAACAACAGCATCCAATGATGTTCGAGGTGGATTCTAACCAATTTTAATTCCACATTTGTAACTTTCAGCTTTTGTTAATAGCGTAAAAAAGCTTTGGAGAACTCTTCCTCTGTCACTTGAGCCACTCCCTTCGGGGCTACCGCATAACTTTTTTCTAAAAGCTCAGATTGAGTTGTATTTGTAGCTTTCCTTGTCAGTGACTGAGAATACGTTAGCCAGTTACAGCTATAAGGATTTAGAACGGAATTTTGTGAACAGATTAGGGATGTTACGGAGAGTTGACATTACTTGAAATCTAATTATGGGGGATGATACTATACCATAACTATATGATTAACCAATACACCGTCGTCTGAGATGGTCCGGTTTCATTCACTACAAGAATAATATACTATTCGCGACATTTTATTAAAAATATTCAGACTTTTTGTGACGTTTAAAAAACGTCACGAAAAGTTCTAATTTTTTGCGACGTTTTACAAAAACGTCACAGATTTTCAATATATTCTACGACGTTTTATTCATAAAACGTCGCGAAATAAAAATCGCAATGTTTTATTAAAGAAAATGTTGTGAAATGCTATTTAAAATTTTCTTCTACCGCCTTAATTTCTCATCAATCGATTTATACTCTGACGTTTCGTCTTCTTTAGTTTCTTCTCTAGTTTTTCTCTCTACCTTCTTCTCTCTACAGCAAGCGAAAACGCAAGGTCTACGCTCTTCTTCTGCTCTCAGCTCTCCAAACTCCTCATCAGTCAACTCCCACTCCCTCACTCTCCATCATTACTAACAAACCCAATAACAAGCTCCAAGTCACACTATCCAAATTCAGCAAAACCCACCTCATCGCTCTCTCATCCACCACCTTCAAATCCCTCTACCTCCTCAACGCAGCCTCCTTCATCTTTGCCCCGCCATTACTAGCTGAAGAAATAGAGAAATTCAACTGCTCTCTTCGACTTCAACCTAACTCTCCCAATCATAATGGTGGAGTTCCTAATCCTCATGGTCACTCTAGACAAGATTTGGTTCACGCCACTGGGGAAATTTATGGACGAGAGAGAGCGGCAGTAAGGGAGAAGCTGAGCAGTGTGAAGGACACATCGAAGGAGGTGAAGTAGTTGGAGGAGCAGTTAGCGGCGGTGATGAGGGCGGCGAGGGCAGAGATTGGTTTTCGATTTCTCTTCCCCAATCAGCTTGGCCTCCACCTCAAGTTCAGCTCAATCACACTAATTCTGGTACGAGAATTAATGTTAACAATAAGGTCATCGCTGATTAATCTGCTTTAAGGTTTGTACCTAATGTATATCGAGTTTCATAGCCTTGGACAAAGTTAAAGAATCTACTGATT
>JANZLD010000004.1:19350800-19364241 GCA_026413575.1 Erythroxylum carthagenense | reverse complement strand
TAGGATTCTCTTAATTTCCTAAAACAAACCAAATCTCATTCAATAGGAATCCACTTAAGAATCCCACAATGTAAAATGACTAAAATTGATTCTAGAACATTTAAACCTAAGCATTTTCTTAACTCCATAAACTAGAATCCTTTCAAAAAATCCAAAGATTCAATTGATCATACCTTGATTCTTCACCGAATGAAGAGATCTTTAGCTCAAATGGAAGCTCTTTTCTTCCTCTATCTTATTCTCTTCTTGAACAACTTCAAAATCTCTCTTGAAGGCCAAAGAAATTAAAACCATAGCTTGTTTTCCCTTCCTTCTCTCTTTCATTTCTTTTTCATGTTCTCTCTCCCTTATTTCTTCTAGAATTTTCATTCTTCTCTTCTATTTCCTTCCATTCACGTGTTTCTACTCTATTTATAGGCAAGAAAACACTTTTTCTTCCATTTATGCCCTTAATGAGTCCAAAAGTCCATTTTATCCTTCCTTATTGGCATATGTTCTTTTAAACTTAAGTGTCTTGCTAAAAATACCCTTGAATATTCTAACATAATATTTTCTTCTAGAAAATTTCCTCCATTGTCTTAAGTTTCTAATGCCACCGAAATCATTCAATTTGGTTTAGAGATTCAAAAGATATACTTCAAACACTTTTTTTAACTGCTCTTATTCAAAACAGTATATTATTTTCAACTTCCATCGAAAACTTGAGAGTCTGACGAACTAAATCACAATTCACTTCCTTCAGATACTTTATAGCTCTTTATCTATAGTTTACCCCGAATCAAAAATTATCTCATTTGGATTTCTACAGATCAAGATATCATCAAAACACTGAAGTATGTTCAGTGGGATAACACCAGTTCATATCCTTTAAGAGCACACTCACTGTACCCGTCCTGCCTTTTCCACTCAATCTTTCTTATTTCATTTCATAGAGCTTCGATTTTTGGTGGAGATATAGAAAAAAAATCTTACGAATCCAGTTGTTCAAGAGTCAGGTCATTTGGAGGTCTAGAGAAGAAGTTATGGTCAAAAGACTCCAATACGTTTCTGCCCTTACTTGGAATGTACATGCCTCAGTATGAATGACATAACTTTTGCTACAGATGTCTGATTGACTTTGTTTTTAGACCATTGAAAAGAGGACTTCGAGATCTACAACTTTTATGAAGACCTAAAAGGCCAATTCTATCTTCTACCTTCTGTATAATCTCATTTTCTATCATCTACTTTCTTCCGTCTGCTTTTCTATCGTCTACTTTCTTCCATTTGCTTTTCTATCGTCTACTTTCTTCCATCTGCTTTTCTATCGTCTGCTTTCTTCCGTCTGCTTTTCTATCGTCTGATTTTTTTTCGTCTATTTTTCTATCGTCTGCTTTTCTATCGTCTGCTTTCTTCAGTCTACTTTCTATCGTCTGCTTTCTTCCGTCTACTTTCTATCGTCTGCTTTCTTCCGTCTACTTTCTATCGTCTGCTTTCTTCTGTCTACTTTTCTAACGTCTGCTTTCTTTCGTTTGCTTTTCTATCCAGAATGTCTCCACTTACAAGAATCATAACTTTTGACTCCGATATATAAAATTTAAAAACTTTATACCGTTGGAAAGATAAAAGAAAGATCTACAACTTTCTAGAAGGAAACTTTATCAAAATCTATCTATATCAACTCCATATTTTCTCCCGATTCTATCGTCTGCTTTTCTTCCTTTCACTTTCTATCGTCTAATTTTCTGCCCAGAACGTCTCCACTTATAAGGATCATAAATTTTGACTCCGATATCCAAAATTTACAAAATTTAAACCGTTGAAAAGATAAAAGAAAGATATACAACTTTTTAGAAAGAAAATTTATCAAAATTTATCTATATCAAGTCCATATTTTCTCCCGATTCTGAAGACAAATTTTTCATTCATACACCAACACTACACCCAATTCTTCATTTCATGACAATTTTTGAGAATCTTTGACATAGAATTGAAATTCGATGTCTTCATACAAAATGTATCCATATATCTGTAGTTTAATCTAAATCAAGAATCATTTCTTTTGGATTACTAGAGAAAAAGTTGTAGCTAAAAGACTGAAGCATATTCAGTGAATATTTTTCCACATCACTACCAATCTTGTTTCTAAATCTTTCCTTTTCACAACTTATTCTAAAATCACTCTTTCTACTCCTTTTACTCCTCATTATCAATAAAATCATATTTAATACTCAGAAGTTGCCAATGAATGCATGTACCACTTTTTATATTGGAGATAATAATCAAACGCAACGTTCATGTATGCAAAATCATGTAAAGGGGCAAATAAACAATTAAATCATTAGTTTCCTTGAGTGGAGGTTGTTGAAGACAATGTAACTCGAGTCGATATGACGAACACAGCAAAAAGTAGAGAAACACAGATATGCTCCTCCTCCACACTACATATAACTTGATTGATCACACGGCTACTGGAACTTTAAGTGACTCCAGTATTTTATCATCCAACTCAAACTTCATTGGCTTCTTGTCTCGACCAATCTTTACATACTCATCAAATCTCTCCTTCAAGTCTTCGGGAAGGTTTGTGGTAGCGCTCCATCCCAATATATCCTTAGCAGCTCGTGGCTCCGCGTAGAAGTGCTGCACCGTAAATTTGCTTATGGTTAACCAATGGTCTTAACACTCTCAGGATTATCCTTCCAGGAGAGGCACCTAAGAGGAGAGTTTACTCGAGATAAATTTTATATTTCTGTCAAAATGAAAAAAAATCAATTACCATGTTTCGGAAAGGAAATGCTTTCTTGGCATCAATTCCAACGGCTTTTGGATCATAATGCACTATTTCAACTGGTAGACCAGCAGCTTGAGCACATAGTTTTGCCATTCCGTCCAGAGTAACGGCACGATCACTGACGCAGTTGAAAATCTTGCAACTTGCAGCTTCAGGCTTCTCAACAGCTAATGCAATCATAGAGGATAGGTCCCTTACATGTGAGATATTAGTGAGTTGCAAACCTGAACCAGGGATTGGAACTGGCCTTTTCCTAACAATTCCTGTTTAAAGAATCTTGTCATCATCTTGCTCACAGGGCACATATAAATGCAATAAACCCAAAAGATATGCCAACAGGAAAGGACTCAATTTTGGCTTTGCTTTACAAGAATGCAGAAGTTGAGGATTTAAATAGCCTAAACTGGTCCACAGATTCACAGTTAGCTCGACAATGAGAAGGGATGTGCTAGTGAATGATGTTAACAGGACTTCTCTGAGAAGAGTATGTACTTACGATCAAAAAACCACTCTTCACAATCTTTGTTGTTGCCAGAACCGATCATGTATTGAGGGCGGAATGAGGTCCAATTGCCATAAATTTCGGCTATATATTGCTCCACTGCAACATGACCCGCTGAAGCTTTAACAGCATCCTATGGTTGTGTAGAGATTTTTGACAAGTTTAGAATTTTTTTTATAAATATATAATTGACACTGGGATAAAACAGACTACGCACCCCTTCTATGTGGGGAGGTTCATCAGTTGGTACGTAGATTCCGGCGCTGCTGATGAAGAGGAACTGCTTCACGCCGGTACTCTTCCCCCAATCCGCTACAGGCCTGTGCATGAACATCCCATCCCATGTTAAAGAGCTGACTAACAACAATTTCAATTCATGTTCCTCAAAAAATTGATGATCATCAGAGAAACTCCGTTTGCAAACTAAAAGGATACTAAATCCATCAAGATTAAGAGATGGAAACATTGCAGTACTGCAGATATACCAGCATTTCATATATTCATTCCAAGTGTAGAAAAGCATTAAATCGCAAACCTCACAGCGTCTAAGTCCTTTCCGTTGTTATCCAGGACAACATCAAAAGTGCCACCTTCCAAAACCTTCCCAACTTCTGCTGGGTCCCCCCATACTGTTTTCCCACCGCCACTCACAATTTCCTTCAATATAAGCGGTTCAAACTCTTATTACTTACTGACTAATGATATGGGTATCGCCTATTCTACAGATACCTGCAATCGAGCAAATAATTCTACACACATCTCATCAACTTACTGAGAACCTGTTGAATGGAGGCTTCTTCATTTTGTCCGACCCCTCTTCACCAACAGTCAAGATAGTGACCTCATGTCCAGAACCCAGAAGTTCCTTTGCAAGGTAGAATCCAATCACCGCATGACCACCACTGTTGGTGTTGAGTATAAGAACCTTCTTTTTATCGGCACCACTAGCCTTCACAACGAAGGAAGAGGCAGGCAAACGTCTTGAAGAAGGAGATGTAGAGAAAGAAGGGAAGAAAATGGAAGAGTGAGATGAAGTAGAGAGCGAGAGGCGGGATGAAGAGGAAAAATTGTGGGAGGGTGAAGAAAGTTTGGTGGTTGGAGAAGAGAAGCATAAAGACGAAGAAGAAGAAGCTAGAGTAGCCATTGGCTCTTTTGTGCCAAACACAGATATGGCTGATCGCTTTGAGAGCCAAGCAGTTTTTGGCTACTAAGACATAAAAGGTCCCGGGTAATTCTGGTTGTCATCTATAGTTACAACCAATTCAATTACAATCACGAATTAATAACAGTGTCCAGTCAATATGATTGTTCATAAAAATAATGCAATTTGTTATCATTCGGCGATGTGAATCGTGTCGCTTGAAAAGATTGTCTCAACAAAAGCTCTTGGCTCTTCCCCACGTGGCGCGTTATAATGCACTGTTACGTTAATGGATCTAAAAGGAGTGGACCAGTGCGGACAAGACAAGAAGTAAATGCTAAGTGCCACTTTTACTGAGATGGGTTTAGTTTTAGAGCGTTGTGCGTCCTTTTAAAATCCCCCGTTATCATTTTACCTTTCCTCTTCAAAACTAGCCGTTAAACTCTCTCTATCTCTCCATCTCTAACAAATGGCATATTCAGTGGATTCACCATCCCCTTCTCACCTCAGCAAGGTACCTTTTTCTGCTATCGTATTTTTTTCTCTGTGTCATAAAGTTGCAAGCTTTCAGTCCTAATATCGCCCACATCGGTTTGTTGTTTGCAGGAGGCAACAGGCTTCATGGGTTCTTCCACGCTCATCAGCCCATCTTCCGACAAGCGTTTTTGGAGCGTTCTCAGCAACCGAGTCGACTCCTTGCTTGATGAGAGGCAGAATAAGGTCGTAACGATCAGCGATGAGCTCAATCTTGACCCGTTCCAAGTTGTGAGTTTCAATTCCTGATGTTTGTCGTCGAGTTTGGTTATCGATTTGTTGCGCTAATTAGGATCTCTTCTTTTAATCAAATTTAGAGCATAGGAGGGTCAAATAGAGCTAAGAGAATGAAAGAGGACTCGCTGCTTTTGTTAAGAGGGTTCGATTCCATTGCCTGCACTCTTTCTCAGCTCTCCAATAATCTGGACAACGCTCTTCAGGTAAATTCAAGCTCTTCTTACTTTTGAATCTTGTTCACTGGCATCGAACTAGGCTAAGAATGTCTACGTATTTCTTTAATTGACCGTAAGTCTGGATTGTAGGCCATCAAGTTGTTCATGGACAATAGGATACAAATGGTTTCCTTTTTCGTCGCAAGCTTGTTTAAAGAGATAAGAAACATGGTTTCTGTCAGAACTAAGTTAGATCTACTAAATTGTGAACCTTCAAAAATCTTTCGTAAAGAAGAAATAGCTAACCTGAAGTTCAATTAGCTCCTATTCAACAATGTTTTGTCACTTCAAAATTCATTGAACTTACTCTGCCTCGATTATATTCGCTTTCAGGGAGCTAGAACTTTGGCTGCACCACCAACACTGAATCAAATATTCCACTTCAATATAAAGGGTTCAGAAACAAAACAAGATGATTCAGAAAAGCAACAAAGCGAAGAAAATGAGGAAAAGAAAAACACAGGCTTAAAAAGGAAGTTCGATTCAAGTGATGCTGGTGTTGATCAAGGGAATGATCCACAGAAGGAAAATGAGCAAAGCTCCAAAGATAGGAAGCTTAAAAAAGCCAAAAATGTTGATTTCTCCTTTCTGTACGCTGTAACGTTTCTTCCATCATTAGGTTCATATGTTTTTGCCGATTGACAATTATTCATTCGTCCTTTGCAGCTTGCAATTTCTTTGGCATCAAAAGCTGCTTCACTTGCCAGGGAATTGAAGTCGATCAAGTCTGATTTATGTTTTATGCAAGAAAGATCTGCTATGCTTGAAGAGGAGAACAGAAGACTCAGAGATGGATACTCCAAAGGCATTAGACCAGAAGAAGATGACCTGGTATACCCTTTTCCTTGTTGCTAAAACTGTCCTTCTGTGCTTATGTTAGAATTCTTCACATTCCAATTAAAACTCAAGTAGCCTTCTCCTGAAACGATGATCTCAATACCTGTTGAACCAAAGCATCTTCTGGCTTTTGCTGCAGATGAGGCTTCAAATGGAAGCACTGCTTGCAGAAAAATCAAGATTGGCGAATGAAAATGCAAACCTGACAAGGGAAAACCAGTGCCTTCAACAGCTTGTAGAGTACCACCAAGTCACCACTCAAGATCTATCTGCATCATATGAACAATTTATAAGTGGGATATGCTTAGATTTTTCTTCTCCAGCTAAAGAAGCACAAAATGCAGATAACGAGGGACTGGCAGAAGCTCCTCGTACGAATTTATTTGACTTTTCTACTTCTGTTGATGAGTTCTTAAAATAGCAGTTGACTGCATAGTATACTTATTGGAAGAAAACTGCCCAATAATTAGTCAACCATCCCACTTTTTATTCACCTTCAATTCCACATAATTACAGAATGGAGCTCATGGATATTCTTCATGCTATTTCGTCCCAATTGTAGGGTACTGTGCATTGTCTTTAAATGGAAGTGCAAGAATAATAAACAAGGAATTACAATTAAGTAATATGGAAATGGTAGTGAGAGAGACTCAACTTTTTTCTAACCTTCCCCTCTCTAAAGGCTAACTTGTGTTCATCTCTATGATCAATTTTCTCTTAATTTCCCTGCCCTTTTTCCAAAATTTCATCCGTCTCTACACCCCTCAACATGTTTGCTCTTATGCCATTGCTGTCCATTCTTTTCCAGCGCAAATCTTGTGTAAGTTTTAGCTTTTCTTTATTATCCTTACTTCATTTCCAACCCTATTTCTCTACCTATGTATTCTACTGTCCATATTCCTCTTCATTTGATCGTTTCATCTACTTTATAAAAGTGGAAAAATTCTCTTCCGTTTTTATTGATTACAAAGAGTATTTATACACAAAATATATACCAATTCCAAGAAGGTCTGGGAATTCTCACTGTCACACAATTTAAGGGAAGTTCCCTGAAACAAGAATCCTAAAATAAGAATACTTCCTAATATCATGCCGCAAAATATTCTCACAATATTACAATATCTCAATACCCACTCTGTTGGAACATGTAAGTCCTGAACACCTAACTTGCGGAGAAGAAAGTCAAACTATGTTTTGCCCAAGGCTTTTGTAAAAATGTTTACTAATTGCCTCATCGTATAGACATAAGAAGGAGCTATTAGCCCTTCAGTAATCGCATCTCAAACAAAATAACAATCCACCTCTATATGCTTGGTTCATTCATGGAAAATTGGATTCTATGCAATATATAATATAGACTTACTATTACAATATAAATGCATCCTTTTACCCTATCTTACTCCCAAGTCCTTAAGAAGTTGCTTCAACCGTTTTAATTCACATGTCATCGCTGCCATTGACCTGTATTCTGCTTATGCGGAAGAACGTGACACGATGTGCTTTTCTTGGTTTTCCAAGAGATAAGGGAATAACCAAGTAACACAAACCATCCCGTCCATAAGCTACACGTATAAGGACAACTAGCCTAATCAGAATCATGTCAACCTGAAAAAGCTAACTCATTATCTGAACGAAGCAAGATAGCCAGCCCCAGATTCCCCTTCAAGTAATGAACAACCCATAGACCGGATTCCCAATGCTCTTCCCTAGGATGTTGCATGAACTGAGATAAAATATGGACTGAATATGCAAGATCTAGCCAAGTCACAGACAGATAAATAAGACGACCAATGACCTCCTATACTTCTCTGAGTAGTCAAGAAGCGGCTTTTCTGCAATCATCAACTTATGATTTTGCTCAATGGAAAAACCAATCGGTTTGGCACCCATTAGGCCGGCCTCCAAAATAATTTCAAGGTTATATTTTGGCTGGCAAAGAAAAGTTTCCTTGGGATTTCGGGCTACCTGAACTCCCAAAAAATACTTCAAAACACCTAAATCCTTTATATGAAAGCATTTGCTTAAATAATCTTTAAATGCAGTCAATGCTACACTGTCGTTCCCTGCAATGATCAAATCATCAACATAGACTATAACATTGATATGAATTTTTCCTTTAAACAAGGTAAATAGGGAATAATCAGAGTATGATTGAACAAAACTATAACTCTTCAATGCTATAATCAATTTAGCAAACCAACACCACAGAACCTAACAGAGATCATATAAAGATTTCTGAAGCCTGCAAACTTAATTTAGTTTAGAAATTGGGAAAAGTGGAGGAACCTTCATATACACTTCCTCATCTAAATCACCATGCAAGAATGCATTATACACATCCATTTGGTGGACTTCCCAATTTTTGATTGCAACAATAGCAAGGAACACCCAAACTATCACCATTTTAGCCACCGGAGCAGATGCCTCTGTATAGTCAATATCCTCAACCTAATGATGACCAAAAATCACGAGCTTAGCTTTGAATCTCTCAATGCTGCCATCTGAGTTATATTTTATTTTGTACACCCATTTGCTCCCTAATGCTTTCTTCCCCAGAGGTAGTGTCTTTATAGACCAAGTTATATTATCTTCAAGTGCTTTAATCTCCTTTATGATTGCCTCCCTCCAACTAGGATCCTATACTACTTCCTTAAAAGATTCTAATTCATGTCCTGCAATTATGGTTGTAAGAAAATTTCTATGTCATGCAAAAAATCATTCATAATTAACATAATGTGTTATCGGATAAGGAGGACCTAAGGATTGTTGTGAAGCTAGTGAACATTGAGAAGGAGGACTCATTTTTTGTATTGTCTGAATCGAAGGGATTTTAGGTCGCATCCGCCTTTCTAGCTTGCCTGTATTCTCCTCAAAACCATTCAAAGGTGTACTACTTGCACCTGGTTCCACGACCTCTGTAAACACCCTAGCTTAAGGCATCCTACCTTCTACCATTGTGGTGGGGATGCTCGTTGACTTTGCTTCACCTACCATTGCACCACCATCCTTGGTCCCACCTGCCTCCTCGGAACCATATGTTCCTAAAAATTCATCATCATCCCTAAGAATTGGCTCATTATGAACCTGTGGTGAATGTTCTGTAGACTTCTGCTCATTCGCAAACTGAAATTCATCCCAAAAAAATTTGACATCCCAAGAGACAAAGTATTCACCTGTCTTCAAGTCATACATCTTCCACCCTTTCTTTCCAAAAGGATATCCCACAAACATATACTTTGTCTTCTACTAGCAAATTTGTCACCTTTATGATGTTGATTATAGGTATAGCAAAGAGAACCAAACACATGCAACTGATCATAAGATGGAATTTTTTCCAAACAACAATTCATAAGGAGTTTTATTTCCAAGAATGCCAGAGGGAGTTCTATTTATCAAGTAACAAGCCACTAAGACACATTCTCCCCAAGACACATTCTCCCTAAAAAGATATAGACAAATGTCCCTAAAATTTAAGAGTGATAGCAACATTCAAAATATGTCTATACTTCCGTTCAACCCTTCCATTCTATTGTGGGGTTCCAACACAAGATGTCTCAAATATGCTCCCATTTTCATTAAAATAATCAAGTAAGAAAGAAATTTGATTCCATTATCACTACGCACAAACTTTACCTTTTTATTGAATTGACAATCAACTATAGCAACAAAATTCAAAAACATCTCTTTAACTTCCGTTTTGTCGTACAACCCAAGTTGCATGAGAATAATTGTCTACTATAGTAAAAAAATATGATGCACCACAAGATGAAGGTGTCTTATAAGTCCCCAATAAATCATAGTGCATCATCTTTATGTTCACTAATGGGAAACTTATCTCTAGTTTACTTTGCACGTTGACATACATCACATGCTTTATTTTTTCTTATACAACAATGATTCACATTGGGTACTACCTTCACTACTTTCTCTAACGAATGTCCCGATCGTCTATGCCATAAGTCCATTGAAGTCTCTCTATCAACAATCAAAGCTTGCACTTAAGGATCACCACAGAAAAAATAGAGTCCATCCCTTTGTTCACTCGCTCCAATCAGCATCCTCGTCATACGGTCCTGTATAAAACACAAGTTATCAGTGAATTGAATGATACAAGTTGACTCGTCTATCAATTGAGACATAGAAATTAAACTGCCTATCAATTGAGGCGCATAAAGATCATGATCAAGTTTTAATCCTCCATCCAATATCATGCTTCCCTCTTGATTTGCATTGACCTTCTTCCCATCCGGCTATCCCACTGGACAATTCACAATTTTTTGCACACCTGTCATACAAGATAAATCTCCTGTCATATGGTTTGAGGCTTCTGTGTCAATTATCTAGGAAGACACAATACTCTTACCATTCAACCAATCGAAGGGCCTTTTAGAAAGATTTTAAAGATCCAAAAGTTGTTGCCAGAATGCTATAGATAGCCCCGCTAGGCTTAACGACTCGTTTCCACTCATCTGCCTCTGCGTCACACCCTTTACTATGCATCAGCGCTACTGCTAGTAATGATGTGCATGTGCATTTGTGAAGGTGTGCCTTTGCTGTAACCTGAGGGAGCTCTTCCAAGACCTCTTGTAGTGTTACCTCATCTTGGACCTCATCCACCATGAGGGCGATCCCCCTACTAGTTGGGGAACTCAATAAGTTGAAAACATCCGCTCTCGTCATGGCCTTTATGGTTGCAATGATGGAAAATTTATTAGAATTTTCAACTTTTCCTTTTCCTTTCAGATGTGGGTACACCTTAAAGGCCATAACATCATCACATTCATCTTTAGTTCTAGATGAACCTCCTCCACTCTTGAATCACACTTTGATATGCACGATTTAATATAGGAAGTGGGTCTAACAAAAGTAAATTAGATCTCACCATGCCATAAGCACCATCAAGACCCATAAGAAAATGATGTAAGCGATCCAACTCCTAGATTTTTGCCAAATTTACAGTAAGATTACATGTGCATCCACCGCACTCACAACCTGGAAGTAGCTTATAATTTGTGAGTTCGTCCCACAGCTGCTTGAGATGACCATAGTAATTAACCACGACCTCGTTCTTAGATTGTTTACAATCCACAAGGGATGACTTGAGTTGCTGAATTATTGTTCCGTTAACAACACAAAATCATTCCTTTAAGTCCTTCCACAGTAAATTAGCATCTCCATAGTATGAAAGAGTAAAATGGAGATTCAGTTCAATTGTGTTCATAATCCATAAAACAATCATTGAGTGAACTATTCGCCAATCTTTGAGTCTTTCTTTCTCCTCTGGCTTGGTGATAGTCCCATCAACAAAGCCAAATTTGCCTTCAATGACAAATGAATGGAACTTGCCCACTCGCCATAATTCTCACCACGCAATTGAATGTGTATGATCACATTCCCTGGATTATCTTGAGATCCAAGAAAAATATGGAGATGTAAGATTAAGTTTCTTGTTTTGATCATCTCCTCCTGTAGCCACAATGTCAAATGGTTATTATCAAAAAGTTTGGTTTTGAGTTTTGAATCTCTCACCTTACGAACTCTTGTAGGTTTTGTGTTTAAGGTTCTCTAGGATATAACCTAGACTTTGATACCATGTAAAAGTGGAAAAGTTCTCTTCCGTTTTTATTGATTACAAAGTGTATTTATACACAAAATATATACCAATTCTAAGAAGGCCTAGTAATTCTTACAGCCACACAACTAAGGGAAGTTGCCTAAAATAAGAATCCTAAAATAAGATTACTTCCTAATATCATGCCACAACATATTCTCACAATATTACAATATCTTACTTTTAACTCTCGTCAACCAGCTTTGCTCCTATTCCTTTACTATCCATCCTTTTTTAATTCAATCCTTATGTGAGTTCAGCTTTTCTTTGCATTTCTTACTCTATTTCTAACCTTGTTTTTGCTAGCCTTTAATTCCTCTCTCTCTTTCTTTGAGTCCTAAGGGGTATTTAAGGGATAAAAGGTCTTAGTCTTTGACCCCTGCTCCTATAGCAAGTTGTGTTTCTATTTTTTTTTTTACACAAGCCTACTTGTCCCTTTTCCTTAAATGACTATTGTTTCTTCAATTCTATGTAAGTTACCTTAGCAAATTTTCCCCTATTACCCTATCTCTCTTCCTATCGCACATAAGCCCAAAAACTCTTCTAATTGCATCCCTCAACTCCCTCTCCATCACACCAATCGACTACGTCTTTTCTAGCAATGATCACTAAAAATCAGTTTTTGGCAATGATTTTAAAAAGGTCACCAAAGCCTTTACATTTTATGACATTTTACAAAAGCATCACTAATTAGAAGCCTTTAGTGATGCTTTGTTGGAATCGTTGCAAAAGGCTCATCCTTTTGCGATGGTTTATTTTTTTGGTCACCAAAAGGCTATCCTTTAGGACGAATTTTTAAAACGTCTAAAAAATTCGAGCTTTGATAAACGTTTAAAACATCTCAGAATTTTGGGCTTTAGGCAATGATTTAAAATAACAAAATGACTTTCTTATTTATGGTTATGAATTGTATAACTTTGATTTGAACATTTTAAGACTGGACATTATTATATTGCAAAAAATCAAATTTAATATTATTGATAATGATTGTAAATTTAAAAATAAATTTAGCTAACAAAACGTCAAATCATGTTAATAATTTATGAAACTATAAAGTTAAAATTAATTAAAATTACATAGAATTAAACTTTTTATTTTTCTTTTTTAAATTATATGATTTGACAATTATATATGGTGTCACAAATTTTTTAAATAGTGTTAACATGAAATTTATAATATAATGATATATAATTATTATAGAAAAACAAATAATATATTGATATATGGTGAGTAATATAATATAATGATATATAGTAAGTAATCGAAGATTTTAATTAAAAGTTTAACTATTTTTACGAACAAAACAATAAATAAAGTTTCATGTCTATTTCTTTAAAAAAAGAAATAATTATTTTTCTAGATTCTAAGTGACATGAGACTCGGTAGATAAGGTAAAGGAGTTCCTTATGTCTGGATTCCTAAAAAGGCTCCTTGTATGTTTAAAAGCATCAATTGAAACTGTTGGAACCCGATCCCGAGACCGAATCCCAACTCCAACTATTTATAACTTAACGTTAACACTCATGCTCTTGCTTACATTCCACAACTATTGGACCCGTCTCCAGAGCCCAATTTCGGAGCTCTAAAGCTT
>JANZLD010000004.1:19247908-19258321 GCA_026413575.1 Erythroxylum carthagenense | reverse complement strand
TTTATGAGATTGATTGATGGATTGAGAATGCATTTGAATTGTTATATGAATGTATGCAAATTTGTGAATGTGAATGTATCGAGTACGACACGATATGAAAATATGAATAATTGAATTTTCGAAATGTGCCTTTAGGCAATCTGATTTTCAAGCATGAATATGTGTTATATGGGTTTGATTAGGTCCCCTAAGTAGAGTCAGTGCACTGGTCTCTTTTTTAAAGGCTTCTCTCTCCTGCCCGCTAGTGGCACTAGAGCTCCGATTTCGGACTCCCATAAGTCACGGCTACACTGGACCACTATGCGAGAAAGTGTAGTAAGTTCCGTTCACGGCTGCACAGGACCGCTTTACGGGAATGTGCAGTACGTTCCGTTTTGGGCCGACCCAAACCATTATAATGTGCTATGTGTTTTGTTTTTGTTTAAAATGTGATGCATTCATGTCTTTGAAATTGTGCATGTTTTGTGAAAAGAAAATCTGAGATTTTCGAGAAATAAGAAAGTGAAGTTTTCAACTGTGACAGTTTTGGAAATTGTGTATAAATGTTTTGAAAAGTTGAAAAGTTTGTGAAATAAACCATTAATGAAATTTCTACGGTGAAATCCTTTATAAGATGGCAAAAGTTTTGATAAGTGGCTTTTTGCTTATTATTCAACTTATAAACATATTATCCACAAGCTATCAACTCACCCCCCCCCCTTTCCCCATCTCCAGGTATTCGAGCAGGAGATCGGATGAAAGAGTATCAAGACATTTTTGTTCGTTTTTGGCATAGCAATTATTTTGTGTAAAGTTGGATTTTTAGCATTGTTATTGGATATGGCTTGAATTGCCATAAATGTATTCCAAGCCTTTACTTTGGGATGTATGAGAAGTACGGAATTGTGTATAATTGAGTATGATGTATATGAGGAATATGAATTATGAATTTATGTATGGAACTGAGTTATAAATTTGTATCTGATTATGAGATATAAATGGTGATTGTATATGGATACGATGGGTTTGTTTGAATTATGAAATTGTATACTGAATTGAGAAATGAATGTGAATTGGATATGGACAATGTGATTAGGATTGAGTATGAATTCCGGACGGGAGATCCGAGGAATTGTGTGATTTGATTATGCTGAGTTATAGAAGTGTTTTAAGCTATTTGTAGGTTTTTTATTTTTAAAAATGCAGCTGATATGCTGCCCAATTTTTGATAAAATTGGTTGTATGGCAAAGAGAGAGTAAATATAAGTTTTGTTATAGATGATTCTGAGATATTGCATGATTAAGACGAATGATATGAATTGAGATCTTTGGTATAAGTATTAATTTCCAAAAGTGGAAATCATTTGTTTTGACTTGAATGAGAAAAAGAAAAAAAAATTTATACCAGTTTCGTATTGGATTAGTCTAAGGATTCCAACGCGATAGCTATTTCAAAGATATTAGTTCCTGGATGCCGACATTTGTTTTAGTTCGAATGAACCATTTGTACCGCTTTTGATTCGATTCACTTTCGATTCTTACGTCATTCGTATTCGATTTCGCTTTCTGATTTGTTATTCGATTCGTATTCGCTTCGCTTTTGAATCGTTTGTCTTATGTTTTCCATCTTGATTCGTTTCCGATATGTTTCCTCTTTTGTTTTCAATTCGTGTTTGCTTCGCTTTGTTTTGCTATATGATTCGATTCGTGTTGTCGTCCGTTCTGTTTGATTTGCTTTTCGATCCATTTTTGATCCATTTTCCGGTTAGGGTCTGATTCCTAGATCGGGTCCCAACAGGAGAAGAGGACCACGAAGAGGAAGATAGGGAGAGCAAAATAACACCAAATGGGCTTTTAAATGAATAGCAATGTGGGAGAGCAATAAAAGGGTTTAAAAACTTAGTGAGGTTAAGACATTGTTTGATAAATGTCACTTGTCACATATCCAATTCTTGTAACCTAGATCCAATTTCAATCCTAATTGTCTCTCAATTTTTAAATGACACTTGTCAATAATTCCTAAGGTCGTTTATCAAAATTTCCAATGCCATTGGACAGTATTTTCTACTACCATTTAACTATTGCTTTGCCACTTGACAATTTTCCTAGTTCAAAAATACCTAAAATTTTAGAAAATTCCCAAATTTTGTCAAAAATTATAATTCACTACTTATACCCTCCAACTCAATTGATAACATATATAATTCATAATTCCTAATATAATCACATTTATAGATCAATTATACCCAGAAAATGTCAAATGAGTGCATGAACAATTATTTTCATATGCAAAAACTACTATTCATGTATGTGTGTATGCTATATTATGCATAAGCATGAAATGCATTTTTCTCAATCTCTCTTTGATCTCACAAGTACCGAATTTTAGGGTTCTAACCCTTAGTATGGGAATGGGATGTTACATAATATACTATACATATTTGTTTTTATAACTCAATTACTTATATATTGTTTTGGAATTGATACATTAGGATTAATAAAGTGATTAATTTATTTTAAGATTAATATAAATACATATATGCATAATGTATATATTATTTGAATATGAAAAATAAAATAAAAAAGTTTAAATGTGTTAAGATTAATCATGATATTAACTAATTTCTTTACATATGTGTAATAAAAAATAAAATTTTACAATGATTATTTAATAGTAAACATAATATGAAAAGACAATAATATTTATACAACTATACAAGTAAAAACAATCAACAATAACTAAAAGTACAACTACTACATCAATTATGATTTTTGTACATAATTTATAAAATCATTAAAATTTTGAAAATATTATATTATAAACTTAATAAACTTATTTTTTAAAAAATAATATTAAAAAGAAATATAATAATATATTAAACACTTAAAAAAATTAAATAAATTCATTGTACTTAGATAGTAACTCTTTTGCATTTACATTATAATTAATTGCTATAATAAAATTACAAAATTAAAATTAAACTCTCTTGTTTGTAGGGAATAATTATGACAACATTATCATTGCTACATATTTTTAATAAATATATATTTGTTTGTATTTTATATCTTTAATTTTAAATAAATATTTTTGAATAATTTATAGGTAATTTCATCTTACACTTTACTATAAATGGTTATGCTATAATTTATAATTTAAGATTTCGAAAACATACTATTACAATTTTTTCAAATTCTATTAAAATAAATTATATTAAACGACTGGGCTGACTGAGGCCCTACGGGCTGCCTGTAGCTCGAGCAGGCCACCAAACCGATTGACTGTGGCTCGCCCAAGTCAGACCACAGGCTGGATCATTCCGACTTGCCAGGTCGAAGGGCTAGACTAGCCCGAATGATAAAACTAGAGTAAATTCTAACTAATATTGAACATTTATTCCTAAGGAGGTGTAGGTATCAACTAAAATCAAATATTGGAAATAAGGGATAAGAGATGTTATTAGAATATTATCAAAGTATTATCACAATATTGTTTGACTGTTATCATAATATTATCATTAAAATCACATATTACGATATTTTATATTAGTTTCTTTAACAATTACTTTTATTGATAATTTTATTCTTACCATAAAAACATTAATAATTATTTAAAAATTAATAATTTTATAAATCATTGAAAATTTTAATTATTTATAAATTTAAAATATTTTAATTATTTATTTACAAAAGAAATCATATAATAACTAAATATGAGTAAAAAATTCTTCATTAATATTTTTAATATTTAATATCAAATATTAACATAATTATTAACTTTGTTAATACATATCAAACAAGCATAAAGAGTAATTTTATTCTTATTCAGATTTCCAATTCTTAATTTTCATTTCCATTCCCATTTTTTTAATTCTGAATCCTTCATTACTAGTTACAATATGAGACTTTTGAGTTTACAAACTCACACAACATATGAATAACGAAGCACCTAACTATGAAAATACATCCATAATTAATTACAAGTAGCTATAAGCGTACATTAACATAAAAATTACAATTCACATGTCCATTTAATTCTATATGTTCTTCATTAAAATCATAAATTTAATAAAAACCTAGCTAACCTATTATCTTGAATAAGAGTTCTTCATTAAACTACTTGAAACCAAAAGTTTCATATCTCAAACATTGATACACAAATAACAAACACACTTTATGCATCAATAATAAAATAATTAACCTAAAAGGTCATAAGTGGCACATACCACTAACTTCATACAAAAAGTACCTTAAATCATTCTTTCGTACTTGAATGATGTCTAAATGTTACCTATATCCTATGGACAATGATGTATTCCTCTAAAAATGACTTCTCTTTCCCTCAAATATTTCTCTCCATTAGTCTTTATTGTTATTATATTAGTTCTTAGGTTGATTTTTCATAAAAATGATTACTAAAGTTGCCAAAAAAATTTAAAAACACATTTTAGAACAAATTGATCAAACAATATGAGATACTAGTTAAACAATGTCCAATCAACCATTGTTCCTATAAAACCTTTTTCTAGCCTGGATTGATGGATCCATAAACCCAAACCAATCTTAAATATTTTCTTATAAATTGTAAAAAATATTCTTATCTTTATAGCCTTTTAAATCGCCTTAAGTCGATATTTTTGTAAAAAGTTAATACCAATTAGTGTTAAGTGGTGATAATATAATGAACTCACGCTCTTCTTTCATGGAATTCTTCTATTTTAGTTTGATATCTCCTTTAACATCTTCTTAGGGGTTATATGTTCCTTTTAACTTTTCATTACTTGTATCATCTTAACTCAATTATTTTTTAATGAAAAGTTATGTTTAAAACATCAAATCATGTTCAATTTTGACAATGTATTAAGCTAATATGACTCTTTATTACATTTTCTTATTTGTGTTCAATATAACCATATTCTACACCTTTTTAATAATAAATTTAATCAGACTCTTAAAACACAATACTTAACTTTCAAATCATAAAAATTTAAAAAAATACAATAAAGAAAACAAAAAATTAAGGACCCCATGTTAATATATCTCAAAAGAGTCTCGTTCTCTTTGGATGTTAGGGTCCAAATGGATATGGAAATGGGTCGGGCTCAACCTGGGTGATCCGGACATGAGGCACGAGATCGGAGGTAATCTAGCCATAACTCTAACCTTAGCTAACTTGAACTATTTTTTAATTAAAAATGCAAAAGCATCCTCATTTTCAGCAAAATGACATCGTTTTGTTTATAAATGTCCAGCCTCGAGCAATCGAGGCTCTTTTTTGAAAAAATAGGTCAGGCTGAGGTCGAGCTTGGGTGCTGTTGCTATGGTCCAGGCACAAGCACAGGGCCGGAGTCAGTTTGGCCATAATCCTAGCCTTAGATTGACCTGAACTATTTTTAATTCAAAATTCAAAAACAATCTTTTGTTAAGCAAAATGACATCATTTTATTTGTAAGTGATAGGTCTTAAGTAGCCCCTCGAGCCCAATCCAAAGCCTTTTTCAAAAAATGGGCCTGAAGATTGGTCAATGGGTTGGTCCATTGACTTTAAGCTAGACTGGGTCCGAACTTAATTGTTATCTCTAGTTCCATAGTTATAAAAACACCATAAACTTCTTCAATGGCTACTTCAATTGATTTTGTAACACTTAGAGGTTTTTTTTCTAGTACATTAGAAAAAAGAAGCACTTCATTTATCATCCTATAAAAAAGATATCAAAGTTACCCTTGTCAAGTCTATTCACAACTGAAGTCAAATAAATGTGGAGATGACAATAAACTAAGTCAAGCTAAGCGACAACCTTTTTTAAACATTAAAATAATGATGTTTTAGTTATAATGACAAAAATGATGTTAATTTAATCCTAAGCTCAAAATCGGACTAAAATCAACTCAAACTTAACTTAGTGCCTGTTTGATTGGGCTTTTGGAAGGTGAATAAGTACTTTTTTCCACCATAAAAGCTTTTTTAAGAAAAATGAGTGCTTGGCTATAAAATGAAAACCAATAGCTCCAAATTTTTAGTAGATATAGCTTTTTTTACAGCTAAAATACAGTTTTTTAAGAAGTTCAAATTTTGGAGATTTTTTAAAAAACCCCTCATTTTAGCTTTTTTAGGTAGGCTTTTTTCCGATGTTTAAATTTTATTGCAAACTATTTATTTTACAAAAGTGTCCACTAACTCTCAACTCATCTTCTCAAGGACACTGTAGTTGTTTTACAAACCCATCTTCACAAGAGACATAGCTAATGAACGAATCAACCCACAGATATGCTTTTGCTGGGATTTTTGGGATGCTATTTGTTGTTTTTTTCCTCTTCCTCACTTTTTTGTCCCCCTTCATTCATGATGACTTTGTGTGGGCGTTTTGTGTTGTTTTAGATCAAACCAATAGCTGTTTTGAAATGTTTGCATCGACTGATGGTGTATATTAGGGATTGTTGTATGGGTGTTTTGTGTTGTGTTAGCTGATGGTTTATATGAGTCAGCTGATTGTTAGAGGATCTAGGGATGGTGTATAATAGGGATTATTTAAGTAAATTAGGGATTGTTTACACAGGAAGTTTGTATGAATACGGGCTCAATTTGTGAGGTTCTTATAGAATAGATCTTTGATAGTTCCAATTGAGTAGTTGATGTAAATATCTCCATTTTGGCTTCCAGGTCTTATGGAGGGATGGAGGTAGTAGTGAGTTTGAGGTGCGGTTACAAAGAGAGAGGGTAAAAGTCTGAAGTAGGAAAGGGCGTGTGACTTGACCTATCTTCTTCTACTTCTATGGATCTCTTCTATTAGCCATTATAAAATTATCTCTAAGATTGTGTTTGAGATTTTCTCGGTCTCCTTCTCTCTCCCTCTACCACTTTAATTCTAGATATTTCTTTTTTTTCTGGTACACTGTTAGATCTCCTTCTTCGTCTTCGTACTGGGTTGTTCTTTGATTTTTCTTTCTTTGCTTAAATTTTAGGATTTGGTGAACAAATGTGAGTTCTTTCCTTCAGACACCATCAACACCTCCTCCTTCATCTAATCTCTCAACTTTTAGGGTATCTAGTAGAGTTTTGTTTAGATCAATCTCCACATAAACCTTCGAATAATCACTTCTCAACCTAATAGTGTGTTCCTTAAGATACAGGTTTTCTAATAGAAAAAAATTCCTATAACTTACTCTTAAGTAGTTCAAAGAATGAGTAGGAAAAATAAAAGAGACGTATATGGCAAGACGATTTAAATGAAGAGGGAGTAAGCTATAATTTGAGCCATTGGTCTCCTTCTATGAATTCCATGCCTAGAAAGGGCTTAACTTACCATGCAACTATACTCGCTAAAAACTGCAATCTTGTGCTTACATTGCATAAATTCATTTAGTTTTCTATTAGAATTTGAATAGTTTTCTATTAAGGGTTACTCTTATCTTGAACTTGTCCGTCAATTTCCATTAACAAATAGCATTAAGCGTGCAAACACATAAAACGAACATGTTTTTGTTTCTCTCTCTCTCTCTCTCTCTCTCTCTCTCTCTCTCTCTCTCTCTCTCTCTCTGTGTGTGTGTGTGTGTGTGTGTGTGTGTGTGTGTGTGTGTGTGTGTGTGTGTATAATATTACATTAAGGAGTGATTAATAAGCAAAATACTACTTTCAAACTCTTAGGAATATTATCAAACTGAGATGTGTCAAATGCCTAATTGTTCTGCTTCTTGGTGCCAATTCCTATTCAAATAAAGAAAATGAAAACTAAAGAAGGTCGAATCTTGAACAAAAAGAAATGAAAAAGGCAAAAGACAAAACCAAAAGTGCCCTACTTATTCGTGACTTTAACATAACCCTTAATCCCATGCTTGTCCTTTTTGGCTCTTCTCCTTCTTCCCATCCCCATATAACAAGTGAATTTTATCAAATCAAATCAAATAAACAAAATCCCTATTAAATTCATTTGTAATTTTTTCTTTGCGAGACGAAAAGCAGGGGATCCCCTAGTGAGAGAGGAGCTTTGCCACTTTGGCTTACATTGAAGTGATATCAGATGAATGACTTAAACCTAGATAATAATAAGTTTCAGGAGAGACAGAAGAGAAAATTAGGAATGTTATAATTTTGCTTATTTAAAAATTATAATTTGATAACATGGAAATTACATTACACGTGTCATCTATCTGAAAAAAGATACTAGGTGACATAGCATGTCACATCCGCAATGTTAATAGAAAGACAAAAACTAGAGTATTTTTGTAAAAAAAATAATAATTTGAGCATTTTATTTTTACTTTTCAAAATTATAGTTACAATTATTTAGTTTTTCTATTTAATATTTTCGTAACAATGTCGCTTTTAAATTAATTTATTGTGATATTTGGGGACGGAATATATTTTTTAACTTACTAAGACAATGTTTTCTTGAAATTTTTAATAGTTATGCTTAATCTATATGAACTTACTCGGTAAACCATATATTAGATACTCCAAATATGTTTACATATTCATTAGTTATTTTTAAACATAATTTTATTGAAATGTAAATTCTTAGAGTGATAATAGAGCTAAATTCTTAAAAGGTTGCACTTATTAATCCACCAACTTTATTCTTAACTTCATATCCAAAAATTTATGTATCACTATTGACATTCCCTATAGGTTATAGTTGCATATGTTAGTATCATGTTGGTATCTTCCTTCATGGCATACCCCAACATCCATCTTGTCCTTCTTTAAAGTTTTGATTATCACTTGTCCTTTATTTACTATCATTTTTAGATGATAAATTATTTCTTAAGAATGTTTCTTTCCATTTCTCTTTCAAATGAGAAAGACCCATGCACACTTGGACAAATAATTTGTGGTCCTAAATGAAGTTTTATTATGCAATAGAAACTTAGTCACTCTCTATGAAAATAGTACATCATTTATACAACTATTACCTTTTAGGAAGAAGTTAATTAAGTACAAATTACAAAATAAAATATCATTTTGATGGCACTATATAATATTATGAATATAGGTTAGTGAGAAAGAGATACTACCATGTTGAAAGCTTGAAAGAGTCTTATGCTCTTGTTACAAAATTTTTATGATGGTTTGCCTTTTATTTATTATAGCTTTAACTTAAAATTGACATGTTTATCAACTTAATAATACCTTCTTATTTTGTAATCTTGATGAAAATGTTTATACGACTTTGCCTACTAATTTTAGATGAAAGGATGAGACAAAAGTTCACAAACTTGACATCATTGTACAACCTCAAATAAGATTCAAATCAACAATTTACTAAAACATTTATTATTGTAAAAATGACTGTAATTAATCCAAGTCTGACTATTATTTATTCATTTAATCTCATTATAGCAAAATTCAATGCTCTCATTATTTAAATGTTATTTTAGTAGGAAACAATATAAAATACATCAAATTATTCTTTAAAATTTTGTTCATATTGGAGTATCTAAGAAAACTATATTATTTTGGGCATAGAGGTGGTACAAACGAATAAAAACAAGCTTTATTTTTAAAAAAAAAAGTTACCCTTGAAATTCTTCAAGATGTAATATATCTTAAAGATAAATTAATTTCTTTTCTTATGGAACAAAACTTATCCCCTAACAGATTTGAAAGTGATCACAAAAACGATTCATCTTAGCTGGGCAACTGATTCAATTTACTGACATAACACCCAATTTAGCCTTTGCAGTCTATGTCTTAATTTAATTTACAGGTGAAGTCATAACTACAACATTTAGGAGTTTTCCATTATGTTTTGTAGTACACAAAACAAACATACATAAATTTTTTTTAGCAAATTTCAATTCAATTAAATGCCTTTTATGATGTGAATTAAGCTAAATATGATGACTTTGGAAGGTCATTGACTAGATATTATATATTCTTTTTATAATTTGTTAGTTTTATGGAAAACCAAAAGAAACATCATCAAAACCCAACTTCGAACTTGAATACCAATTTATGACTATACATTATCAAAAAATTATTTAGTTGAAGATAATTTTACAAAATTTAAGCATTATACATTCATATCTTGACAATTTATATTGTGAAAACTAAGCAACACTTTAGATTGCTTTAGATCCAATACACTATAAATGCATAAAGCAAATAGAAAGTGACTATTATCATTGAAAATAAGTTGCAGCCAATGAAAATAGCTAAGAAAGAAATAAAAAAACAATTAGTAAGTAGATTTTTAATAATGTTTAATTAATTGGGTGTGTCTATATCCTCATAAGCTAAAAGTGACTAATTCATTACATTGATTAATATTTTTTTAATGAGGATCACATATTTCCTATATATAGATTATGTTTATGTAACATCCCATCACCGATGGGAAGGTTGTATTGGTAAATTGGGACTGACTAGATTGTTGCATTGCATATTGTGATATGAGTATTCTTTTGGCCTCTAATTTTAGAGGAATGAGTCATTTGGCAC
>JANZLD010000004.1:19213432-19233560 GCA_026413575.1 Erythroxylum carthagenense | reverse complement strand
TAATTAAAATAATAAAACTAAGATAAATAATAAATAATATGCCAATCGAAGAGAGCCTCAGTAATGTACAAAGAATACCAGCATGAAAACAAATGGCCTGACTAGTTAGAGCATGAAAATATGTTGAAACCCGCACAATACAATATGTGATCCAAGTAGAAACACCTGTAAAAACACACAATGTTCTCATCAAAGTTGAAGAGCTCACTAAGAGATTTCTGAAGTGGCAGGAAAAATGGTCTTTGTGCCCGGTAAGTAGCAGGTCTATAGAGAGAGAAATTTCTAGAGGATGTTGATTAAAACACCTTAAAACCAAAAAAAAAGGACCTTATCTTATAAAGGAAGTTGCATAAGACAAAAAGAGTGGGGTAGTAACAGGAAACAATAGGAAAAGACTGATGGTTTCTTTTTTTACAGTAGCAGACTTGTCAGGGAGCTCGAAAAAGCTAATGGAGATAACAAATACGAGATTAATTAAAGTAGTACCCTAAACAATGTCCTACACAATGTTCCCGATCTATCTTGTTCAGTAAATCCAAACACCCAGTCCATATTTTCAGATGATAGTCGAGGGAAAAAATGTATCTAACCCTAGTTGCAACCTTAACAGAAATCTAAACTACGAGCTTCATACCACAGAGAAGACATGGGAAAGACAAATTAACAACGCTATAAACTATAAATAACAATAGATTATCTCGCGGAATTGAAATACCAAAAGTAAGTACAAGGTAGGCAGGAGTTACCACACTTACCTCCACACATGGTTGGGATCCACTGGTGAGTGTATTCCCACTTAAAGGACCACAGAGAGCAGTTGGGGAATGAGAAAACACATACTTGGCTCGATGATCGTGGAAAACCTATTGGTAGTGAATGATCTTCAATCTTCAACCTTAACACAATGCTCAAATGTGGAAACAAAATTGCCACCAAAGCCATAGGAGACCTCATGCTCCACCATCATGACCGCCACATATTCATCCTAACATAATACATGCAAGTGGCGAAAGGGGGACCTACTACTTACCTCTTGTGAAATCAAAGTAAATTTACAAGATAGAACTCATATCAGACATCACACCATGGATGGGTGTACTGTATACCTTATTCGAAAGGAAAGATGCACCCCTTACTAAGCATACCCGTTATACGCAACGAAAAAAAGGGAGGCAGAAATCAACTTCAAAAAGGCACAACATCAAACACATAAAATACTACTCCATCAAGCCTCAAAGATCCGACCTTTTTCACTGTATCAACTTAAACCCATTAATGTATTGTTTAATATACTTTAAATATTATTTATATTCATAAATAATTTTATTAAAAAATAAAATATAGTTAAAATTAATAATAGTACTTTTATTTTTATGTTGTTAAAGAATCTCCTGTACGAAGCTTTTTCAAAAAAGTTATTTTTTTAATTGACAGCTAAGCAGTTAACTAACTTTTAAAAAAAACTCTTCTCAGAAAAGTTTTACTGACAAAAACTCTACTGATATAAACCCATTCAAATAATTCTTAATTACTTTTGATAAAGCCAATATTGCCAAGTTTATAAAATGTTTGTTTTCCTCAGGTTGCCCTCTTTCTTGTGGAAAGTCAATTACTAGATGCTTCAAGCATTTCTTAATCCACACAAAAGATCAAATTTGCAAATTGCAATCACAAAAAATAATATCAATTGATTCCACTTTTGCTGTTGAATGGATTCCATATAAATGAAATAAATTAATGCTCCACGAATTAATAATATTTATTATATGATCAAATCTTAGTTTTAATTAACAAATTAAATTACATAATTTTACATGATCTAAATTATTAACTTATAAAAGCTATATTTTGAAGAACATAAAACTTCAAAACATAAATAATAGAGCACGGGAATTTTAAAAAAAATCAACTTAATAATAACAATTTTTTGAATTCTTACATATAGCTAATTAAATATGAATTAAGCAATGCGTGTGCGAAATGATGGACTGTTTAAAAGGGCCGAAAAGAAAGCAGAAGAAATTGTGATAAGAGACGATGGAAGCGCGAACACACACGCGGACACAATTACAAGATTTGCAGATAAGCCTCTTCCCTCTCTTTCTTGCTAACAAGAAACTGCACAACCTCAAACCGAAAACAAAAGAACTAAGACCTATACCCCGAGGTTTCAATGCTACCTCTCCTCACTCTTCCCACTCCAAAACCTTCACTCTTTCCCTCTCCATCATTCACCTTCTTTACTCCTCTCCCTTGCTCTATTAACCGTTCTCATAGTTTACTCTTCCACTCCAGCCTCAACGACACGCCGTTCCAGCCCCCAACTGCCGAGAACTCGCCTATCCAGCAGCCGCCGAGAACCCTTTTCCCCGGCGGTTTCAAGCGTCCCGAGATAAGGGTCCCGAGCATTGTCCTCCAGCTCCACCCTGACGACATTTTGAGCTGCCCCGACGCGTTGAACTTCGTGGACAAGGTCGTTTCTAAGTGGGTTGGGATTGTTGTTCTCAATGCTGGTGATGGCAGTGGGAAGCGGCTATACGACGCCGCTTGCTTGCTGAAGTCTGTTCTGAGGGATCGCGCTTTCTTTTTGATTGGAGAGAGAGTTGATATCGTCGCTGCTGTTAATGCCAGTGGCGTTGTGCTTTCTGATCAAGGTTTTTATTTTTTGTTTTTGTTTTGGTTTTGGATTTTAGAGAGATTGTGAACTCCTTCGGTTGATTTATTTCATGTTGTGATCAAGCGTGATCCTTTCTACCAATTTCATGCACTACTTATTCGACTATGATCAAGCTGGACCTTTCTACCAATTTCATACACTACTTATTTGACTATGTTATGTTGCATAAAGATGCCATGCAAGTTGAATAATAGTCTATTGGCTTTATTTGTTTGCAATTACAGACAATCAATCTGTAGCCTTGTTGTCCATAAAAATTGTTATGCGCATTAGAAATTAGACTCCGTGTATAAGTAATTTGGTTTTATTGTTATGACGTAGGTCTTCCTGCTATTGTAGCAAGAAACATGATGATGGATTCGAAATCTGAATCGGTGGTTCTCCCTCTTGTAGCCAGAATAGTAAAGACTCCAAAAGCTGCCTTTAATGCATCTAATGCTGAAGGTGCTGATTTTATCATTTTTGATTCTGGTCAAGAGAAACATCTTGATCTTGGAGTGAACTTTGGATTGACGAATGTAAAGATACCCATATTTTTCATGTGTTCTTCGCTTGAAGAGACTACATTATTTATTGAGGGATCAAAATTTCCAACATCTGGTGCCAGTGGTTTAGTCATGTCGTTGGAGGATTTGAGGTCATTTAGTGATGATGATTTGAGCCGATTGCTTAACCTTGGACTTGCAACAGAGCCAAGCACCCAGGATGAGCTTGAAATCCCCAATGAGTTGAAAAAGTTGGATTTGCAAAATGATCATCATGGTATAAAGAAGATAGCAGGCTTTGTCAAATTGAAGGACCGAGAAAAGCAGCTCGTAGAAACAGAGAAATCATTGTTGTTTGAAGCAATTGATGTTATGCAAAAGGCTGCTCCTATGGTGATCTTTTAATTAAAATTTGGTAGTTGCATTCATTTATCAGCTAATTCTAACCTATTCTCAAACCCTTTATATGCTTTTTTGCCTGAATCAGTTTTGGTTTTGAATGACAGATGGAGGAGGTTTCGCTTCTCATTGATGCTGTTTCTCAAATTGATGAGCCATTTTTATTGGCCATAGTGGTAATTGTGTGATGAATTTCAACAAATTCTGGTTCCAGGGGTATAATTGGTATTAGCTCAAAATTGCAGATGAACCCTTCTCTGTAAGATCTACAATGAAGTGGTCTTTAACATTTGCATGCACTCTGGGACAAATGAGAAAATAATGCCAAAAGCTCACAAGTTTGTTTCATTTATTTGTTTCTGAATATTGGTGCATGCCTTATAACAAAGATCCAGAATCCTGGAATCATTCTTTTATTCTCTTTTCTTTTCTTTTATCTGTAAGGGCCCTTAGCTGTTAATTTAGCTGCACTTAGGCCTGTTTCTAGGCAGCATCTTAATCTTCATATCTTAGGGTATTGTGTCCTTCCTCTTCCTACTTAAAACACTTCTTTTGGCTCTTTTCTTTTCTTCCTACCTTTATTTTTAGGTCAATATTTGATTTTTGCAGTTCATGCTCTATCGTTGGCTAAGTGTGAGATCGACATGAGCATATTTTGCGATATACTTATGTCATTATCTTTATAAAAATGTTTTGAAAGGCTTTATTTCCTCATGATTCTTTGTCATTTTTTGGTGTCATTAGGGTGAATTTAACTCTGGAAAATCAACTGTTATTAATGCACTTCTTGGGGAAAGTTATCTTAAAGAGGGTGTTATTCCTACAACCAATGAGATCACCTTCTTACGCTATTCTAAGTATTCTGAAGAGCAACAACGCTGTGAAAGGCATCCTGACGGTCAATATATATGCTACCTCCCAGCTCCAATTCTTAAAGAGGTGTGTATTGCTTTATTTTCCCTCCCTTGGATTGTTTCACCATACATAATTGTAATGGGTGTAGAGGTTTTCAAAGTTGTGGACTGAGAACATTATTTGATCTTTCTGATTGCTGAGTAGACCTAAACAGTAGTGAAATAGATGTGACTAATGTAACACAGTACATAAGGATGGCCCAAAAATTTTTGTAAAGGCCCTTTCTAAAATTTAATTTAATGTTATTTTGAAAACGACGTCATTTATTCATAATACTTTTATGCTTGACATATTCGGGTTTCGGGCAGGGTCGTAGAGTCTGAGCCTGAGTTTGGCCCGAAGACCAAAAATTTTGAAGGAAAAAATGTCAAGACTGGCCTGAAGCCCAGTCAACCTGGGCCAAGTCTGTTGATTTCGGGCTTGAGCACAAATGCCATACCTGTCAGTACAATAAATTTGTCCAATAACATTGTCAGAAAGTTGCAGGGAACAATGTGTGATAATAGTTAAACCAAAGTATTCAAAACACGTGTCTCCATTTGTACTTGCTGGATGTTGTGCTGAATGTGTATAGGCTGAAGAAGATCTACTTCATTCTAGTGTCCGTCTTTTTCTACTATAAAATTCTAACTTTTCTTTTCTGAAAAGCAGATCAACATTGTTGATACACCAGGGACTAATGTCATCCTCCAAAGACAGCAGCGCCTAACAGAGGAATTTGTGCCTCGTGCAGATTTGCTTCTTTTTGTTATTTCTGCTGACCGTCCATTGACTGAAAGTGAGGTATGGAATTTTTAACTTCAGATTGTTTCTAACACATTTCTCATTATTCTGCAGTCTTCATATCACAACTCAAATATCATGAACTTATTTTATGTTGAGTTTAATTCGATTTATATTATGGGTTAATCATCCGTTTAGTAAGGGTTCTCTACTTTTGATTCTTTGTGCCAACTAATTTAAATATTCCATTGCCTTGATGATTAATTGAAACAGATTACGAAGTTTTAATGTTTCTAAAAGCTATTTTGTCGCAATATAGTGAGATTTAGAAGGTCCAAAGAACCCTGCAATTGGCCTAGATGTTCATTTTGATCTGCACGAATTTCCTTAGCACTTAATGAATGCTTTTGACATTGGCTTATTATATAGAAAGGCCCAATTTAGTCCTAAAGGAAATTAATTTGCATTTGCATAATTTTCATGCTGACTGTTGTCTATTTGCATGTGTGATTATGTAGATGCTATGTATTGTCTTGCCTGGATTTGTTGTTTGCATTTATGAATTTGATTTTGCTCCTTCATACCGTTTTTCAGGTAGCATTTCTCCGTTATACTCAACAGTGGAAGAAGAAAGTTGTCTTTGTGTTGAATAAATCTGACCTTTATCAGAGTGCCAGTGAGGTTTATTATGAACTCTTTTTGCACCATTCATTGATTATTTACTGGATTGAGATATTGTTGATTTATGTTAATCTGGTTTTCTAAAACTACCAACTTCCTATTTTGCTTGTCTCGCATGATATGTAGCTTGAGGAAGCTATATCATTTATCAAGGAGAATGCAAGGAAATTGCTGAACGCTGAGAATGTAATGTTATATCCTGTTTCTGCTCGTTCTGCTCTTCAGCAAAAACTATCAGCTTCTTCTAGCATTGGAAAAGATCACAAAGAATTGTTAGCTTTAGATTCTCATTGGAAAATTAGTAGCTTTTATGAACTGGAACAATTCCTTTATAGTTTCTTAGATGGATCAACGAGGACAGGAATGGAAAGGATGAAACTTAAACTTGAAAC
The DNA here is from genome assembly GCA_026413575.1 of Erythroxylum carthagenense. Taxonomy (NCBI): domain Eukaryota; kingdom Viridiplantae; phylum Streptophyta; class Magnoliopsida; order Malpighiales; family Erythroxylaceae; genus Erythroxylum; species Erythroxylum carthagenense. The sequence continues at coordinate 19,227,288 of JANZLD010000004.1, read as the reverse complement.
ACCAATTGCAATAGCTGAACGTTTATTTTCTGCTTGTGAAACTCTTCTGAAAGAAGATTGCCTGAGAGCCAGACAGGATTTGACCTCTGCAACTGAACTAGTTGAGAGTGTAAGAGATTATGCGATGAAGATGGAAAATGAGAGCATTGCTTGGAGGAGGAAAGCTTTATCACTGGTACATTAAAGTTGATTATATTTCGATATGAAAATAACTTTTGTCGTTTCAATAACTTTTGAATTAGCTATTGTTAATTGGATTGTAGATTGATGCAACAAAATCCCGGGTAATAGAGCTCATAAAGTCTACTCTGCAATTATCTAGTGTTGATGTTGTCTCATCATATATATTTAAAGGAGAAAAACCTACCGTGATGCCTGGCACCCTAAGGATCCAAAATGATGTTATAGGTCCTGGACTCTTGGAAACAAAAGTGAGTAAGCTCCAGCACTTTTTAAAATATGACAATGTCTTCTATTTTTGCAGTTAACTATGTTCTCAAATGTTTGCAACTTTTCTGCTATATTATCTGAAAAGCCCTAAATAACTCGTGTCACTTCTTCATATTACCTACCTGTACAGGATCTGTAAACACTTCTGAGCCTTGTAATATGCTTTTTATCCATTTATGATATCATATCCCATTTTAGTTATATGGTAATGATAATTCTTTTCTTCTTCCCCTTTTTCTTGTTGATGTTATCCTGCCCTACAGAAATTACTAGGAGAATATTTGACATGGTTGCAATCAAGCAATGCTCGTGAAGGCAAGCTGTACGAAGAATCTTTCAGTAGAAGATGGCCTTCATTTATTGATCCAAATCCTCATATGTACTTAGATACATATGACTCTCTGAAAAAGGTTGATGAGCTGAGCTTGAGGCTGATAGAAGACTTCAATGTTGATGTTGCTTCTAAGCTGTTTGAACAAGAAATACGTGAAGTGGTCAGTCTCAAGTTTCCCTGAGTGATTCTTTTACATGTAATGTAGAAATTGATTACAAGTGGAAAATTTTAGTTATGATACTTTTTCGAAGTAAACTCAACTGTGCCTACTATCATTTCAACTTGCCGAATCTCCAAGTAGGAGGCAGGCAGATGCTTAATCTTGTGTATATTTTGGAAGCAGATCATGTGCATAATTTCTAGGCTAGTGTCTTATGGATGCTTGGCCCATGATATGTTGCTTATTTTGTTTTACCGAGTTTTTTCTGTTGTATCAGTTAGTCAGTCATTGTGGCAAATCTGAAAATATCTGTAGGCAACTTATAATAAATTAACATCAAGAAAGCCAAGTAATTGGTGGCATTTTGAATTTGTGTTAGATAATATTATTGTCTTGTATTCCTATCTCACGACTTTTAAGATTTGGCACCATGCTTCAAATTTAAAATATTCTGTTCAGATTGTAATCATTTAAATTTGATAGCTAGAAGCTGATTAAAAAGATTCGGTCAATTAATGACCCAAGGACTGAACATTTTATCTTTCATTCACAGTATTTGGGATCTTTTGGTGGACTAGGAGCCGCTGGTTTATCTGCATCTCTTCTGACGTCTGTGCTACCTTCCACTTTAGAAGATCTTCTTGCTCTTGGTTTATGTTCTGCTGCAGGGTAATAATTCTAAAGCCCCAATCTCCTTCGTAATTTACTGCTTAGTATTCAAAAGTTTCCTTTATATACCATACGGTTGCATGATTTAGATCCTTAATTTTTTGAACTTTACTTATAACAATGGCCTTTACTCTTATGTTAAATGACTTGAATTTGGTTCATCGGTAGGGAGTACCAACCATGAGTTGCTCCCTGAGCTACACATCCGTAACTTGTATGACTTGTGCATATTTGCTTTGTGTACTTGTTCCCGTCATGTCTGCAGCATCTATCTTTATATATTTTGATGTAGTTCATCCAGTCATGACAGTCTGTACGCTTTTTATTCTTTGTCATCTCTTAATCAACAATAGTGTGAGTTTCCTCGCCTGACCCTTTGTATATGTGACAGATATATAGCAATTGCAAGTTTCCCAGGTCGTAAACAAGCTATAGTAGATAAGGTAAACAGGATTGCAGATGGCTTGGCACGTGAAATTGAGAATGCCATGCAGAAGGATCTCGGGGAAGCTGTTGGGAATTTAGAGAACTTTGTAAAAACTATTGGCAAGCCGTACCAAGATGCAGCACAAGTGAGGCTAGATAAACTTTTACATACTAAGGATGAACTATCCAATGTCGAGAAGAAACTTAGAACATTTCAAGTTGAAATTCAGAACCTTCACGTATTATCGTAGGATGGTTAAGTTGGTGCAGGATTGATCTGTGTTCTAAATTATTGGATGCAATAGGGAGTTGTGTTATTGACGGCATTATTATTGTTACCTACTTTTTTTTTTCAAGGAGGAAGTGTAAAATTATAATATAATGATGAAAAATGACAATAAATTTGAGTGCTCCGTTCAGTACCCTGTAAAGCTTGATACAGTATGGGGTATCCTCTGCATTTAATTGTTTTCACCTTTTGAAACAAAGAATATGCCCCCATTTCCTTTTTGTCAAAAGGATTACACAATGCTCATTAGTAAAAGTACCAAGTCGGTGGAGCTGTCCTCTTAATACAGTATGTTTCATGAAATTAAAATTTCCACTAACAGATGCTTTGCAGCCTGTTACCATTTCTGAGTTTTTAATAGCCTCTCCTACACTGTCTGCAAAGAGAATTCAATCAACTTTTGCTTAATTTATGAATGCTCCTCATTTTTGGTTTCCTAATGGCTAATAGATTAAGGCTTTGACCTTCTATTGTTAAACGAAGGTATACTTGTTTACATATCGTGTATGCTAATTCTCGTTTCGAAGTTGAAAAAGGGATCAAGGTTTTCTTCCTAGAGAAGTTTAACTTGATCTGGATTCCGGATGATGGGGAATGCCAACACCTTAGAAACAAGAATGGTTTAAGAAATTCTTAAAAATTAGAGCAGCTCTACCTTATCTGTGTCTATAGCCACCCAAAACGTTGACGTGTAACTTCTACAAACTTACAGAAAAGAAGGATTTACTGTTATAATGGTCAAAAGATACGAGAAAGCACGCTTCTTGACATGTTTGCTGAATTTGATTCCAATGGATCCCCTGGGAAAGATGGCAAAAACAATGAAGTATAATATATAAACAAAAGACATGCATTTCAAATTAAAAATGGATCTTACTTTGTGACTTTCAGGTGGAGCCAAGGGAACAAAGATGATGCAACAGGACCTCTATTTCATTTTGGCTGCGGAGGACCTTTCCTTCCCTTGATTGGTCCATCTGTAAAATAAAAATAAGAATAAAAACATACAATTGAAAAATGATTGATCTTGAAAGCAATTTTGATAGGGACAGTAGAAATCGGGAGCACAATTTCTTTTTGCTCCCACACTATACTAGCACAGTAGATTCAGAGAGCTAAAAAGGCATTATTTTGAGCCAACAGGCTTTTTCCTTAATCGAAACCTCCCTGAGTTGACGCTATTGACTGATATAGGTCTCAACATGCAGAAAGTGTCTACATTTTCACTTGTACGTGACATTAAACTCTTGTTCATTGTTGGAGAGTGTAACCACTCGGTCCGTGCGTTTTTACTGTGCATTTGTAACAACACAGCATATATTCGAATCCATTCCTTTTTCCTGCTTCTTTATTTACCAGTTTTCCAATTTGACTGGTTAGCTTAGCCAATAGCCACAGAGTCTGCAGTTCTTAGGAACAATGACTTTATAAGGGATCAGGCAGAATGAAGACTAAAAATTCGCTTCTTCAGGAAAAAAAAAAAAAGAAAAGAAAAGGTTATTGTGACGACATGATCTCCAGTCTGCAATAACATTCCTGAATAGTAGTTAGCTGGTTTGTTGTGGTGACAGATAAATTATTTCTGCAATAAATCCACCCTAGAGATCAGCCAAGCCAGACACCAACAAAAAACTATATGGATAACTATAGCTTTTGCTTTGACTAATAGTAAGTGTAATTTTTCAATATATCACTGGTTCGGTAAGTTAATTAGGCATGAGAAGCTAGTGGCAGAAAGTAGGGAGTACTGTATGCCAACCAAAGCTGATAGAGGAATGAATGGAAAGGAGAATATTTGGTTTTACGGGAATAGTAATTTGTAAGGGACAAAAAGAAAGAAACTAATGCTTTTTCTTCCAAGGTAAACATGCATGTCCGTAGAGTTTTTAGCATTTTCTTTCTTAACCGAAGATCAGATTGGTCCAAAGAAAAGGCAGTGCAAAGAAGAGTGGGACGTTACTTTCTTTTGGAAATTTACAGATTCTAAAGTCGGAAATGTATAACCCAAGCTTCCACTCTTGCCTTGGAAGACATCAAAGGCATGGATCAACCAATGGCTTCTTCTCATTTGGTCGGTTGATTTGTACTAAATTTAAAACTTGAAATGATCATCCGAGTGTTCTAAAGTGTCCACCCCCACCTTCTCTATGATATCAAGTTCTGTATCGTGTGGCTTGCAATCATCGTTTTGTGAATTAAACTAATCCCTTAAATATCTAGTGTATGCATTGGTGTTGATTTCTTGAATCTTGATGATGAAAGCGTAATCATTTTCAATCTCCATTTTCATCTCCTGTTTCAATAAGATTTGGATGCTGTAGTTAAACATATGTAATTTGTAAAGATAGAAATGAGATCAAAGAACCCCTTCCCTTCACAAAAATTAAAACCGGAATGGAAGCTGGAACACCAGTTGTCCTTAAAATCTGTATGCAAATATTTTCTTCCTTTAGGAATTGTTTTCAGACCACCAGAAATATAAGAACTCCCTAACAAGCTAAGATGATTTACTGTTTATATGTTGTTAATGTGATTTGCTAATATAAGGGTACATTTGGTTGATAGTTTTATAAAGGAGTAGAATGGAATGTAATATTATTCTATCGTTTGGAAGTAGGTTTTATAATAAAATGGAACGAGATGAGATGAAAAATGAGGATTCATATTAAATTTCATTCCATCCTAAACAGTAAAAATAAAAAAAAACCTTCAATTTGAAAGATTCAAGATATAATGTAAAATGATAAACAACTTTACACTATGTTATATTATAAATCCTTCGTCAAAACAATATTTGATTATATTATATTATTAATCCCTCCATCTCTCACCAGTAATAATTTTTAATGTTATATCTATTTACGTTCCATTCTATTATAAACTATTTTATTTCATTAAAAACTTTACGTCCAACTAAACATAACCTAAGTACCAGGTATAGAAGTTTGTGATGCGAACAAAATAATGCAATATGTATGTTTTGCATTTGAGTAGAAATTTCAAAAAAATATCCATAATATTTACCGTTAACTAAATTAAATATACACTATTTACTATTAATTACTATTTATAACTAATTTTAAAATTTTTAAACAATGACATTAATTTTAACAATTAAAATATATATCTACAAATAAATATTACAAATTATCTAGTTATTTAATGATTTATTTTATTACATAAAATGAAATTTGATTAATATTTATTAATAATAATGTATAAAAAAACAAAAAATAATTAATTTACTTATAAATTAATTAATTTATAATTTTAATTTAATATTTATTATTATCAGTAATAAAATTATAATTATAATAACAATAACATTAATAATCAAATATCCTTTTGCTCTTATTTAAAAATCAAAATTAAGAAATAAAAACTAGAAATTACAAAATTATTATAATAATATTAATATTTAAATATTTTTTTTAAGAAATAAAACTAAAAAATTAGAAATGAGATCAAAGAACCCCTTACCTTCACAAAAGTACGGTCGTTGGGGAAAAATAAATTTAAATGTAATGTTTTAATAATATTTTATTTTATTTAAATCACTCTAACATAACTCTTTCTTAAAAAAAAAAAACTTATTAGCCCTTTTAATGTGGCTGCTCCACGTTGAAAAACATTCACTACTTTGTATTCTTTCTTTCTTTTTTTTGGAAGCAATTGTTCTACTTCAACGTCAAACATTTGCATTCTCCCTCCCTTATGAATATTTTATAAATCAAACATCCAACTTGATTCAGTCTTCAATTTAATTATACTCATACTGTATATATAATTATTTGTGACCACAATATTCTCTGATATTTCATTTATTTTTAAAAATTCTTTGTTCCCAAGTCAAAATGTTGCTCATCATTTTTATTTATTTTATATAAAGTATTTTAATTATTCTAAATTTGGTTGTTTAGTTTTACTTTTGTTTTTTATTTTTTCTGTTTTTGGTTTCTATTTCTTAAAACAAAAATAAAAAATTATACTGATAATAGTTATATCTTAGATAAAATTATAAATGAATAAATAAATTTTATTTTAAATATATGAATTTGAAGATTTAAATTATTCATTTTAAGAACAAAAGGCAAAAGTAAAAAGTAAAAAGTAAAAAGTAAAAACAATCGCATACACCTTTTTAACTCTATACTGTACCGTTTTCTGTCGAGAGGAAAGCAAGAAGTGAATCGAGAGCTTCGGACCGATTTTTGGAAAACATTATAGCCACTGTAGTACTAGCATTACCATGTAACTATTGGTTTGTACTAACGACGTCGCATTAACCTAATTGTTATATTCTAAGGATTTTGGTAGTGTTATCATGATTAATATATTACTTAAGTTATTTTCATAAAATAGTATAATATATAAAAATAATTTCGTTAATATTAATATTTAATATCATAAAAGTCGATTTTTCAACTATTCTCGATTTGTAATTTGATACAGTGCCACTGAAAGTGGATGAATATTGGATATGAACAAGTTGTTAATAAACATATTAGTGTAGGTAGTAGCATTAACTAGGTTACAACATTTACATTCTTACAAACTCAATTGCTATTTGGAGGTATTCGCGTCTTTACAGGCTAATGTATTAAGAATGAATATGGAGCAATTGGTTAATTTTATGGGCGGTTCTGTTTACTTAATCCGCAGGTTAAGTCAGTAAGATAATCAATTAGTACATAAAGAGTTTGCATAAATGTTACAATAATTTGTGATTAGGAGGTTGGTAATGCTTCAAGTGTTGCCTTTCTTTTGGATTGTTGAAGCAAATCATGACATGACAGGAGAATTTTGTGCAATGCATGATACTCCGCGCCCCTTGACGCTTTTACCAAAGTCCAGTATTGCTTTTCAGGACACTTTAGCTCACTGTTCTTGCCTTAAAATTCTAGTGGCATGTAACGTTCTCGTCCCTTTCACTATTATCACTAGCCCATAGGCTAAAGCGCCTATACTTTTCAACTATATATACATACTCACCCCTTTTTCAATTCTCTTTCATGTTAACCCATTCTTATCTTCCTTTGCTCATTCTCTGCCTCCCTCTCCCTCGTTCCCCCGAACAGCCGAGCTGTAAATAGAGGCCAAACCAAAACATGGCTTTGTTTAAAGGATCTCATTTGGCCTAAATTTCACATCTTTAATCCAATATCCTGCTGTTTTCCATACAAAACGTAAGGGCCTGGCTTGTGCGTACCCTGTTTCTACCCTGCTTTTTGTTCACATCATATCCTCTGGTTTCTTCTGAATTTTGACAAATGTCCTCCTCAAGTTATTGTCAAGGCCTCCAATCATGCTTGGAGCCGACTCGCCTCGTCGAGCAACGTGTTTTAAAGTTCAAAATGGCTCCACTCACGTTCAACATTTCCGGTTCAACCGCTGACGACAAAAGCCATACTACTAGCGTTGACAATGGTGGCTGGAGTTTTCTCCAATGTCTTGCTACCAAGACCTCTCAAACTTCCGAGGGAGACAAGGTGTACACCCCGCCAAATTTTAAGCGTGCTCATTCTTCTCTCAGTGAAAAGAGCCTCGATATGTGTACTGAGAGCTTAGGGAGCGAAACTGGCTGTGGAGCGAGCGAAATAACCATTGAGATGACGTTAGGATCCTTGGAAAACTCGAACTATCATGCAAGAGAGAGATCAAAATTGCGTGAAGAGAGAAGGAATAAGCGAAGTAGTAGCTTTCCACCACCTTTGACCTCGATAAGCGGATCCACGGCAGTTCAAGTAAAGCCTCACAGAGAAGGCGGGAGGCTGGTACTGAAAGCAGTTGCTGTCCCGAGCAACCACAAGTATTTTCATGTTGAGCGTAGTAACGGCAGGCTTAAGCTTCACTTGATGAAACATTGTTCTCAAGGGTACTCTAACAATGAACATGGAGAAGCATCAGAAGAAGAGGAGGAGGAAGAAGAAGAAGCATATGGCGAAGAAGAAATAACAAATTGCGATGTTGAGGATGAGGATGAGGTTGAGGATGGTAATAATGGAAATGCTGCGGATGAAATGGGAATGGGGAAGTTGCCAAGTCCAAGCAGGTGCAAAGAAGGTGGGAGTGGCAACCAAAGCTTGCTTAATTGGGAGCCATTTTGGGTGGCTACTTAAAAAAGTTGTTAGCTAGTCTCCCCTCCTATAAACTAATAGCTCATATTTCAGTTCACTCCCCTCTCTCTCTCTATATATATAATATAATATAATATAATTTCCTTAAGTAAGCCATGAATTTAGACCTTCGTACCTTGGTTTTGTAAAATATGCTAATTGGTAGTTATTATCGTTATTGAAGTTGGAAGTATCGTTCTCTTTCTAAATTTTGTCTCTCCACTCGTGTTCTCTCTGGCTGGATATTTTATCTTCCAAAAATACCCCCGAGAACGTGCTCAGTTCACAAATCAACAAAAACGCTAAGGCATGGGGCTTACCGACAATCACACGTTAACGAATGATAGCATTTACTCGTTGGAAGGTCCCCAACTTCAATCATCGTTTAGACATGCATCATTTTCACGGGGGAGCATTTTGGGCCCATCCTTTAAACCCAGCCTATCCCATGTTAAAGAATACAATAAAAATCTTTCTGTTAATTGACATTTTATCATATATATATATATATAAAAAGAAGAAAATCTCCTAATTGATAAAGCAGATTCCTATAACATTGGGTCACCAACACCAGTGGACCAACCTACTTGATTTGTGTCCTGCAAGATAAGATACAGATAGGAGGGAAAAAGGGCAACCAGTTTCCGATCACGGGGTGGCATTTCCGTAATTTAGACACTTCCAAGTTCCAACCGCAAAACCGATTGCAAGTTGAGGTGTACGAACGGAGTACGAATGCCTGTTAGCTAAGGAGCCTGAATGGTCCCACAACAGAGAGGCAGGGAGGTCTAAGAACATGCAAACTAACCTCATCACACATGATCGTCCATGTGCTCTTATGCATTGCACTTCCACATACCATTTCAATTTACATTTACGCTGCTGTTTCCAACTATTTACAATTGACTTCACTTGCATGTTGCAGCATGGAACAAGGTGAAAATAGTCAATTCGGACGGTTACTGCTAAAGTTTCTTTTTTCCTGACAAGGGTTAGATACATGGACCAGCCGAGATTGGAATCGGTATCATTCCTGGAAAAAGAGCTAGGAGGGTAGTGTCCAATCGTGGAGTTTGGCTATCCATACGTTAAGAAGGAGAGTGGGGAATTTACAGCTTCTTTCCTAGTTTGTATATTTTATCTATCCTTTGCTCCTAGAGCCGCTCATATCCTCTTTATAATTAATTAAGACCATTTTCTAGCTCTGCAAGCAATTATATTTATATACAATCATATATTAATTACAGGCTTAGCTCTGCAGTATGATCAAACAAATATATGTTATCACTTGTCCTTGTAAGAACGACCAGAATTATTCTCTTCATATACCGTCCCACGAATCTAAGAAAAATGGATAACCTTAGCTCATATATACTTTTTTTTGGGGTTATTAAGTTAAATCTAGCTAGAAAGTTACAATATGTATTGTTTTTCTATATATATAACAATGACATATCCCTTAATTTGTTGCAATCTTCGACTTTTTTATATCACTTTGATATAATTTTCGTATATTTAATATAACAAATTTAATAAAAAAATGCAAGTTTTATCGATCATTTACCGTATCGTGGAATTATTTTTCTCGTTTTTTATTTCAACATCTTATATTTTTGGTTGAAAATAATTTAAAGTATCATCATTTTGGTCTTAAATAGCTAGCGAAAGAGAATAATAATTCTTAAGACTCAAGTATAGTATATTAGTATCATCATGACTAAAATCGAACGATAAGAAATGATGTTATTCAAGTTTATAATTATATAAATATTCAATTCATTTTTAATAAATTAGTGAGGATTAAAATATAGGGTGTAAATTAATTATAATATTTTTAAATTTAAGACTTAAGTTGAAGAAGCGTTCTATAGCTTCCTCTCGAACATGTTCTTGGTTAGTTTTTATGGCTCTTACATTCGGTCGGGAAGATATTTTTTGGATTTATTAGGCCATGTGATATGTTACCTCGCCTCACAATTGCTTTGGATGAAAGCATGTGACGGTAAGAAATGGAACACTTACATTATTATCCACTCAGACTACATTTAAATATAACATTATTTATTTTTATTTCCAAACTTATTAAAAAATTCTGTTTTTATTTCTTTTTTTTTTACTTTGCATAACTCATGAAAACTATAAAAATTAAATTATTAATAATTTAATATTGGCCATTAATAGAATCATGAATGATTTAATTATAATTAATCAAAATATTAGGTTTTAAAATAGGATAAATAATTATTTAATAAATTCAATAAAATTGTAATAAACTATAATAACAGTTATTGATAATTTATTTATAAATATTAAAATAAGATTTATTTATTTATTTAAAAATTATATTTTAAGTTTTATACAATATATAATTAATATGTTTTTATTGTTATTAATTTACAAATAGAAACTAAAAGCAAAAAAACAAAAGTTAAAAATCACAATAAAAATACAGACGTAAAGTCATTATGATTAATGAATTTTCTCTGTAAGAAAATAAAAATAAAAATCAGCAATAGCATTTTTAGTTATGTCCGAGATCAATCTCAAATTCATACTAATAAATTATAAGTATATTCAAAATCAGTCATTTGTCTACCTCAAAATTTTAATTCAATTATCATACCGTTTTTACAATAATTATTTTGATTATTGTTAATTGTAACCCCTATGCCTATGACCACAAATAAAATTTTCTATTAATTTTGTTTTGTTTTTGAAACTTACTTTTTACCTCATTTCGTCCACATAAATACGAAAAGAAAAGTTCCGCTCGATGGTTATACTACCACTAGTCTTTCTTTCCTTTTGATTAGTCAATCTCAATAACAAATATTATATGTATATCTATTCTTATAAATGATATGTCAATACCTAGCTTTTTAATCGGTATATATTATGCATCTATTTATATGTTTCAATTGAAAATAAAAACCTTGTCCTAAAAATAATGTAGAAAAATAGCTGAACGTTTAGAATATTGATTAAAGGTAATCTTCTTTCTTTTTATATTAACTCATAATTAACATTTGGATGAAGAATTTTGTTTACATTATTTACACCCACAAAAGTGTGTAATGGTGATGTAATTTTAACTTGTTTTAAGCCAAATTTAGACTTTTATGAATATTTTTTAAATTGCCAATTATCACGAAATATAATAAAATAGAAAATCATATTAAAGAGTTAAGAAACATAATTTATATTTAAAATATATTAAGATTTTAAGCAATGTGTTACATATAGTTCATAGACACAGGTGTACCAATTTAGAGTGTTTTTAGGAAAAAATGACATTTTTTTTAAGTTTGTTGAACCAAGTAAAATTTTATCCCATAATTTAGTGTTTTTATCCTTCCTGATATTAAGTTAATATGTGAAAGGTTAAGTTGAATAGAAGAGTAAAGTGAACAAATAAGCCAATTTAATTAGTGAAGTAATCAAAAGATAGAGAAAATACTTAGAGTATATATGTAATTCAACTAAAAAACCAAAAATAAGAAGGAATTAAGCACATTAAAATTTAAGCAAATCATTGTAATTCTTTTTGTGACTTTATCTTAGTGATTTCAACAAATTTAGGGCTCAATTATTATATGATAATTTCTACTTAGGGAATAATGCATATATCCTTTCATAATCAATAGAAAATTTGTTACATCTTTAAAGGAAATCTATTGATCTTTAAAAAAATTTGGAAAACTTTTTAAATGGTTTTGAATTAAGTTTTTGTTAAAGGAGTGTGTTTTAATCTTTAAAAAACTTGAAAATTTCTTAAAAAAACTTATTTGAAGAAGTTTGGTAAACTAGTATGGGAGTTTAGTGACCAATATTAAGATTTTAGATAGATTAGTCGACCACTATGATAGTGTGATTGATTAGTGTCTTTTAAAAATATGTAACTTAAGTTTATAACCATATTTATCAATCAATATACTAGAATAATCGATCAATGTGTAGAACAATCAACTTCTTCTACTATTACTAATCGTTATAACAACCAATTTGTTTCTAATGACTATGTTAAGTTATATGGAGTCTAAGTATACCACATATGAATTAAAAAAGTTAGTAATCTTAGACATACTAGAGAGTTGTTAAGATCCTTAAGAGATCATAGAGAGCATTTAAGTGTGTATATACGTTATCCACACTATATTAAGCCTTATTTCATTAGCATGAGTAAGAAAGAAAGTTATATATGATTATGCTAGTATAGTAATTGGAGAAATTGCTTAGGTTACACATTATAAGGATTCCTCTTGAACTTGAATAAGATTTGTAAAGATTCATCTTCAAGAAATGTTGTATAAAGAGATTCTCTTTATCATTGAAGGAAGAAGATAGTGAATTATTTAGTAGCATTTGAGAAGTTGATGTAAGCCAATGATTATTTGAATCACTACAAATTGGTATTGTCTCTCTTTCTTTATTGTCTTTTATTATTATGTTTGTTTTGTAATTATTTTATATAAATTTTGTATAATCATTTATTAAAGTAAGTAATTCATTAGTTAGTTTCAAATAGAACAAAAAATGAATGCAAATAATTCATCCCTATTTCATATGTCCTCTGAGGACCAACAATTGATATCAGGATAGATCTCATTCATTGCATATAGATTTCTAACAAAATTTAAGTAAAGATCGTTATGGCATAACTTTCATCACTATTTAGCCAAGAAGATCAATGTATTAATATTACTCAATTCTTCAATCAAAATGAATACTTATTTTGAATAAATACGATGAAAATCTTTCTCATGATTAATCATTTTTAGTTATGAGAGATTGCCTATGATAGTGAGTAGAATAAAAATAACAGTAGCCTCATTTTAGTAAATATTAAGGTAATGCACTTTTTAAAAATTATATAGAAATCTTCTATATAAAGTTTTAATACATCAAAAAGCTTATGATATTTGGCACATACTTGATCTTAAATATTTTTAATAATTTTCATAATTACATGGTATTAATAAAATTAATATTAATCATGGTGAGCTTGATGAACATCTAGATGACAATAAGAAATGGAGTATAAAGAAGAAAGAGTAAAGGATGAATAGAGAACCAAAGATCACATAGGATGATACAAGCACTTTCAAAAGTAAAGAATCGAATAATAAGATGACTCATATGTGTTATATGGAAAATAATAATAAAGTATCCTCTAGTTTAAACTCTTTTAATGTTAATGATTGTGATGATAATAATGATAATTTTTTTTTATAAAGAACTTGTTGAATGCTTATAAATTACGAGCTTGAAAAGGAAGAAAATATCTTTCAATATAAAACGATTCAAAGACTTTTAGATGCATACATGATTGAGAATGATATATATATATATATGTGTGTGTGTGTGTGTGTGTGTGTGTGTGTGTGTGTGTGTGTGTGTGTGTGTGTGTGTGTG
>JANZLD010000004.1:19178666-19211564 GCA_026413575.1 Erythroxylum carthagenense | reverse complement strand
ATTTAGTAAAGACAAGTAATTTTGTTTAGGATAATTTAAGAATGTGTTAAAGAGTAATATTTAAACTTTAAAGAAGTATATTTAATGGAAATCAAAAAAGTAATTAATTAGTAATTTTGATTAGTAAAATTTAAGAGTATGCTAAAGATGATGTTTAAACCTAAAGAAATATATTTAAATAAGGGCATTGAAAAAATTGTTAATTAGTAATTTAGTATAGATAAATAATTTGTTTAGAATAATTTAATAGTGTATTAAGGAGTAATGTTTAAGTTTTTAAAGACGCATGTTCGGAGAAGGACACTCAACTTTAAACTTACTTCAACCTTTTTAGTGACTTTAGAATTATTCAATCTTGAAAAAGATTTAAATTTAAATTTCTATTTCCTATTTGAATTGATTTTCTTTAATGTTTTCAATTCTTATTCAACCTCTTTTATGTTTCTTATACATATACTTTGATTCCTTGTGTCAAGATCCAACGTCGCGCCAACGTTCGATTCCAATGGGACAGGTGTAGAATGGCGTTCGCAGGACAGGAGGGGCTTGGGGAGGCTCGAGGTATGCAGTGTTAAATTCTCCTAATATTGTGAATGATTTAAAATTTAGTTCCCCTTTAATTGTTAACCAAGAGACTTTGGCTGGGGTTGGACATAAGTTCCAACTGTCCGGTCTTGGTGGAACTTGATCTCAAAATTTGGCTAGTACGTCACGTGCTAATGCGAAATTACGTAAGCCCTTGCCAGGCTCTAAAGACAAGGCGGTTGTCCTATCCCGACAGCATCGGGACGTAAGGGGCCAGATTAACGAGAGCCTGGCCTAGGCCTTGGACCTAGCCCCCTCCTTCCCATTAAAACCCACGATCACATATAGGAATCTGACAATTGACGTATCGTCTCATTCTGAGATGGTCTATGATAACCAGATCATTGAGGACCTGGGACTAGGGTCGGACGAGTGGACTCATCTCATAGAGGGTGTTGAGGCATCTGGGGTGCAGGAAGAACGACCGGAGATTCAGCCCTCCGAACCTTCCGATATAACAATGGTTTCAACATGGGCCAAAGACCAACTGAACCCGAGCCAGCTAGGGGAAGTGATACTCGGGTCTCCTATCGAGGTGCCACGAGAGGAGGGAGGAGGGAGCATTTTGGATGCTTCGATGTACGGTTTCTTGTTCCCTTTCTTTCTTTATGTCGATTTTATTATGAAATTGCCAAGGGGCAGGAGAGTCGATGTTCCAGATTCTCTTTCTGAATTACATTCGAAATTACAATCTAGCTATCTTGGCTCAGATGGAACCTAAAATTAGTGGTGCTAGGGCCCAAAAAGTTATTCTTTCCCTCGACTTTGATTTCTTTTTTCGAGTTGACGCCGAAGGATTCTTGGGTGTTATCTGGCTCCTCTGGAAGGAGGCTTTTGACATCTCGGTAGTCATAGCCCATAGGCAACTCCTGCACAATTATGTCAAGTATGGTGACCACTCTTTTGATCTGACCGTAGTTTATGTCAATCCGTATGTGCCTTTGCAATCCATGCTATGACCGGTGTTGTCATGGATCGGAGATTCTATTACTCGGCTTTGGGTAGTGGGAGGCGACTTCAATGCAAAACTGGAAATTTCGGATAAACAGGGGGTGCTACCTCAACCCAAGTCGTGAATCGATGATTTAAGGAATGGGTGCATAGGTATGGTCTTCACGATTTAGGTTTCATCGGTTCGAAGTTTACTTGGCGTAGAGGCATGGTCCAGGCTTGGCTTAATAGGGTCTTTGGTTCGTCGATGTGGATGTAGACCTTCCCTCAAACTACGAACCATCACCTCCTTTTTCTCGGGTCCGACCACCGACCTAAGCTTCTCAATTTTTTCAGAACCAAGCAGCGGGTTACTGGAGTTCTGCCTTTTCGATTCCAAAATGCCTGGATCACTCATTTCGAGTTTCCTGAAGTGGTTGACAAGCATTGGGCCCCAGCAAAGGGGGATATGAGTAGTAACTTAGCTCGATTCGCTACTCATCTTTCGATCTGGAACAAAAACAGTTTCAAAAATATTTTCTATCGGAAGAAGAAACTGCTTGCTCGGCTAGAAGGAATCCAAAGGGCCATGATGGTCGCCCCTCAGGATTCGCTTTTAACTTTGGAAGACGAGTTGAACAAAGAGTTGATTCAGGTCCTGTGTGAGGAGGAGCTCTTTTGACACTAGAGAGCCCGTTGTGAATGGCTCTCTAGAGGCGATCAAAATACCAAATACTACCATACCGTCACCTTGTCCAAGCGCAAGAAACTTCAGGTTGAGCGGCTTATTGACCCCACAGGACACGTCGTTACTGATCCAGATCATCTATGCAATCTTGTCAAGCAATATTTTGTCTAGCTCTATACCTAGGAAGATGAGACTCCTTTGCAGTTCCCCATCTCAGGTGCCTTCTCGTCTCTCATAGGGGAGTAGATCTAGGATTTGTCTCTTCCAGTCCGGGAGGTGGAGATCAAGAGTGTGATATTTGCCATGCATCCTAACGAAACCCTAGGGGCTGATGGCTATAATGCTGTCTTCTTCCAATCCTAATGAGGGAAGGTTGGGCCGCATATCGTGTCTTTTATCCAGACAGTTTTTCGTATGGAGTGGTTGGACCTCGATTTGAATCGTACCCTTCTGGTCCTCATCCCTAAAGTTCCTTCCTATATCTAGATATCGCAATTTCAGTCGATTAGCCTATGCAATGTTCTTTATAAGGTCATTCTAAAGTTACAGTGAATCGTTTGAAAGAGCATATGGACCACTTAACAGCGGCGAACCAATGTAACTTCATCCCGGGTAGGCATATCACTGACAATATTATTATAGCACACGAGGTTATCTACTCTATGCGGAAGAAGATCGGTAAAACAAGCTATTTGGCGTTGAAGGTGGACTTGGAGAAAGCCTGTGATAGGCTGAGCTGGCAATTCCTTCGGGACACATTGGTTGAGATTGGTCTCTTTGAGGATGTTATCTGGGTCATTATGAAGTGTGTCACGACTACTTTCTTACAGGTTACCTGGCAAGGTACAGTCTCGGAGCCTTTTAGACCTTCGCAAGGTCTAAGACAAGGCGACCCCCTTTCTCCTTACCTGTTCGTCCTCTGTATGGAGAGACTCGGTCACCTCATAGCTCACGAGGTGGGTCGTGGTTTGTGGAAACTGATAAAGTTGAGTCGTAAGGGACCCCCCATTTTTCACAAGTTCTTTACTGATTACCTCATGCTCTTTGCCGAAGCGAAGGACTCACAGACGAGGGTCATTGCAAGTACTCTAGAGACCTTCTGTCGAGCTTCAGGGTAAAAAGTTAGTCACGCCAAAACTCGTATCTTTTTCTCTAAGAATGTCTCTAGGGAGGCCGCGCGACGGCTTAGCCAAGACCTTCAGGTGACCAGTACAAATAATTTGGGCTGGTATTTAGGCGTTCCTTTGATCCACGAGCGGACGAACTGACATACGTATCAAAACGTTCCTGATAAGGCCCGTCAGAAACTAGCTGGTTGGCGCAACAAAATGCTGCCTCTTGTGGGTAGGGTTACTTTAAAACAAACAGTCATTTCAGCATTGCCTATATTTACGATGTAGACGGTTCGACTCCCACAATAGCTATGCGACGATCTGAAAAAAATTATGAGGGACTTCATATGGAGGTCATCCCATGAACGCCGTAAAATTCATCTTGTCAATTGGGATTCTGTGTGTCAACCTAAGCATTCAGGAGGGTTGGGTATTCAACGTATTCGGCCTACCAACGACGCGTTACTGGCTAAGCTAGATTGGCCCTTCGCACGAAGCTCAATGCTTTATGGGTCCAGATTCTTCGTACTAAGTATAGGCTTGATGACTCTCCTATTCCCCTTATGATATCCCGTACCGGGGCTTCGGTTATCTAGAAGGGGATCTCAGCTTCCTGGTAATTTGTTTGACAGGGCCTCAAATGGGAACTGGGTAATGGGAGTCATATTTTATTTTGGCTAGATAATTGGCTGCCCGAATGGGGTCCTATTATTCTTGTCATCACCTCTCTTGTTCCTGATCGTCTTCGTTTGGCCACTGTCATGAACCTCATGGACAGTAGAGGCAGATGGCGTTGGCAGGAGTTTCAACATTTTCTACCGTCCACGGTTTGTATGGAGCTTGCCCACTGCTGCCTTGGCGAGGAAGACCTAGGGCCAACAGGGTGGTGTGGGCCCCGACCAACCATGGGAGTTCACTGTTCGTCTGCTTATGATCTGATTGAAGGGCGATCTAAGGGTTTCCCTCACAAGCTCTGGGAGATTTTATGGAAATGGTCTGACCCCCAGCAGATTAGATCGTTCCTCTGGCTAGCTACCAAACACAAACTTCTGACGAACCAACAACGCGTGGCGCGTCGTATTCTCATGGACGACCGCTGTCTATTCTGTGGGCAGGTAGAGACTACTATTCATGTGCTTTGGGACTGTCCGAGAGTGGTAGCCTCCTGGTGACAGTTTCTAAAGGTGGTGATTAACACGCGTTTCTTTCAGCAGGAAGAGGAGACGTGGTTACAGTCTAACCTCACTAAGCAGGACAGGGTGCACTAAGAAGTGTGGGCTACTATTTATGGAATCGCATGCTGGTTCCTTTGGAAGTAGCGGAACAGTAACCTCTTGAACCTGGGTTTAATTGGCTGGAGAATGATACCCGTCTTATTCTCAAGTACGTAGATTAGATCGCTAGAGCTTAAACTATAGAAACCTGTGTTTTTCTCGCCTTGGTACTCCCGTGGGCACCCTTGTGGGCAGGACTAAACCTTCGATGGGTTGGGTTAAGATCAATTCGGACAGAGCCATTAAATCCGAGTCTAACAAGGTCTACACTGGCGGTTTAATTCGGGATTGTCATGGGATTTAACGTGGGAGGTTTCAACAAAGCCTTGATAGCGCCCTTAGAAGTGAAATTTTAGGGTGTGTATTTTGGCCTTACTTTGGCCTAGGAGAAAGGGTATCGTTGGGTTATTGCTGAAGTTGACTCCCTTGAGGTTATTAATATCCTCTTTGACCCTAACTTTGTGCTTACTGAGGTTTCTTTCTTAGTGACAGGTATACAGGAGCTTCTCCATCAGTGTTAGGAGGTTCTTCTCCAGCATGTCTGCCGTGAAGGAAACCAGTGTGTGAACAGATTGGAAAATCTTGCAGTAATCCTTTGCCTAGGCCTCTACACTCTTCTAGAGCCACCAATTGGCATCCAGGAGCTTCTCCATAGAGATGCGGATGGTGTGTTGTATTCCAGAGTTTGATTTTTGTTTTTTCCTTATAAATAAAAAAAAGATCACAAGTTGATTATCCTTTTTATTGTTCTTTCTTTTATTGGTTGTGGTGATTAAAGTCAAATATCATATTAGATATAAAAGATGCAAGAATCAAGAAGACAAAGTTAAGGGGTATTTTTATTTTCAAACTTTTATCTTTTACCTTTTTGTTTCATCTTTCTCCTTTGGTTCGTTATTTTGTGACGTTCTAATTATTTTGTGACTTATTTTTGTACAAAACTAACAAAACTATTTTTCTTAGGTTAAAATTATAGTGGAGAGTATGGAATCATAAAAAAAGATTCAATGAACTTAGCATCCTCTACTCGTGGTAAGTCTCATCCAACATAGAATTATTTTTCTTCTTCTCAAACATTTGATAGGAATATTCAATATAATTGTATGTTTTACGGTATAATATTTAAAGAGGGGAGGAATTTATAGAATAAAAGAACATCTTGTTGGTGTTCAAGGTAATATTGCATCTTGCAAAAAAGTATCATTTGTTGTACGCGAGAGGATTAAAATTTTTTTGTAGCAATAAGTAAAAAAGAAAAAGGAAAAAAGGCTTATGATACATCTTTTTGAGACAATGAAGTACCATAAGTATTAGATAAAGAAAAAAGGAAAGCTACTATTGACATAGATTCTTATTTTTCTTTAAGAACTACTCTTGGTTCTCAAGCTAGTTAAAAAAGTAATTTGGTTGATAAAGATTTTATTTAGCAATGTAATTGAGCATGGACTGCATGATTATATCATTCATGTATTCCTTTAAATGCTTTAAATTCACCACATTTTCAAGAAGCAATAGATGCTATAACAGTGGTAGGTCTAGGATTTAAGGTACCTTCTTATTATAAGATTCTTGTGCATTTGCTTTAAGATTTAAAAAAAGAATATTAGTTTATTGTGGATACATATAGGTCTAGTTGGGAATCAACAAGATGCACTACTATAGTAGATTGGTGAACTGATCAAAGATAAAGAACCTTCATTAGTTTATTCATTTATTGTAATATTGGAACAATTTTTATCAAGTTTGTTGATGCTTCTAATATGGTAAAAAACAATAATGCTTTGTCTGAATTATTTTTCTAAAATTGTCAAGGAGGTTGGACCAAATAATATTATGCATTTTGTTAGATATAACGCAACTAATTATGTATCAACTGGGAATTTGTTACAATCAAAGCACGATCGTATTTATTAGTCTCCATGTGCTACTCATGTTATAAATCTTACTTTAAAAGATATTGGTGTTATGGACTATATTTTTAGTCTTGCTTCACATGTATCAAATATCACATTTTTGTACTGGTTAAGAAAGGAAGAAGATTTGGTTGAGATCATGCATTTTAATGCTACCAAGTTTGCAACTACATTTATTACTTTGAAAAATATTTATGAACATAAACAACTACTTTAAAATTTAGAGACAAGTAGAAAATTTTCAAGTCATAAGTTATCAAAAAGTGCAAAAGGAAAAGAAGTTTGTGATATTATTCTAGATAATAAATTTAGGGTTGCTTGCTTGATCATTGTGAAGATTATGGCTCTGCTTATAAGGTTTTTGAGGATTGTTGACTCAGATGAGAAGTCATCTTTGGGATATATATATATATATATATATAAACCTTATAAAATAATTATAAATCTTTCTAAAGGGAATGAAAAATTGTAAGAGCCTTATATAGATATTCTTCACCGACAATGGGACAAGCATCTTACTCAAAGGATCAATTTAGTAGCTTGTTTTCTTAATCTTTATTACTTATATAGTGGAAACACATGTACAAATAATATTATGGGTAGTTTGTTTGATGTAATTTAATGCAAAGGTATTTTCTCTATTGAAGAGCAATCACAAGTGATAAATGAAATTAAATTGTATCGTGAATGTCTAAAGATTGTTGCTAGATCATCAATAAAGAAAAAACTTATGATGAAAAAATATATCCTGGTAACTTTTCATACTTTTAGTTCATTCTTTACTTATTAATAATACATAATTTTATTTTTCATAACTATTAATTTAAAATACAGATGAGTGGTAAAGATTACTTGGTGAAAGTGCTCTAATAAAAACTTTGGCACCGTCTAGTTAGAGGATGATAAAGCTTGTAAAATTGTTATAATTAAAGATGTCAAGATGTTTGATAAAGTTGTTAAGATGTTGTACATTGAGAAAGAACTTGATCTTTGTTGTCAAGAAGTTATTTGGTGTTTGATATATACTAGATTTGAGAAAAAAAATGGTTACTTTAGGCATTTTACATGTGAACAATTTTGGAAATCAATTCAATGAGAACAATATTAAGGTGTTAAAGGGTCCAATGATTATGATAAAAGAGTTAAAACTAAAGGAAAATATCTACAAACTGATAAGGAGTATATTGTAGGTGAAGAAGCAAAAATAGTCAAGTTAAAGGAATATATTACTGACTCATATAACTAGGTCTTTTAAGTGAATGAGGAACAACATAACTTTATAATGAGAGCTTATTAAAAAAATATCAACATTAGAAGTTAGACTTATGCAAATTTCATGTCTTTAGTTAAATGTTTAAGGTAACCTTCAAAGATGCAATATTTGAGGAGTAACATATGTTAAGACAAATATATAGGGAGGACATTATAAGGTTAATAAAGAGCAATACTAGTTTAAAGAGGCAATATATTTTTGATAGATTTCAAACTCTAGAAAGAATTTAAGACTTATTAAAGTCATGTTTAAGTTAGTTTAAGTTTGATGAGGGGCAAGTTGTGCTAAGTTATACCAGATAGAGCTTCCATATCAATATAAATGTTATAAACTAATTATATAAAAATATGTAATCTTCATGTAGAGGTTCAATTAAATAGTGAAATTAGCTACTTATGATTCTTGAGAACATATGTATACCAAATTAATTAAACCTTGTTAAAAATCTTCTTATATTCTTATTATTTTTATACTACCTTATTCTTATTATACATTATTGGCTTATACACTTTAATTCTATTTGTTAAAATTTGATTATGTATACATTATCAAGAAAATATTTACATTCAAGCATTGTCTTAAAGTTAAAATTATTTGTTTAAATAGGATTTCTTATAAAGTTTGTCACCTTTTATATATATCTAGCCAGACTTAATTAAGCTTAAAAATTTTATATTAAGCCAATCCAATGGGAAGAACCTTTAATCCTAAAGTAAATTGTTAAAAATTATCCTAATATAAGAATTTTAAAGATATTAATTAGATTTAAATAGTTTTATATAATTTTAAGTTCAAAATATCAAATTCTAGTCCACCTACTAATTTATTCATTTTGTAAGCTAAAAATAGATTGAACTTAAAAAAAGTTTAAACACAAAATTGCTTCAATTAAATCCAACATAATGATCACACATTTAATTGAATTTTCAATTAAGTTAAGTTTACATACATAATTTAAAATTTAAAATTCAAAGTTAAATGAATATAATTCATAGATGTCATCTATATATATATATATATATATATATGTATGTATGTATATATTTTGAACCAAACGGGCTTCACCATTAGTTCAAAATATCAATTTGTGAATTGTACCACAGTATCAAAAGGCACATTTATTTTGTTATCACATTTCAGAAATTAAAGGAAAAAGCAACTTATGGAGCCCCATTAATTTTGTGATGGAGTATTCAATGATTCTGTTCTTGATAATTGGAGAAGGTACATAAACTACCACATGTTATACGATCCCTGCAGCCTCCGTGCTAAATTATACATGGATTTGAACTGTTGACGTACGTCTAAACTACGTACACCAATCATGGAACAGATGTGACAAGTCTTATTACAGAGAATTCCTGTTAGGAGGTCCACCCTTTCCCCATAGGCATTTGGACATGATTATTCTTTTTATAAATCAAAGTCGATCATTTCCTCACGACTTTGGAGCACCTAAACGTAAACTACCAAAAACATTCTGTCCAATCAACAAATTTCTGATTATTGCTCATACGAGCATTACAAAAATGCTTGGGTATATATGCTATAGACAACATATCAGACATGTCTCATGAATTAAGGAGGATGACTTGGATTGGTGTTGTTAACTATATATCTAGGGGCTATAACTGGTAGGTTGATAAACTCATGCATATTGTAAAATATAGTGTCCAAAGACGAGTCTCCTAGCAAGTAAATCAAAATTTCAAAAGAGAATGAGGATGTTTGAGATGAATAAGTAATCAGCTTGTATTTGTCTTATTCTTCAAATTCAGACAAAGAGTTGGATGATGATGTTGTGGTGATTATATTCCGATTTAAAGTATGTGGAAGCCTTAATAAAGTTTTTATGATTCAACTGTTTGATATTCTAAATAGTGAGGTGACATAAACTGAGAATATCTGTGGGCGTGAGATGAGCCGATGTGTGAGAACTTAAAACACGTACAGGGATGATTCAGAACCTCTTAAATCAGTTAACTGTACGAATTTGTCAGCCAAGAGTTGGTGTGTGGTCCTTGGATGTTTTAGTTGATCCATAACATGGTAATAGCTGAGTCACGTCCATGGCTGGCTGATGTAATTGTCGACAATTAGGTACACCACATCGGAATCCCATTTAATTTGAAGAACAATGATTTCAGGTAATCTGGATAATGGGTCAGTCTTTTGATTGCATCAATGTAATATATAGTTGATGCGAAGATGGTTTCATGAAATGGATTAGTCGACTCTTTCTAGCCCCTGAATATTGGAGATGAGAGATAGAATATCGTGTCTCCAAACGTTAAGATGTACATATATAACGTCACGTAAGATCATCTGCTCTGTAGGGGCTACATTATTTTTGTCATCGACCAGAAATAAAGGGAAACTAGTAATTTTAACGTAACCCCTGGGCCCTCCACTTTGTCCACCAAAACATGGACACCAAAATAAAACCACAACCCTACAATGGGACAACCTCCTTAAAAAAAAATGGACTCATTCGCTTTTGTTGCTCTGAGCTAAAAATGAATATATTTGCACTTACACGTCTTTCATTCTCCATCGCCTATGGCTAAGGTTAAGCAGTCCTTGTCATTGTGGATGGCATTGCCATTATTATCACATGGAAATTAAACAACATATTACCCATGAAGGATGAATATTGCTCAGGATCAGGAAGAATGGCAGAAGGATGAATATTGCTCAGGATCAGGAAGAATGGCAAGCCGTCCATCCTTATTGCAAAGTATTAATTTTTTCAACCAATTCAATAGAAAATATATAAAACAAAATCCAAAATAACTTGAACAAACGATTGACTACGCGTAAACAAAAGAGAAACATGGGTTGGTGGGTCGGGAATAACTCCAGCACATTGTGTGGTATTACAAGTATGTTGCCCACTATTCCTACGTGTTCTCCAACGTTGCTCTCCACATTTATCTAACATATCCAATTAAAGCAAGAACAATTCTCCTTTTCAATGCTTCCAATTCTTTGGACATTCACGTCATTCCTGCCATCGATATCGACACCGTCATCCTCATCACCCTAATCCATTTGTACTCTTTGTTCGTTTTAATTCAAATGGAACAAGTGTTGGCAATATTATGAAAATTTAAACTATATTGAAAGCTAAGCAGGTAATGATCATATCGGATAGCTACGTATATAGGTTATGGTTAATAGATAATTGGAAACTCAAAACTAGACAAATTTATAAAACAAAGAAGAAGTTTAGGACCATGACTCGTTGAGCTATGACTCGACTGGAGGGCCCCAACAGAAGGTGGCGTAAACGAAGGTGACCAGAGTTCAATTGGTGCTCATCTTTTCAATCTGATTTCTTGGTGCTGATGCCTTTCCACATGTAAGGTCAAATCAGCTTCTTCAACATTTTGTCATTGGCGCTTTCACTAAGTAGAAGGGATTGTTCTCCATTTTGGGTGCCATATTTGAAACCAGTACAATTTGTTTGAACGTAGACAGTAGCCAATTAAAAGCTGTTATCCTTTTTGTTGTATATTCAAATCAAGTCATTCTACAAGTTGGATAATTGGCGTGTCCCGTTAAGCTACAAGATGCTTGTGGTGGCTTAGACTTAAGGATGTGTATAGAGTGGAATTTATCTGTTTAATTGTATTTTTCACTTTTGATTTTAAAAAATTGGATCGAATTATTTTTTAGACGTAATTTTGAGACTAAGTACAAATAAATTATCTTGACTAACTCAAAATATTATAAATATGTTACAATATTAACTTTTAATATTGAAATCCAAAATGCAGCTTTTAGTAATTATTCATAATAAAAATATGCCAAGGCGAAAATAAACTAGATTTTTTGTGTACGCTAATGAATCATATGCTTGTTGAATTTTTCCTTCCTTTTTTAAGCAAAAGTTTCACTTTTGTGCAACAAGTTTAATTGTCGATATGAGAAGTGAAGCATATCCTCCATCCAAACTATATATTGTGTTCTTTTATTTCATAGGAGGGCATCACTTCTTCAGAGAAACTGTAGAAATAGAGAATGAAAAAGAAATGTAGAAATGCTTTTTGTATTTCTGTGTATCTTTAACGTGACGTACATCCACCTATTTATACACTCTAGATAATTTTAACTAAAGAAACAAATCAACTAAATATTATTCAACATCAATGTACATGATTTTATGAGAAAATGTAGGCTGATTAGATGTTGATAGTTGACTACCAAAGATTACATTAATATCCTTCCTCATACTTAAGGTGGTAGAGAAGACGATAACTTGGAGAATATCTTGAAAACGTCGAGAAGAATGTGATTTGATAAAAAAAAATTAGCAATTTGTGTTTTAAATGAGATTGTGACAAGTTGGATAGTTATGTGAAGCATATGATGGCGTACAAAATGACAATCAATCTTAATCTGTTTAGTTTATTCATGAAAGACATCATTATAAACAATTTGTATGGTACTGTGATTATCACAAAATAGATGAACTGTTGAAGAAAAGGTGACATCAATTTTTTGAAGAAACCATAAAGTTCAGAAGTAGTGTCAGCTAGGGCTTGGTATTCTAATTCAGTGCTTGAGCAAAAGACAGTCATTCACTTCTTACTACGCCAAAAAATAAGAGATATGTCAATAAAGAAATAGTAGTCAATGGTAGATTGACAATCCGTTGGGTATCCAATTCAGTCAGCATCAAAGTATGCACATAAGTCTAGTGAAGATGAATGACAGAAGTAAAGCCCATGAAACAAGATGCCTTGAATGTATCGAATTATACAAAGAACAATAAAAAAGTAAGTGGTACAAGGTGCATATATGATCTTATTGATAATGTGAACTGCATGAGCAATATCTAGACGAGTGACAGCAAGGTATATAAGACTACTAGCTAACTGTCAATAAAGTGTACCATCACTCAGAGGAATTCCATCAGTGGCAAAAATATGATTATTAGAGTCGAGCGGAGTGCTAGCAATCTTAATGTCAGTAAGACCAGTATAAGAGATAAGGTCAGTAGCATACTTGGTTTAAGATAAGTAATAGCCTGAATCATCAAAAGATACTTCAAGAACTAAAAAGTAGTTACAAATGCCAGGAAAGTCATTGCTACTGAAGCAGATACCATTTCTGTGAACCGATCCTTTCCCCAATTTGATTGCCAGTCATCCACCCTTGTTGCTGCTGAAGACGATGCTGATATCACTAGGTATGCTAGTATCTGCAATGTTTCCAATAGAGGTATAAACCCCATTCCAAATTTGCAAATTCAGGATAAGTTGTGTTTGGTTACTCATGGGACAAGTTAGCAAATTTGGTCCCATGCTAACTTAGTAACAACATAAACTTAAAAATGACTACCACTCGATTACAATCTCCCACAACTAGGCTCCTTCAACTGGAACACTTTCCATAATCCTATACTCGAGTCATGTCTGAAGGTTCAAACACACAACATCATCAGCTGCCACCCTAACATATATTTCTAATGTTTTAAATTGCAGATGATGAAGGTAGAATCATGGCAACAATCCGGAACGCAACCGCGATATTGCGGCTGCAACTTAAAACCATGCATGTCACCATATAGGCAATTCCCACATCCTTGTTCCACCAAAATCATCAGTCAAATGAACCTGTGGACTTCAACTATCTACAGTACATCCCTTGAACCATATAACCAATGTTTTATATTAATTTATCTAAATTAAGCCTGCATTATTCATAATTATGAACCTTGCATTTACCTTAAACTAACGTTTGATTATATGTGAACAAACCATGAAAAACTATAAAACTTGTCTGGTCTAGAGAGAAGTTAAAGTGACAACGTAGATGGTGACGAATGACATGTTTCTCTTCAACATATAGAAGGAGAAGAGTGCACCCTTGATATATTTTTCGGATAAACAAAACATGTCATAAGAGCAGGACATAAAACCAAGATGGTCTATGGTAGAGCAGAATTTAACAAACCATGATCGAGGAGCTTGCTTAAGGCCATACAAGGCTTTGCAAAAACGAAAAACTCTAATAGGTGGATAAGCATAACTAGATGGAGGTTGCATATCTACTTCTTCATGAAGATCACTATTAAGAAAGATATTCTTGACTTCCATCTGGAATAACTCCCATTACTTGTTTACTGCTATGGCAATAAGGTTGCAAATTAAAAGTCAGGCAAGCGACTAAAGCAAAGGTATCCTTATAGACAATTCCATATTCATGAATCAACCGCTTTGCAATCAATCCTGCTTTATATCTTTAATTGATCCATCAACTCGGGTCTTAATTTTGTAGTCCCATTTACAGACAATAACAAACTTATCTAAAGGGAGCTCAACTAAGTCCCAAGTTTTGGTGTCAGAGAAAGCCTGTAACTCTTCCTCTATTTCTTGCTACCGCAAAGGGTTAGAATGACATGTCAATTGTGTTAAGCTTTTAGAGCTGTAAGGCGGACCTGTAGAAAAAATATCAAGAAAAAAAGACATGGTAGTGTTAGCAAAAATTTGTGTAAGGTTTTGTTGACACAAAATTTTGATATTGTGGAAAAAATTATGTTTTCAAAATGTGACATGTTTAAAGATTTGAAGTGTTTGAGATAGTAGATCCCAATATATATATCCTTTATGCTCTATCCCACCCTAGAAAACAACATAAACATGCTATGGGTTTAAGTTCGGTATGCTTATGAGGTAGTAATTAAACAAATCATGCATGTATAAAAACTTTAATGAGATTGATAATCAAGAGCATGATTTAATAAGAGCTCATAGGGAGAGAAATTAGTTATGATAGGTGATTGAATGTGATTGATAGTATAGACAATAGTAAAAGTTACTTCTCCCTAAGGGGTTTTCAGGATAAAAAGATGATATAAAAAGGGCTCGAATAGTATCAAGAATATGTTTATGTTTGCGTTTAACCCAATCATTTTTTAAGATGTGTTTGGACAGAATCTCTAAATGATGTTCCTTTGTTGATTAAGAATATTAATGGATTTTGTATCTTTATATTCCATTGCGTTATTAGTCCGAAATACTTTAATCTTGCAAAACAACTAAGTGTGAATCATATTAGCAAAATGAGAGTAAATGGAGAATAGTTAAGGTCTATGTCGTATTAAATAAAACTATGTATAGCAAGAAAAATCATTAAAAATATCACATAATATTTCATGTTACCCAAAATTTCATGAAGTGTAGGAGCCCACATATTAGAATGAATTATATTAAAAGGAATTAGAGAGATAGAATCATTGAGAGAAAATGGTAAAGCATGAATTTTAGTAGTTGACAAGGGACACAATCAAAGAGTACAGTCTTAACATGACCTAAGTTACTGTTAGAGAATAAAGACCAAATCTAGAGGTAAAAAGATGACTCAAATGGGAGCCCATATATAAGAGATGACAACATCAAGAATAAGCTTTGAAGGAAGATTTAGTGAAGTAAACTCAAACAGTTGTCCAACCTTATGCCCTTTCCCAAGGATCTTTCCCATCTATAGATCCTACACAATGTAACCATGACTCGAAAATGATAAGTTAATACCAAGTTTACATAATTGTCCAACGAAAATAATATTTAGTGAAAATTTGGTAATGATAAAATTTTAAGGTCAATGTAATTTAGATGTGTGAATAGTACCTATATTTTGTACATATATAGTATTTGATATTTTTAAAGATTCAATAATAGAAGAATCAGAGGCCATATGCAACAGGCATAATTGAGATACTAAGAATTTCTAGTACTTGATGTGACAAAAAGGGCAGAGGAGGAGATTGTACCAGAATCTAGTTGAAGTTGTCGAGGAAGGACATGGAGGTCCTTTAAAAAGAATTTGAGAGAGGTGTTTTCTTGGTCCTTTTGTGGCAACAACAATAGTGGACTAAGCTGGAGAGACTTAGAATAATTACCTTGTTTAAAGTTCTGTGTGATCTGTTTTCTACATTAAAAGATGTGATATCTGGGCTTTTTGTAGTAGTTGAAAATCCTTTATAAAACTTTTTACTTGAGTTGTGTGAAATTTGAGACGAAGTATAAGTTGCAAGGAGAATATTAGTAGATGGGACAAAATTTTCCATGTAGAGCATATTCAAGCGACTTTCCTCTAAGATGAGCTCTTTAATGATAATGTCAAGATTATTTAGGGAAGAAAAAAGTTGTGAATGAGTTTAAATTCATCTTTGAGAGTTATAATTAAATTCCATATATGTTGAAGATCTTAAAGATTTACGTAAATCACAGTAGCATCAAGACTTGGCTAGAGAAGATCACTAATGTTGTTTGATCTCAAAGTTCTTACAGTTTAGAAACATAATCGTTTATTGTCTTTATAGGTTGTTGTTGCGTGTGATGAAGTCTCCTATATAACTAAAATCGGTGGACATTATCTGATATAGAATAACAATTTTTCAAAAATTTCCATACCTCCTTAGCTATTTCAAAGCATCGAAAGTCAAGTTTGATGACTTTAGCACATGTATTTTGAAACCATATGTCCATTTGATGGTTCATTCCATCTCATGCCACCAATGGTTCGTAAATACGTCAATGTCTTCATCTTTTTTTTGAGTGAGTTAAGGTATTTTTCTAGTAACAATATGCCGAAGGAGTCTTCCCTTAATAAAACTGCACATTTCCTCAGCCCAAGGATCATATTTGAAGCCATTAAAGATGATATTCATAGGGTTGAGAATGCATTGGGAAGTTTATAGGCATCTATAAAGAAAGAAAACAATAAAATAAGGGGAAAAACCTGCTTATAGAGATAGAATTTGGTTATTTTGACCTCAAAATTAGATTGAAAACTTCAAAAAACTTTAAGAACCAGTTTGATTTGAAGAGAACCTAAATTAAAATACACTGAACTAAGAGGTCAAAGTATCAATCAATTCCTTTTTAAACCGAACCAAACCGAATTGATGGGTCTGAACTAAACTAAGGAAGGGAGGGCACGTGGACAAATAAGGTGAACATACATGTATAAATGATGTGGAAGCATCTGTGTTGAGATGGCAAGGAGTTGACAATGACGTGTCAGTTGACATGGGAGGTGATATAGCAATTGACATGGCGATGACTAAGATTTTGGGTTATGTGGTAGCTAACGTGGCATTGATATGTTTTTCCATCTCTTGTGACTAAACAGTGTCGCTTTGTCTGGAAGCTAAATGATGTCATTTAAATAGTCTTCCTCCAGACACGTGCAATTAGGGTCTTAGAATTCGGTGGCTTTGGGTGGTGTGTGATGGTGGGTGAGGAGGCTTCCATTGATGATTTTACACCATTGTGATATGTTCAAGAAGAATAACAATTGGGTATATGAAAATTATTTTTAGAGCAGATTTAGAAACTTATAATATAAAAGCAAATTGGTTTGATAAAGAATGAAGAAGGATATTGAATTATGACTCCTTTTATTACATAAGAGGCTCTGATATCGTGTAAAAATAGAGAAGGAAGAAAAAAAAATGTAAAAATGCTCTCTTTATTTCTATATGTCTCTAATGTGATGTACATACTCTTATTTATACACTTTAGGTAACTCTAATTAAAGAAACAAATCAACTAAATATTATACAGCATTAATTGTACATGATTTTAGGAGAAAATAAAGGTTGATTAGCTATTGATAATTGAGTGCCAAAGATTACGTTAATAGAAACAATTGTAACATTCTTCTTTAGTTTAGGGATTAATTGTCAAGATTCTCTGTAACATTACCAAACCAACTCCAAACGCTTATATTTAGGCGAGCCTTTTTCTAAAAAATGTTATCACTTAACAGAAAAAAATGTTTTTAAAATGTTATATTATAATAATATAAGGTTACTGCTAACAGAGGACTAAAGATTATTGTTTTGCTGTTTCTATAATGATAGTTCACATGTAAATAAAACATTTAATCCAGTTGAAGTACCGTTTTTAATCCTATACATGATGCATTTTATCATTTTGTAATGCTTTTCTATGGCTTCATCTTTATGTAGAGTAGAGCTAAACAATCTGAGGTTGTTTTCAGGTACTTGGAAAAGGGACACGTGAGTGAGTTTACGATTCGGCTTGAGCGAACTTTAATCCCAGTGGGCCCACATCCGTCTATTATTGGCCCAAGTCGACCACTGACTTTTGGGGCGTGGAATTAGAATTTTCATTTATAAAATTATGAGGGCTAGGGTTGACAAAATTTAGATTTAGATTTAGATATAGATACGAAATAGAATTGGGCAGACGACAATATCTATGAGAGAATCAAAAGGGGACCACCAAAAACATGAGGGGGGGGATCCTGATTCCTGCATACCTGCTCTACTCCGCTTTAGAATCACCACCCAGCCTACTTTTTTTTGTTTTTTTTGGTTTTTGTCTTGGACTCATATTATTCAGACCTCCTCGGTTTGATGATCCAATCACGTTCCTCATTTATCAAAAAAGCATGTCTCTTGGAAAATAGCAATTCTGCACTGTCCCCACTTTTTTTTTTTTTTCCCACTGAATTATTTCAGTTTTTAATGTTTTGAAAAATCAAAATTTTCTGCCCCCGGTACATTGTTATCAGAAGGAAAACATCAACCGCCCATGTTTCCCAGAGACACTGTCTTCGTATTAGAAGAAAAAATGAAAAGAAGAAAGTCAAGTGTAGAGCAGATCTGAAGGGGTTTGTGGGCGGATTTTGTGACACAGCCTATGGTTGGGACAAATGATGACCTAAAGCTGGAAAGACAAACCCATAGCTTTGGCCTTATACATACAAGTTGCAAGAAAAGTGCCTGCTGTTTCTTCGATCCGGTCTCCACCACTCACGTAACGAAACCTAGCTCCCCCCTCCATTGATTAATCTGTAGAGGAATTATGCTCAATGGAAAAGGGTCAAAAGCATGCCTGCAAGAAGTCCTAATATCAACAATCCGCACGATCCATTCCTCCCCTAGTCCTAGCGCAGATATAAATGTAGAAATATATTCCCTTGGCATCCTATCAATAAAACCAAAACACCCATAGATTTTCTTTTACTCTTTCCAGGGCCTTCGGCTTTGTGGATCTCTCGTATCCTTTACTTTCACATCAACACCTTCTCTCCCCCCCCCCCCTCTCTTCAATCATGGCTGCGAAATTAACTCTCTTTCTTTTCCTTCCCTGATGGTCCTCAATCGTCTTTAAGAAGAAGAAGAAGCTTGGTATACACACGATTGAGCTTGGAACCCTTGATTGATTGTATGTACAAGCCAAGATACATGGTATTCAGTAATGAAATTAAAGATATATCTTCCAACAGAAACTTGGATTACACCTTACACGAAGAATGTTTTGTAGATGACAAGGTGAGTTCAGTTATAATTTTCTCAGGACGTAATGTACATCATGAAGGAAGTTCCATCCTTAATGTCTACAAAGAAAGCAAAACAAAGATCAATTTGAGATATTCTATAGACAGAAATACGTGCATATTTCAAATTTCTGTCTAATCTCTTCGTTCTTACATAAACTAAAGACAAATTGGTAAAGTTTAAGGGTACGCATACTCAACTACCATGGTAAGTAAGTTTGAGGTAAAGGCCTAAGAGTTCAACCTTTGTAAGGTTGGAACTTAAATGTAAATAAACAACTCTATATAAAATCATCAAAATTCTAATTTTAGTATAAAAGAGAAATTTCCTGATTTAAGAAAAAATAATATTTTTTTCCATAAACATTAGCTTGAGCAAAAGTTCCGTTTGATCTTTACTAGAAATTAACTTGTTGGTAATAAAGCAAGCCTGAAAAGTTGCATCGCACCTTAGGTTTGTCTACGACGGTGAAACTCCCTTTTTATGATTCGTTAAAATGTCTTTTCTTGAAATAATGACGGTGTGCTAGTCCATCAATTTTAGCCATCACATAAAGTATTTCATACAAGGTCCTTAGATCAAGTAAATTTTTAGTTTCAATCAAAATCTCTTCTTATTTTTTCAGTCAAAATTAATCTATTTGAACCATAAAATGCATTAAGGTTATGAATAAGAAAAGATAAGGAAATAGTAAAGGTGCTAAACATATTGAAAAATAACAAATTTAATTAGTGTCCAAAATAAGGCTAGGGCTATCACGAGTGGATGCACCCTCAACCTAACCACCTGTCTCCCTGATTTAATAAGTTCAAGGGAAAGAGAGGAAATCCTTGAGAACCACAATCTAATTAATATGCGTTATGTCCATACTAGTATCCACATCTACTTTGTAAATGCCCGAGTTGGTGGAACGTGTTGTTTTTTGAATGAAAAATCAAAACTAATTTGTTATTCCTCAACTTTAGAGAAAATTATTAATTTGTAGAACACCATGGGTCATACCCCTCAGGCACAAATTCCCTTCTCTTAAGTCACGGGCAAGTCTTTGCTTAATTATGCGGAAAAGGAGGAGGAATTTCATTTCTTAACAAAGTTACAAATGAATAGGAGAGAGGAAAAAGGTAGAAAAAAGTATTTATACATTTGAACCCTAGGCGGGCTTTTAAGAAAATAGTAAAACTACCAAAGTTCTTCATGGTATAACTATAACAATGCTTGCTAGCTAATTCCTTCTATGTTAGCTTAAAATTCACACTCTAACGTATATTCATGGTGGTGGGCTAGAACAACAGTTAGTCCACATAACCTAAGAGAGTTGTTGTGTAACAAGTACAATCTGAACAATACTTTATTAGGAACAAACCATGCCAACAAAATATTCTAATAAAAAGGGAAATGCTCTAGCTTAATTTACATATAAAGAATTGGCTATCCAAAATTAGGATTGGGGTTGAAAAGGCACAAAAATCATTGAAACCTAACTGGAAGAGTTCTTCGTTGCATTGTATGCATAAAAGGTTGCAAGTCTAATAAAAGCAAAAGCAACCCCAACTATAAATTTTAAACGAGAGTCTAGATCAAAGTCAACTAAAATTGAGTATGAAGTATTACAAAGTAACAACAGTGTGTCACTCAAAGCATGTTCATCAAACAATGGATTGGAAGGGAAAGAGAGGAAAAGACCTGACATAAATAACAAAGAGTGATTAATAAGCTAGCCAAAGTGCTTGCGCTTCCTTCTAGTCTCAGTTTCAGGAACATTCAAATGAGGTTGTTGAGCAACATTTAAAATTCTAGAGAATATATTACTTAAATCTCCAAGTTTTGCACTGACAGATATTGGAAGACGTATTTTGTTAGTACCTCTCCTATTATTCAGCCTATATTACCTAAGCAACCTAAGCCTATTAAAACTTATGTTCGTAGGAGCAAGTTGGGAAAAGGGAAATCTGCCATATAGGCAAGTTGTTATGAGTTTGTTATAGTTAGTTATGGAGAGAGAATATATAGGTAGAATATAGCTGAACAGAGGGAAGAGCGGGGCACGATTTTTGGGAATTGTGAAGTAATATTCAGGCCTGGATTTCACCAGGAGGGGGAGCTTGCTCTAGTTGTCTCTCTTTTCATATATCAATAATACAATCTCTAAAGCATCACCTATCAATTGGTGCTTTCATTGAGAGAGTGTGAAGGGGTAGAGATTGTATGCAAACTCGAATGAAATCTAGAGTCTCTACTATAGAAATATCTCTTAGGAGACAAGAATCATCACTTTCAACTCAAGAAGGGATGGTTAAGTCGCACGATGCTACTCTGAAGGACTTACGGACACAGTTGAGTTCTTTGATGGCCAGTGTCGAGACATTGGCTAAGTCTCAAAATCTCCTTCAGTCAGTGTTGAGCGAGGATTCCAAGCCACGACTAGCAGGAATGCAGAGAACCAAAGTATGGAAGAAGGAGTCGGAGGTTCACCAGTGTTGACTCACCTTACATCTTCCTCGTCGGGTGGTGAAAAGTCAATTAATGGTACTTAAGGGACTCAAAGGACAGAGCCTCGTCAACAAGAGAATCATTCGGTGTTTGCGACAATAGAGCATGTGTGGGAAGATTATAGAAACACAGTACGATGTGTCGATCTCCCTTCGTTCCATGAGGAGGATCCTTTTGCATGGGTTACACGTGCAGAGTCCTATCCTTATGAGCTTTGTTTACTGATGGCTTAGATATGAATGCAGGGTATTAAGATATATTAGTTCATTTCCATACGCGGTTTGATCCATGCATGATGTGGGAATGCTTCAAGTGTTCTATGTTCGACAGGTAAGGTGGGAAGGATGAAGGTAATCTGATTGAGCAGCTTAAATCGATTGTCCAATGTGGTTCCATAGATGAATATATCGATGAGTTTGAACGGTTGTCCTCGCAAATCACCCATTTCCCAGAAGAATGATTTATGAGCTGTTTTCTAGGTGGTTTACGAGAAGAGGTTAAGAATCAGGTCAGAACTTATGACCCATCGACCAGAAATCGATTGTTGACTGTGGTGTAAAAAGTAGAAAGGGGGTTGATTAGTGAAGGGGTAATCCACACCAGCGACCAAGGTAAAAGTCAGGAATCAAACCTTTTGGACATGGTTCGCAGTTGGACACGCTAGCTATCCCTTGTTTTGGTCATTCGAACAAAAAATTTGTTAATACGAGGAGTGAAGGAAGGAAAATGCCCAACACATTTTGAGGTGCCGTGGTAGATGGAAATATAAATAGTGGAACCAAGTGGAGGGGAACAAGGAATTTGTTGTATGAATAGCTTATGGAGAGAAGGGCAAAGGGGTTGTGTTTTAAGTGTGGCCAAACATTCGGTCCACTTCACTAGTGTCCAAACAAGGAGTATAAGTTGATTGTTTGGGAAGGAGATGCAAACGATAATATGGTAAAAAGTCAGGAAACAATTGGAGAAAGAGGAGCATTAAGAGGATTGGGAGTTGGTATGCAACTTGATAAACTTAAGAGAAATGGGAAAAGATCAAATAACATCTTCGAAATCCATGGTTTTGATGGGTAAACTTAATGAAATGCCTATCTTCATTTTGGTAGATAATGGAGCTAGTCATAATTTTATATCTAGTAGGTTAATGCAAGCTATGGGAATTTCCATTACTCCTACTCGAACCTTTGGAGTAGGATTAGGAGATGGGCATCAGTCTTTCTCACAAGGAGTTTGTAAGAAGGTTAAATTGGAAATGAATGGAGTTGAGTTTAGTGTAGATGAATATGTTTTCGATATTGGGGGACCTGATTTAATATTAGGCGTTGCATGGTTGGGGACATTAGGGGTGGTGAGAGTAGATTGGAAGAAAATGTGTATGTCTTTCGACCAAATGGGAATGGAAGT
Source organism: Erythroxylum carthagenense (assembly GCA_026413575.1). Classification (NCBI taxonomy): domain Eukaryota; kingdom Viridiplantae; phylum Streptophyta; class Magnoliopsida; order Malpighiales; family Erythroxylaceae; genus Erythroxylum; species Erythroxylum carthagenense. The sequence continues at coordinate 19,188,578 of JANZLD010000004.1, read as the reverse complement.
CATTTTGCAAGGAATTAATATGTAAGGCTCTTCTCCTCACGCTCTACAACAGATACTTAAACACGAGGAAGTGGAAGTGGAAGGGTTGTTGTGGTCTATAGGAATAGGAGAATCCGTATTTGAAGACAAGGGAACCCTAAATTCAGTGCAATAACAAGAATTACAGGCTATTTTGTTCAGATTTGAGTTCATCCTTTAAGAGATAAAAGAGCTACCTCCCAAGAGGACTAATGACCACACGATAAACCTGAAGGAAGGGGCAGAACTTGTGAACATTCGTCCTTATAGATATGCACATCATCTTTTTTTTTTGTTAAATTAGAAAATTTTATACAGATATAAAGTTATGTTCAACATTAGAGACTACTCAAGCAGTGGTCTCTTAAGGCACAAGTAACAACCTATAATGTTATCTCCCTACTATCCTATCCGTAAGCACTTGTTGAATAAAGGGGCTTGGTTTCACAAAGGGGACCTACTAAAAATAAAAATGTAGAAGCTCCAACACACCTTTACATCTCACCCTCACATCCAGAACAATTATAGCACACCAATGCTCCAACCTTTTCCACATTAGAACCCAATAGTGACCAGGCATATGGTAACCTCCAACAAACAGAACCACAAGCCAATTTAGACAACACAATTATAAGAAAACATAAGCTATATTGCATGCTCCTTATCCTTCTGCTTGTCTTGAAACCACTTGAAGAAAAGAAGAAATATTTCTTGGAAATCTTGGGAGACCTCTATGGGTACTGCCTCTTTGTTGCTATGAAGTCTGGAGGAAATTTGGACCTCCAACTTTCCTCCTGTTTGCTTTTAAGACGGGGACTCACATGTTGTTTGGCAAATGAAGTTCCTGGGCTATCAATCCTGCAGAAGATAAATGTTAGTGAAATAGACACTTTGTATTTGAGTTACCTCCTCTAGGTGTTTAAGCTCTAAATGTCCATAACTTGGGAGATTACACTGAGACTCACACTCTCGACATCCTTGGCTTCATCTTTGAAGGTTCTAGCATTCGTTTCATCCCATATATGGTAAACAATAGTAGATAGAAGGATTGGGAAATTGTTAGCATCTGAAGGTCTTAAATGGGAGGCACTATTAAACCAAGAGAGAATAGAAAGATGGGTTGGCTGATTAGGAAAATGTAAGTGAAAGTGTGAGATGCATCGGTCCTAAACCAATTTAGAGAATGGACAGGCAAAAAACAAGTGGTCTGTGGTTTCATTTCCCGATAAACATAAGGAACAATGGTTAGGTGTTTGGAGGTAAGAGAGTTTATCTTGGGTTTGTAACTTTTGAAAGAGAGCAAGCCAAAGAATAAAGATGCACCTAGGTCTACTACCTGTGAACCGTACTAGCTTGTGCCAAGGCACTTCCTGTAAAGGTGGTCTCAAGAATTTATAGGCTGAGTCATTGGTATATTATCTTGTGGGGCTAGCTAACCATTCCAGACAATCAGATTGGGTACTATTGGGTTGGTATGAAGGTGTCTTAAGGTTCCTTATGATCTCAATAGATGCCTTATGCCACCGCCACTCATCATGGTTGATTACTTCAGAGACTCTAGCTGTCATTGGAAGCTCCCAGCCATTAATCCCTTTAGTGAAGAGAAATTCTGTAGTATTCCTCTCAGGTGCCATGGGTCCTGCCATAAAAGAGTAGATATACCATTGCCTATCCTAAATCTGAATTGGTTCCACATTTTTTCCCGCACATATAAAATTTTCCTCTAACTCCAAGAACTATTATAGGTAGGTTGAGCATTCCAGAAGTTTTGCCATCTCAGGATGATGGTATTCACCCATTTTACCCACAGTGCCTCCTTATCTACTAATAGAGTTCAGATTCGTTTTCCTAACAGGATATGGTTTCAAGTAGTCAAATGTTTCACTCCTAAACCTCCCACCTTTTTCGGTCTACTAATATCACTCCACTTAACCTTGGCATAAGATTTCGAATCAGCCGTCCCAGACCACAAAAAATTCCTAAACTTAGTCTCTATCTCTATCTCCTTAAGGATGGAATAGTACCAGTAAACTTGAAAAGAAGAAAGAACTAATATAACCAATCAGATTCTACTTGCATAAGATAGACTTTTATGAGTCCATTTATTGATCCTCTTATCTATTTTGTCCAAAAGAGGGAGGCAATCCCTCCTAGATAACTAGCTTGTAATGAGGGGTACCCCTAAATACCGTATGGGAAGAGTACCTTGCTGAAGACTAGAAACAAGTTTCATTTGATGGTTCAGACAATTCACATCTGGAGATAAAAAAAACTGACTCTTGGAAGTATTCATATCCATGCCAAAAAACATAGAGAAGGTACATAAGGAATCTAGCATGGTCTGAGCAGATAACAAATCCACATGACAAAACATCAAAAGATCATCGAAAAATAGAAGATGATTGAGTTTAGGGCTTTAGCATCTCCAATGATATTTAAAAGAGGGGCTATTCTCTGTACAAGCTTTCAAATTTCTAGAGAAAAATTCCATACATATTATAAAGAGGAAAGGTGATAAGGGATCTCCCTATCTTTTACCTGACTTGCCTTAAAAAAATTTAGAGGGGGATCCATTAATAAGGACTGAATAAGAGGGAGTGGTTATACATTCTGTGACCCAACCTAAGAACTTCAAAGGAAGTCTAACTGCTTCTAGAACATTAAGAAGGAAATCCCATTAAATTGAGTTGTAGGCTTTTAAAGGTCCACTTTAAAAGCACACCTCTTCTGATTATTAGAAAGGTGATAGTTCTTGAAGATCTCTTGGGCCAATAGGATATTGTCCCCTATTCTACGGTTCTTAATGAAAGCACTCTGATTAGGGCTTACAATGAGAGGAAGGATTTCTCGGATTCTATTGGCTAAGATTTTAGCTATCTCCTTATAGATCATATTGCAACAAGAAATAGGTCTATTGTCTAAAACTATAGAAGGGTGAGCTTTTTTGGGGATGAGAGAGGTGAATGTGGAGTTGAGCTCTTTGAGGAGTTTCCCATGGTGAAAATTTTTTTGAATGGCTAGTGTGACTTCCTCTTCGATTATAGGCCAGGTTTGTTTGAAGAAGAACCCATTAAACCCATCCGGGCCAAGGGCCTTATTGGGATGTAGAGAGTTGAAAGCCTTTCTAATCTCTTGAGTTGAAACTTTAGCAATAAGAGAACTAGAAAGGTTTTCAAACAGGGGGATAGGAAAAAGATTTCCCACAAACTCTTTAGAAGAGTGGAGAACCTTTTGAGCTCCTATAGTACCTTGAAAATATGCAAGGAAGTGATCTTGAATTTCTGTGAGCCCTACAATTCTGTTACCATTCCCCACGTCTAGTGAGTGTATGGAATTCCTATTTCTATTATCGAGGAGTGAATTATGAAAGAATTTGGTGTTTCTATCCCCTTCTCGAAGCCATTTGATCCTAGAAGACTATCTATAGAAGGATTCCTGATCCTCTAAAGCTCTAAATAACTCATTAATAGGTACAGATTCTTGAGTAATCAGATTAGAGGATCTAGGTAAAAGCCTCATTTGATCCTGAAGGTGATTAAGATTTGCTTGGCATCTTTCCACTCTAGTGTTCACATCCCCTACCTGAATAGAATTCATGACTTTGAGAGCTTTTTTCAACTATCTTTAGCTTAGACACTACACAATACACTGGAGTGCCTTGAACTTGAGTGGACCATGCTTCCTCGACTATTTGCAGGAAATTGGATTGAGAAGCAAGAAAATTAGAGAATTTGAAAGGAGAGTTTCTCTTTTGCTACTGAACAACTAACCTGACTACTAAAGGAGAATGGTCTGAGATGTGAGGATTTTGAATGACACAGTAAGAACTAGGAAACCTGAGACTCTAGGTCGAGTTGATGAGGGTTCTATCCACCTTCCTAGTAATGAAAGAATCACCACTTTGTTTATTGTTCCAAGTAAAGGTTAGACCACTAGAGGTTAGGTCAAACAAACCATTATCCCCTACAAACTATCGAAAGTTACTCATCCCACTCTTGGCAGAGGAGCTAGAAGGATCAGCCTCAAGAGGAAATAATATTGCATTAAAATCCCCTACAATAATTCAAGGGGATTGACCTACCGATGGGGTTATGTTGGATAGATCAGACCAGAGGAGCTTCCTATGGTTAAGGTTATTTGCCCTATAGACACAAGTTACTAGGAAAGATTCAGAACAGGTCCTAGGGAACAGTTCCATATGAATAAATTGGTCAGAAGCATTTTTGATTGAGCATAAAAGGTGATTAGGATTCCAAACAAGCACAAGCCTAGCATTGGGAGAGTGTTCTAAATTACTACAATGGTTCCATCTAGGAAAAAAAGAAGTGCAAACTTTGTTTAAATAGGAGGGAGATCTAATCCTAGATTCAACTAAACAAACAAAAGAAACTGAGACTCTTTTAAGCCAAGCTTGAACAACTAGTTATTTACAGGGGTTGTTTAGACCCCTCACATTCCAAAAAACCAAGTCCATAATCCAAAAACCAAAACCTAAACTCACAACCTACTTCTGTTTCTTTCTAGTTTTCCTATTAGTCCGTATTGTTAATTCCCCCTCTGCCCCTCCTTTAGTACCAGGACTATGTGGAACCAATTCAGAAGTTGGAGAGGAAGATATACCTACCTGATTTATTGCAAAAATGTTGAGGGCCCCTTTATCTCCACTAAATTCTTCTTATATTTGTAGGTTCGAGTTTAGGTTTGAAGGACTCCCTGCTGGGATTGCTTCTATACCTTCTTGCTTTGTCATCTTAGGAATACGTTCTTGTTATGGAGGTCATTGCTCCTTGTATGGCTCGGATGAATTCTCTAGTACACGAATATCCTCCTAACTTTGATATGTTATCTCAGGGTTAAGCTCTGGTGTCAGGTGTAATTGATTAGAGGTGTTTGGGAGCTTCTCTTTGCTCTTTTCCAACTTTTGTTGCAAACTAGTCTCAAAGACTCTTCCTATAAGAGCCCATTCTTTTTTGTGCTCTTGGTGGTTGGGCCTCCATTTGTATTCAATCCTGATCTCCTTAAACAGAATTTGCCCCTCCTTACTGTATATGGCCAATTGGAAGGTAGAAGGCCATTTCCTCTGTAGCTCCAATTCTACACACATACACGCATAGAATATCCTTGACATCTTTGTTGTTGGCGAATCCATTAAGAGTGGACGTCCCACCGCACTTGCTATCCTGCCCAAACCTTCAGTATTCCAGTATTTAACTAGAATGTTGTAGAACCTAGCCCAAACTGGAGCATGTTTCACCACTTCCTGTTCACCTCTATTAAGCCTCCACTTCCTCATAAACAAGGGCTTCCCTTGGATATGCCAAGGTACCTTTTCTAACACAGACTTCAATCCTTGCTCAGAACCAAACTTAAATAGGAAATTATTTGAGCTAGTTATCATCATCTCCTTTAACCCAAATTCAACCCATGACTTAGCCACAGCTCGCTATACTACTGGGTAAGCTTGCCTTTTTCCAATAAAAAAAATCGATGAGAGCTAATCTGAACTTTGCAGTGCCCTTTTGAGCTAATTTTGGAGGGGGGATAATGTAGATCTACTCCTCCTTGATTTCGGGAGGGTAATAAGCTAAAGCAATGTCTTCTGTGGATGCCTCTAGGCCTCTCGAGACTACTACCTTCCATGACCTGATAGGCTCAAATTTTTGTGGAGTTTGGGTTTGGGTAGAGGGTGTAGGGTTGGAGCCCTGATAGGTGCTAGTAGAGGGGTTATAATTAGGGGTAATGTAAGATTTCAGTTTCTGAGGTGGATTGGTTGTTGGGCGAGGAATGTTTGGTTCGATGTTTTGGTTGTAAATAGGGTTAGGGATTTCTGATGTCTTGGTTATAGTAGCAGGAATTTGGGTTGGTTATGGGGAGAGAGGAGTTCAAGTGTGGGCTAGAGAGGAAGAAGAAGATAGAGCCATTAATGGGGGGAGGGATCTCAATCGAAATCTTAGAATTTATGGACAAGAAGAAGAGCTCGCCTCACAATTCTCACTCTCGCTATGCTCATCGCCTGTGGTATTTTCACTCATCGCCTTTGAGGAATTTGGCATGCACATCTCACAAGAATGAGATTGAAAGACAGAACGGAGAGTTGCTAGAAATGGGAATAATTAGGCCCAACAGTAGTCCTTTCTCAAGCCTTGTGATTCTTGTTAAAAAGAAGGATGGGTCATGGCAGATGTGCGTTGATTATAGAGCTTTGCATAAGCTCACGGTACCCAGCAAATATCCAATTCCAGTAATAGATGAGCTGATGGAGGAGTTACATAGAGCCAAGTACTTTTTGAAGGTAGATTTGAAGTCAGGTTTTCACCATATCAGAGTTAGAGAGGAGGATATCCATAAAATTGGGTTTCGGACTCATGAATGCACCCGCTACCTTTCAATCCACTATGAACTCTATTTTTAAACCTTTGTTATGAAAGTTTGTTTTAGTTTTCTATGGTGACATTTTGATTTATAGTTCAGATTGGAATCAACATATGCAACATTTGGCTTGGGTGTTACAACTCCTACTAAGTAATTAGCTGTATGCTACTAGAAGGAAATGTATTTTCAGATAGCAATCTATGAAGTATTTAAATTAAATCACTTGTTAATATAGAAATTAGGTATGATATGTAGAATACACAAGAAGGGGGTTGAATTGTGTAATCTTTTCCAAAAATATTAATATTTTGAGATTTCTTGAATTTCTTTACAAAAATTCAAATGATTACTAAAAAAGTTGATAAGCAATGCAATCGCAAGTAATATTATCTACTCGTTTAACAGCAAAAAAAATTAAAAGATAAGGGTTAGAGAATAGAGCTGCGATTTTATACTGGTTCATCCCAAACCTTGGGTTACATCTGGTCCTCAGAGTTTGTATGAGATTTCACTATACTCTTCAACTTTACAAGTATTCTTTCTACATTTGCAGAGCCTCTTCAGGTCTGTCTTACAAAGTATTCTTTATCTACTGTATTAGCCTCTCCAGGCTCTAGCTTTTCTTTCTCTCTCTAAGAAAAGTATTTTTTAACTTCACGTTACAGATGTATTCGCTCACTTCTTTCTCACTTTGAATATAGAATTTTTGCTAATGTAAAAACGTTATATGTTGTCTTAGTCTTTAACTAGAACTAGTATTTATAGCCTAAGTCTCCAACTGTCTTCTTCAAAATTGCTTTTTGAATCTTCTAGAAACGGTTATTAGTTGAGTCCCGTAACTAACTCTAACTAACTAATTGACTGACATTCTAGAATATCTTCCTTTTGTATCGTCTGGAATAATACTTCTTTTGTTATTATGTTTTGTCTGTTATTCCGCTTCGTTTGTTGTCTCACTTCATCTGTTATCTCGCTTTGTTTGTTATTTCGCTTCGTCTGGTATTGTGCTTCGTCTGGTGTTGCACTTCGTCTATTGTCGCGCTTCGTCTGGTGTCGCGCTTCGTTTGGTGTTGCACTTCGTTTGGTGTTGCACACTTAACAAACTTATCAAAACAATTTATAAATTTCTAAGATTATTATTATTTAATTGTCATCAAAATTAATAGAAGTGAAGTCCTCTTAACTTGACAATCTCCCTCTTTTTGATGATAACAAATAATCATAATTTTAGAAGATAATATGATATTCATAGATGAATAGACGAATAGTATTCTGACAAATAATAAAGAAATCAAAAACATAAGAAAAGCATAAGAATTGCATACAAGATATATACAATGCTTTTTATCTTCTCTTCTCGTTCTCCTTTTTTTCTCCCCCTATTTGTTATTAATCAAAAATATTGCTCATCGTAGATGTTTCAGAATTTCAAAAAACATACGTTGCATGTCAGTGCGGATTGTCTTGAGGTCTTGTTCAATAGTAACCCGTAGTAGTGCTACTTCTTCATGAAGATCACCCACTGAGTCATCTAGTTCATCAAACTTAGTATGAATTTCCTCAATTTCTTTTGCTAAAGCTTCCTAAACTTCCTTCTGTCTGTGACTTGGTTCCGCAGATTAACAGTAGGATCTTGTTGTATTTCACTAAGTGGATGAAGGTTTTCAATAGCAGATGGTTCTGAAGGTAAAACGTCTAACTATATGATTTTGATAGATGGTATACTGAAGGGTTGTTTTCCTTCTGGGAGATCAAGATCATCAGGTCTAGGTAGTTTTAGAATTGGTTGCACAAGATGGTGTAACACATCTTTGATTGAAGGTATGAAACTTAAAGGTTTGAAATGCATGATCAAATGCACAAAGGTTTCTAAGAGAAATTGATACCTTCAACTATGATACTTTTGTACTATCCTTCTTTCACTTTGCCAACTACTTTGAAGTTTTCTTTTGTGGTTGAAACTCCAAATTTACTTATTGATGCTTTTGAAATGTGATGTGAAACATAGATACCTCCAGGTTGAGCTGCATTAAATGCATCATCTATGTTCTTCACAACTACTTGAATTTGTTCTTCTGTAAGATCATCTTTATTTCTCTCAGGAAACATCTTCTTTTTCCCTTTTTATTCGTTTCTCACAAGGTTTGAACATCTTGGTTGAATGTTTGACATGATTTTTATCAATGTTCTGCTCGTAATCGAATAGATTGTATACCGATTATTTGAAATCTTTATTGGATATGGTTCTGCCTTCTAATCTCGTAGAATACCATATAGTCTTCATTCTTCATGACTTAGAAGATGTATTGTCTGATCATTAATTGGTATAGCTTCGACTTGTACCTTGACTGACTTTTTCGAAGTTTCTCTAATAATAATTGAGCTTCTGCTTCGAACAGGTACTGATTTGTCTATAATCTTCATTCTCAAATCCTTTTTGCTGATTGGTTGAGAAGAATTGTAAGGTTCTGATTAGTGTTCAACTGTCTTCGCCTTCTGTTGAACATCAGATGAAGAAACCTTTTTCTGACTGGGCTTCACCTTCCTTTATTCTTCTGCCGGTTTAGAAGAAAGTTGTTGTTGAGGCTTCTTCTTCTCAAATACTAACTTCCTTTTAATTTCTGTCTCTCCAGATGATTTTGCTAATTAACTTTGCAAAATAGAGACAATTGATCTGGTAGGCTATTGTCTTTTCTCTTGCTTTTCAGAATCTCCATCAAGAATAAGAGATTTTCGCTTCTTTTGTTCTTGTTGTCTTAAGGTCAATAGTCTTGGTGACCTTCTTGACTGTTTGAATTTTTTTGATTGAAGTTTCTTCGCCTTTCTCTTCAATGACACTTGATGTGATGATTGTTGAACCCGACTTTCCTCTTTCTACAGAATCGTCTTAGCTTTTATTAGAACATCAGACGATTTCTCAATCTTTTCTTCTGCGGATGCTCTTCCTGTTAATCGAGGTTTTGTTTTTCTTGCAGACGTACCATGTTCACTCCTGCCCGTCTTACTATAAGCTCCCCCTTAAACCTTGCTTTCGGTGTAGAACCTATATGCCTCATTATCAAACTTTATCTCTATTCTATGAATAGTATTGGCATTAATAATACTCTTCACCTCCATCTTTGCCCTGTTACCTCTGTCGAGAAAGATTCTAGATTCTCTAAAAATCCTTGTCAACAACATTCCATACTGTAAAAAGTTAGAATCTCCCTTTGACTTCATCATGTACTTCAAAATCAAGTACGGAAGATTAATGGGTTGGTGTAGGTGAAACAAACAATGTTCATCGTTCAATATCATAACATCCTTCGAGCCTAATCTTGGTATAACACAGTAAAGAAGCAGTGAATATAGAACCCTAGCCTTCGGAAGAAGAGTTGACACCTTCTTAACTTCTGGATCACTACTGTTGGAACCCGATCGGGGAACCGGATCCTAACCGAAAAAAAACGAAACCACGAATACGAGACTGAAGTGCGGAACACAAATCGAAGCGAAAAATCAAGCGAGGCATAAGGCGAAACA
>JANZLD010000004.1:18879412-18902638 GCA_026413575.1 Erythroxylum carthagenense | reverse complement strand
AATGCCAGACAAGACAGAAAAACTCTGTCTTGTCCACTGACCCCGGGCGCGGGAACAGTATCCAAACGCAGCATAAATACCAAAGACAATAACCAAACGCAGCATAATAGAAAGTAGGTAGATGCAGAGAGTGAGAGCGAGGGCGACAAGCAAGGTGGAGAAAATGTAGAGATATGGAGAGGGAGTGCCTTTTTTTTTTTTCAATTTGGTCCGCAATTTTTAAAAATTATAAATTTCACTCCCATAAATACCGATATTTTGGATACTTGTACCAACTAGTCCTGATCAACATCTTAAGCTAGTGTGACACCAATAATTTTGAGTAACATTTTTCGACAGTACTCAATACTGTTGACATATACCACGTGACCAATATGTGCTGTGTCGCTACAGCATCAATAAGAGTACATGTGTTCACTATGTTGAACAGCTCAACTGCAGCTACCAAGGACATGTTTGTAAGGAAAAGGAAAAGAGAAATGTAAGATACATGATAATCTTTCTTTGAATCACTTCACTTATAACCTTCTTTCTGACATCAACCCAAAGAAGTTTAGTATAACCCGAAAAGTAGCCCAAAAACCGTAGAAAGAAAAGAGCCATGCTTGATCCACAGAACAAGTTTTTCATTCTTCTGCTGTTGTCTTGAATGCAAGGCCTCTTACCACATGGCGACACTGAAACCTGAAAGAGAGCTTACTATACATTTACTTCTGCAACATTAGCAGTTGTAACAAACACATGTTTATATGTGGTAAGTACCTTCAGTTTTTTATTTTTACTTTTAAACTCAATAAAAAAATTATTTATATTTATGTTTAATTTCTTTTAGTTTTCACCTTATGAAAATCATATAAATTAATTTTTATTTTTAATAATAATCTAATTTAAACTAAACATATATTATTTAATCCTAATTACTACTATAACTTAGTTAATTTTTATAATTACTTTCATTTTTGAAAAATATTTTAAACTTAATAATTATTTAATAAATATACCTTAGATTTCAAATATCTTAAAATATATAAATTTCAAATAAAATAAATTTTAATAATTGAAATATGTAGTAACAAATGTATATTAATAAATAAAATTTATTTATTAAATTATTTATTTTAATAAAATATAATAAATTCTTAACTCAGATATTAAAATAAAATTATTACTTAATTAAATTATAAAATTAATTTATTTTCAGTTTTATCTAATATTTAATTATTATCAGTAATATAAATAAATAAATTTAACATTAACAATTAAACATTTTTTTACTATTATTACGAAAATAAAAAAGACAATAAAAAAATAAAATTGAAACCAAATGGCCACTAAATATTTGTGGTTCTTTTAATGACATGTTTTCTTATAGAAACAAAAGCAGTTGCTCACTTCATCCATTTTAATGATCCTCCATTCTAAAATGAAGTTATCCTGATTTTCAAATATTCCATTTGTAAAGCACAGTCACTAGCAATGACACAGGAGCTTCTAATGCGTCTGGTTCTAACGATAGTGAATAGTTAAGGATCTAAAAACAATCAGAAGTGAAATTCACATAAATAAGTTTAAAGAAAGCCTCCGTACCAGATTAAGTCATTGGAACTACATTCCGTCGAACAGAGAGAGTTGCTAGCCAAAGTACAATCAGGATCATCAACTTTCAGATCCTGACTTCTGCACTTCACTCGCAATCTGAAAGGTACAACCTACCCAAAATGAACAGAGAGGAATTGCATTTGATTAAATCTTTTTTTCAATCAAACAAAACCAGAGTTACTAGAACAGCAAACAAGCGATGCTTTAATTGCAATAACTTAATTATTATCCTCCAATAACTATTTTTCAGAAGATGGAAAGTGAGGATCGGATGACTACATGAGATCTGCTTGTATACTTAATTAAAAGGGAGCTCAGATGTGCTTGATCACTGTCCATGTCAAATGGTATATAGTAGCAGGCCATTGATAAAAGAAAGAAACTATCATCTGATTATCCTCAACTTGAGAGAGGTGAATTTCACCAGATTAAGGACCCATAATTGCAAAACTGTGACAAATTCCCAATTCAATATAGCAGGCGAGTTAGAGAAATCAGGTTGATCCAAGAGTATTCACAATACCAAGGTAACAGTGAACCATCAGACAGTACCTGTGTGTGCAAGAAAGCGTACAGAGTACGGGCACAAAAATTATGTAGTAAAGATATGCAATGAAAACACAACATAGCATTTGCGACTGGCATAGCTCCAAACCTTTTTGCTGTATCGGAAGTCACGTTTTGGAAGAAAATGCAGAGGCAAATTACAAGAAGCTGGAGCTTGCACCAATAGGAATAATTTAGTAGGACCTAACCAGAAAAGAACAAGAAACCAATTAAGGACTAATCAATTTCGACCTTCCCCCATATCAAGACATACTATATGTCCAACTACCTGGATAATTCCCAGACCCAGCATCCTTAGAGATCAGCAAACGGATGACCTGTTAGATGGAATCACTAACAGTGAGCGCCATAAAAGAAAAATTAAGAAAAACCACTTGGGTTGTTATTAGCACCAAGAGAAACCTTTCTTGAAAGCCCTTCCGCGAGTCTAGTTTTAATGAAATCAGCAATCACGTTTCCAATATGATTCCCATGTGAAAAGCACAACTCATACACGAACTGGGGTCGCGCCGGAGTGGGTCCAAGAGCTATGACGACACTCTCAATGCCCGGAATTTCACTAATTATCTGTTGCAAAGCAGCATCCACTCTACTAACTGTATTGACCACTTTCTCAAGTCTCCTAATCCCGCGGTTAACCTCTCTCATTCTGCCAACAACCTTTCTTCGACAAGATGCCTTCAATTCAGTTTGTGTAAGAGTCACCACCTATAACCAACATAGACACAATCTTACAGGATCAAATCAAAAATAAATAAATTCCAAAATCGTGAGAATAGGTTTATTTGCGGTGAATACAAGTTCTTTGTACTCTGCTTGTAGGGTATCAAATTCCAGATTGGTATCCTGCAATGTGCTGCATTTAAACAACTGTAAGTATCTTATAGTCATTTAAATTCAGTGCAATATAAAAAAAGAAAAGGAGAGAAGAACTAGGCATAAGAGAACGGACGAGGGAATCTGCTGGTGCATGTAGAGCACAAAGCCGATGATGCTTTTAGTGAGGTGGAAGATCACAGAACCGTCAATGGAATCGGCACTGGTCTCTATTTCCGTCCACTCCATCTCTGACCTCTCTTCTCTTCTCGCTTCACATGTTTTGATTTTTCAGATTTGAAACTTTTTTGGGCGGGAAGCTACGGATCCATCTGCCACGTGTACCTTTCTATTAAATCGCATTTCCTTCTGATCCTACGGCCACTAGTGGATGTTTATTAATTGATTATAAAAATTAAATTTGATCAAAATTAAAACCAAAAAAAAAAGATAATTGGTGAAAAATAAAAACTCAACTATGGATATGGTACATGAATAATTATACAAAGCCCATGAGTAATTCTACAGCCAAATAGGCCTAGGCCCATCAAAACAATGCGACTGCAGCTGCTCAGACCCAGATCCATATCCATCATTTTCTGGGACTTGTGGACAATTTCTTACAACTAAATCATTGGAAAGACTGACACATCTTTGGGTGATGCTACGTCAGTCAATGTTGTGATGTACAAAGGTCTATCAAAAGAACCAAACAGTCGGCAGCATCTGCAAATTATTTGCATGGTTAGGTTAGAAAAGAATTGCCCTTTTATAAATCAGCATTGATTTGCGTATTTGTTGTCCATAGTACCTTGGAAGGAAGAGTTCAACCTCAGCTAACTCATACACCATACCGTTTCAAAGCTTTGCTCAGACTGGGCATCACGTCATACGCTTGAAACGATCGCCTTAGTTCGATTATGGAACCCACCTGGACAAATTTAAGGCTAATTAGAGTTTTTGCACAATCTAATCTACCCTATAAGATGATGATGATGCCCAACAACCAAAACGCTTATATCCAAAGATTCAATTGCTCATCTTTAGTACATTTCATTTTAGTGATCAGCACTGCTCCTCAATGGATGCCAGAATTGCTCCATTTTTCCCTGACGCATGCTACATAATGATATGAAGTAAGTGTAAGTACATACACAAGGCATCGTACTTACAATGATCAGAACTGATGTGAACCCGATTGCAAATCCCTCATTGATACGGCGCAAATTATGATCAAGGACCGATGATGTAGTTGCCAGAATGCTCAACAATAGCCCTCCTGCAGGATCAACAATAGTGAAATATAGTTAAGAAAAAATCAGCAAATGAACTTGCAGCAGAGGACTAGGATTATCAAGCAACTTTGAGATGGGAATTTACCCCAAAAACGCGTTGAAGCCTGAACTTTTGCAAGGTACTCAATTGTAGCCTTCCCAGGTTTAATGTTCGGTATCCTAGCACCCATCTTATTCAGGTAGTCAGAAATCTCCTTTGGCAAGTTGGCCTGGACATGGCATTAACAACGGGTGAGATTAGCTAATATTCCACGAACAGTATCATTCTTAGTTGACTTCTCAGTTCCCAAAACGCGGATCAATGTACTAGCTGCTGGTAAACAATCATGGTTTTAAAAGCAATACTTTCTGCTTATCATAAATTCACTCATAGCACAGGAAGGCAAGCTCCGCAAAGAAATTCACATTTGTGTAGAGGATCAACAGGACTACCACTATTTTAGCATCGGTAAAATAAATAGTTTCATTCATCTGCTCATAAACACCACAAATACCATAACACTAATAAACAATCTGAGCTCTTGGGCTCAAATATAAATTGTGGCCCCAAATCTATAGAGAATTTATCAAAAGTGCTATTTACAATGTTTATAGGAAGATATTGCTTGATTTCAGGCCTCCATTACCATGGACAATTAAGTTAGAGTAAAAAGCATGTCCATATCCAAAACATTATCATTGTCCATTTCTTACCATTGAAACCATTACTGATTAAGATATAAAGCACCTATATCAGTCAAGCATTGAAACATTCGAATGGTATAACAGTGAGTCACCAAGAAGGTTGCACACAAGACAATAATTGACATGATATAACAGTGAGTCATCAAGAAGCTTGGGCACAAGACTTAGCACCTATCTAGCTTAATCAAGTATAGCATCGCAGCAAGAGAACAATACAAAAATTGGTCTCCAGTAAGATTCTATCTTATCGCATTAAAAGTTAAAGAGGGACAGGGTTTTGGAGTCGCTTACTATATCAAATATATTGAACAAAAAGACAAAAAATGCATAGATTGAGTAGTAGACCCAAGGCTCAGCACCAAGAGAAGTTTCAGGATTCAGTATCTCCTTAACATGCTCCCAGAAAGGCGAATCAAGGATACTGCCATCAAAATTTCACGTGTCAGAGAGTTTAAGATCGGAGCCCATTAAACAACATGCAGTCTCAGATCCAAGGAAGACTCAGATAATGGAAAATCTTAACAATTCAGAAGGCAACAAAGAGGATTTCACACTCAAGATCCCTTTTAAAAAATCAAGAGAACATATATAATCCAGTTTTGAAAGTTACCTTGCTATGATACTAGGAATTGCCAGGAGATAAGTGGTAGTGAGAATAGGCTGCATTCCTGATGGATTAATATTGAAAGGGATATAAGGCTCTACTTCATTGATTGGGGAATCCTCCCTGTACATAACACAATGGAGTAGAACGAATTGTCAAACTACTACTAATTTTAGTCAAAGCATAGGCAACAAAATAAACTACATTCAGGATAACCAATTATTATTCAATCACACTTTACAGGGTTATAGTTGGCTTTGTGCCAAAATATGTGATAAGTTCAGAAAACCACAAAGGTACTACCGCACAGAAGAGGCAAGTTTAAAGCCATAAAATTGCAACTTTATCTTCCTGCAACCCTCAGTCACCACAACAGCCCACATGGTAACTATTGTAAAAACACCAAACACAGCCAATATGTATGGCCACCAACTGGCAGAACTACCTGCATTACAAATGAAAGCCAAGAACAATTAAGAAATCCTATGCTCATATCAATATACTTAAGCAAGTTACAAGACAGCATATGTGGACACATCTGTATCAAAACTATGAAACTAATTCTATAATCTGCATAAACAAGATTTTATCATTAAAAAAAAAACAATATTTGATTTACTTTTAAAGGGAAGGGGCAGCAAGAGGCCATATGGAAAGAACTCATTCTTAGCCCAGGTTACTATAAGCAGAATCTGAAAGAATTCAGATGTACAACCTTTGCCTTTTCAATAAATTTAATGTAGGCTGGAAAGATTAAACATTCAAATAAGAAGCAAGTATTATTTCTTCAATTTGGCAAAAGTATATACTGTATTCTAGAACTAAATACACGTGTTAGGTGCACATATTTTATAAATTCATCCTCAAAACTGAATGAATTGGAATTTAGGAAGATGATTTTTGGTCATATACCTGAAAACTGTGACAACATCTTGTACAATGTATCAGTGTAGCCCGTCAAAATTCCCACACATATAATCAGAGACGAACCTTGACCTAATATATCAAATAACAAAAAGGAAAGAAAATGGCATCATGTACTAAGAAAAACAAAAAAGAATGAACAAGGACCATAAATTAATTTAAAGATGTAAAAATCCGTATCAAAACCAATTTATTTCCGGTCTTAGTAATTATACCCACATTGGCAACAAAGAGGGAAATGTAAACAACCAAACAACTGGACAACCAAAAGAAAAAATGAGATCAACTGATAACAATGCAAAAGCGACAGATAACTTATGTGCCGTTGTATTGCAGAACAGATGGAAGAGAAATACCAAAGCCAGATTCTGATATTGTGTCACAGATCCATGTCATAGTCATTGCACCACAGACTAAAAGTAAGGAAGTCACCATCACATGCTTGGCCCTGCAAAAGCAACACTAACTCTAAGGTAAGAATAATCTTTTCACACTATTCACGAAGCCCACTATAAAAAGACATATGTGCAATGCTTATATAAACAGGAAAAAAAAAACCAACACGTTAAAACATCCCATGACGCAACAGCATGAAAACATCTTTGGTTCACCAATCAAAGTAAAAGATGAATATCCAGGCATGATTAAATAATGAAGATATGATTATCAAATCAAATGAGGTGCTGAAACATAGCTCTTGACACTTTACCTTTGACTGGAAGCATAAATTGAATAGGGCAGCGAATAACAAGCAACCACAACAGCTTCAAATATTGCAAAACCAAGTGAAATCCACCATCTGAGACAGGTAGAATAATAAATCTACTCATAACCCAATAAAATTGAATGATCAAATAATAAAGACTTCATTCAGTAGCAAGGCCTCGTCTCACTGCTTAAAATGAATAACTAGACACACATATAACTCTTGATCCTCTCATAGCCATCTAAGCCTTCTTTCCGCAGTTTTACAAGGGAAGGAACGACATGACACAGCACCTGAGAGTGTAAATTTGTAGAAGTTAGCAAATAATATAGTGCAATGATGCTGGAACCTTTATTTAGATGAAATGAAAATAAAGAAATCCCATTGAACCAATTTTATTTCAATCTTACAACTTTTGAACTATCAAGAGGCAAACAATGGAGGTAAAACAAATGGCATGAAAGACAACGAAAATATTTTTCCTATTCCTTTATGATGCCCCAGTCAGGAGACTCTCAACCAAATCGCAGAGCTCCAAAAGCTTAAAAAACCCTGACAACTTTTTGACACTGATGGAGAAAGAAAAACAAGTATTTTTCCCCCTTACATTTGCGCTATTTGCATATGATGAACAAGTGAGTTGATATAAGAAATATGTTAACCTGCATAAGTATTGAAGCAAATATCTGGGGACTGATTCCAAGCTGGAAAAATGACAGTTTTAGCTCTGCTGTGAAATCACCAAGTTCATCTGTCAGAAAGAAATAAAACAGAACTCATAAGAACAAAGTTGGAGTCACCTGTTCAAAAGTTCTGATGTACTTAAGACAAATTGAACTGATCGGATTGCCCAGAATGACATCTAACATTCATTTGCTTGCATTTAGACATGCACATACAAATATTTAAGGTAACTCACCAACAGATCCTGAAACAAAGCTGAGGTAATCTTGAGGTATCAACCTTCTATCAAATCCAGGCAAAGGAATGAAATATCCAACACGACTAATAACAATTAATACAGCCGTCACAAATAACCTTCGCCTAATCTCACTCTTAAAAAATGCCTCGGCAGCATCACTCACTACAGAACTTATCCTTACAAAATTAAGAAACCTATTTCGGAACATTTTTGGTGGTAGTAACTGCAAAGTATTATAGTTGCTAACATCAGACGCAGCTTCATCATCAGGTCTTGATGGTACAGATGTTAACTCTGTATTTGCATAGTCACTTCTTAGCTGATTCGAAGAATGAACTGAGAAGTTCTCATTTGCTCCACCAAGCAATGAAAACTGGCTCCTGCCGAGTTGCCCCAGCTTAACGTTGATAGTGAAAGAGGCTTTTGTACCAAAAGAACAACCACCCGGAAGATTCTTTAAGTTGGCATTTTTACCTGCAACACATTTTTAATTATCGTGGATAAGAACAAGAAGCATGAATCTTACACCCAAACGCTCGTCTATTAGAGATGCACAACGATAACTTTGGCAGGGGAAATCGATTATCTTCCACTAACAAAAAGTTTGGCGCTTACCTCGTGGTCTTGCAGGTAGAGCGCCAAGTAGGTGGGGAGCAAAACAACGAGTTGCTTCCATGAAGGCGGTGCTTGCGGCGGTGCCTCCACTTTCAGTCACACAAACCCGGACTTCTCTAGGGGCTCCACTTTCTTCTAAGACTATTTTTTTCTTACTACGATAATATAACTAATTGTTTTTTATTTTTTTTTGAAGAAATAATTATAATATAACTAATTGTTAACCATTTGCATTTAGATAAATATTTATAATAATAGAAAATCATCAATTATAATTGATATCTATAAAATACATTTTGATTATTTTATAATATTTAAAAAATTATGATGTGCCCTAACCCCTCCTGCTAAGACCATTCCACCACCACGGCCACCCCTGAACCAACCGAAGCTCAACTTAGCGGAAATGAAGTTCCAGATCGAGGACGTAACCGTCTACTTCCCTTACGACTACATCTACCCGGAGCAATACGCCTACATGGTGGAGCTCAAGCGTGCCCTCGATGCCAAAGGCCACTGTCTCCTCGAAATGCCAACTGGAACCGGCAAGACCATCGCATTACTCTCCCTTATCACTAGCTACACTCTCTCTAAACCCCAGACCCCTATAAAACTCATCTACTGCACTCGCACCGTTCATGAGATGGAGAAAACCTTAGCCGAGCTCAGATTGTTGCACAACTACCAAATCGTGCATTTGGGTCCCGCCGCCAGGATTTTGGCTCTCGGCTTGTCTTCGAGGAAGAATTTGTGTATAAATCCTAGTGTTTTGGCCGCCGAGAATCGAGACTCTGTTGATGCGGCTTGTCGGAAGTTGACGGCCAGTTGGGTTCGGGCCTTGGCAGCGGAGAATCCCAATGTTCCCACGTGTGAGTTCTTTGAGAATTATGAAAGGGCGGCTTCTGGAGCATTGTTGCCACCTGGGGTTTATACACTTCAGGTAGAAAGGATCTTTCTGATCTTCAATTACAATAGTTTTTGCTTGTTTGTATGTTATTGAACATTTGCTATTGTGATCAGGATTTGAGGGCTTTTGGCAAAGAGAAGGGTTGGTGCCCGTATTTCTTGGCTCGGCATATGGTGCAGTTTGCAAATGTGGTGGTTTATAATTACCAGTACTTGCTTGATCCAAAGGTCGCTGGGATTATTTCCAAGGAAATGCAGAAGGAGTCCGTTGTGGTGTTTGATGAGGCGCATAATATTGATAATGTTTGTATCGAGGCACTTAGTGTCAGTGTCAGAAGACAGACGCTTGACGGGGCTTCAAGAAATCTCACTAGGATGCAACATGAGATTGATAGGTATGATATCTTTAGCCATTTGAGTGGATCCTGTTTACTTTCTAATGCGCCACAACCTTATGGTTTGAAATTCCTTGCTGGGCCTTTCTTTTCTAGATGTTGTGAAATTAGTATCTCATGATATTTGGTTCGCTCTGCCAAAAATATGAAAATAAAGCAGCAACTTGATTTTTTTTTTTCCCTACACTTTCTGCAAAACTAATCCTCTAGGCTAGACTTTAAACTTTGCTTAATTTTCTATAGACTAAACTTTACTTACATTCTTCATTTTATTGGAATGCTAGGAAGGTTCAAGGCCACTGATGCTGGTAGATTGCGTGCTGAGTATAACCGACTAGTTGAGGGTTTGGCACTTAGAGGGGACCTAGCTGGTACAGAGAATGTTAATATCTACTTCTTCATTCTAGATATCTAACTCTTTTTTCAGACAATTTTCTAGTACTCATTTGTTATTTCGTATACATTTCTTTTTCTACAGCTTCAGATTCTTGGCTTGCAAATCCTGCCTTGCCCGATGATATTCTGAAGGAGGCAGTTCCTGGAAACATAAGACGAGCAGAGCATTTTATGCATGTCTTGCGCAGATTGGTCCAGTATTTGGAAGGGCGGTTGGATACTGATAATGTTGAGAAGGAGAGCCCTGTTAGCTTTGTTGCCTCTGTAAATACCCATGCAGGGATTGATCAAAAAGCACTGAAGTTTTGTTATGATCGACTTCACTCACTTATGATGACACTGGAAATAACTGACACAGATGAGTTCTTACACATCCAAACAATTTGTGATTTTGCAACACTGGTGGGGACATATGCTCGTGGGTTTTCTATTATAATTGAGCCTTTTGATGAGAGGATGCCTCATATTCCTGATCCAGTATTGCAGGTTGCTTCTTCTTCTTCTTGCAAGCTTGGCATTACTTTGTTCTGTATAGCTTTATGTGTGTCTTTGTCATTTAATTTCGAGGGATCAGTCTTTTTTCCCTAATATTTTTTATTTAATTTTGATCTCTATCAATCTTTTTAATTCCAGCTTAGTTGCCATGATGCTTCTCTGGCCATAAAGCCTGTATTTGACCGATTCCAGTCAGTGGTAATTACATCTGGAACTCTAAGTCCAATCGATCTCTATCCTCGCCTTCTTAATTTCCATCCTGTTGTTAGCAGAAGCTTTACAATGTCGTTAACAAGGGATTGCATATGTCCAATGGTCCTCACACGAGGAAGGTATGATATTTTAAGTTGGAACTTATTTATGGAATGGATCTTGGTACTTGACTTCCAATATACATTTATCTTGTTAAATTGCATAACAATTAGTTTACCTGTGTTGCATTATTGTTTACAGTGATCAACTTCCAGTAAGCACCAAATTTGATATGAGAACTGATCCTG
This sequence comes from Erythroxylum carthagenense, assembly GCA_026413575.1. NCBI lineage: Eukaryota > Viridiplantae > Streptophyta > Magnoliopsida > Malpighiales > Erythroxylaceae > Erythroxylum > Erythroxylum carthagenense. The sequence continues at coordinate 18,891,214 of JANZLD010000004.1, read as the reverse complement.
GTGTTGCAAGGAATTATGGGAAGTTGTTGGTGGAAATGGTCTCTGTTGTTCCAGATGGGATCGTGTGCTTCTTTGTCAGTTACTCATATATGGATGGAATTATCAATTACTGGAATGAGCATGATATTCTAAAGGTGATAAAGCATCCTTGCTATCACTTTGAGATTACTGCGACCTCTTGCATATTACCTGACACTAATGTTACTGCAGGAAATAATGCAGCATAAACTAGTTTTCATTGAAACCCAAGATGTGGTGGAAACTACATTGGCCCTTGACAACTATCGTAGGGCTTGTGATTGTGGCAGAGGTGCAGTTTTTTTCTCTGTAGCAAGGTATGCAAGATTGATGCTAAAGCGTACTTTTTATGGCAGGAATATAAAATTGTAAGTTTGTATGACATAGTTTTGAGATTACAGGGGAAAAGTAGCCGAAGGAATTGATTTTGATCGACACTATGGCAGACTGGTGATCATGTTTGGTGTCCCTTTCCAGTACACATTAAGCAAGTATGTTTTTCCCCTTCAATCATCCTTTGCCAAAGTGAGGCTTTATAAATTGAATTGATAATCTCCTTAAAAAATTAACTTTTTTGAGAATGGACAAATCAACTGGGATAGTGTTGGTATGTGAGATATCTACCTATTTTTGAATACTAACTTGAATTAATGTTACAATGGCTTTATTGCAGAATATTAATAGCTCGATTGGAGTATTTAAGGGATACGTTTCAGATAAAGGAAGGCGATTTCCTTACTTTTGATGCTTTGGTATGATATTAGTTCCAGTTTGAATCTCAATCAGATTTCTTTAAATATAGGATTGGAAAACATATCTCTATCTTATATAAATTAGAAGTTGGTTAATGGAATTTTATTGAATCAGAGACAAGCTGCTCAGTGTGTGGGCCGAGTGATCCGGTCAAAGGCCGACTATGGAATGATGATATTCGCAGACAAAAGGTATGACCTACATTGTGTCATCCTTTCAATATGGTTTTCACAATGCCTTTTAGCAAGTGTGTGAGGAACTCACTCATAAACAAAGTGGCTATGCTTTGTCAGTTTTGCATAGGAAGATATTGGGAAGTAAATGCATAATCTTAACAATCTATGATTGTTACATCTTGAATTGTTTGGGCAACGTTCATTTGTGTCATCGTCTCATAGGTTTAGCATTGATCATATGGATGTTCATAAATATCTAACAGATTTATGTTTGCATAATATGTTCTTTTCCAATGTGTGCAGATATAGCCGCCATGATAAGCGCTCTAAATTGCCAAGTTGGATATTGTCACATTTACGCGATGTAAATCTGAATTTGAGTACTGATATGGCACTACATATTGCAAGGGAGGTATGTCCTTGCATCGTAATATTGTCTACACTTTATCTCAGTAGTGAACTTATGGTCCGTTGAAGATGAGCCCCATAGCTTAGGAACCGAGTTGTAGTTGTATTGACATGTGGAGAAGTTTTGCTATTTCTAAGTATGGACATTGCCTCATCTATCTAATTTGAAAATATTTTCCGGAGCTAGATTTTCTATTACATGTTATTTCTCCTTTCAGACCTATATCACCCATGATATATGCCTTCGTGTGCCCAAGGACATCTATATCCCCTGAAGTTGTGTAATCTGATGAGGATTACCAACTAATGATGTTAAACTTAGGTGATTTTGTTTAATCTGCCTGGTTGGTTAAATAAAGATAAGCCCGGATAGTGGAATTACGTGAATTCCTGAAGGCTAGAAGTTTTGAACTACCACGCTAGAGATGTTTTTAAGCAACTTTTTTTAAGTCTGCAGCACTATGAATTGATGCAACCTGTAAATGCTATTATTTCATGTTGACGAAATTTTATTTTGTTTTTTGTCAAACACCGCAGTTCTTGCGGAAAATGGCTCAACCATATGATAAGACTGGCGGCAGCGTAAGGAAAACTTTGCTCTCACAAGAGGACTTGGAAAGGATGAGTGAGACAGGTTTGCAGGACATATTGTACTAAGGATTTGTTGACATCATGAAGATCTGTCAAAGTTGAAGTTCATGATGTTGTTTAGTCTTATTTCATCCGGACCTTGAGGAGTTGGCATAGATTTTTGGACGACCATACAAAACTTTCTTGTTGGATATTAAGGCAGTTTGAATTCTGATCTTGAGAAACTATTGATGATGTACTACACGCTAGGCAGCACTTTGACGTAAAATATAAATGAGGAATTGGGTTTATTTCTGTAGTTCCAGTGTGAAAAATTCCGTTTGTACTGAATCTGAAACACTTGTCACTTGGGAAATTTTGCCTGTGGTTCCTTTGATTTACACAGGGCACTCGACCTCCTTAATATTAATCTTGGATTGGTACCTCTTTTCTTGTTACAGCTTACATTTTTTTGCTTCCGTGGACTTGAATTGGAACGACCTTGAGAATAAATTTGTGCAGTAGTCCAACTATAAAGAAGTTAAGGTCCTTATCTGTGAGCAGTGAATTAGATAAACCCGTAATGTTTAGTGTTATGACTTGATTATTAGTGTTAATGATGATGTGAAGCTTCATTTGAAGTTCCATGATTACGGGAAAGCGTCGTTCTTTGGTAGAGTCTACTGCGCCTTTCTTCTTCTGCAATCGGCAGGGACTTAGTTGGCTTACCCTGCTTCTCTGCTCACCAACAAGCTTGGTACTTGGCTCTCAATGTTACCTGAAGGCCTATAAGCCATCAAATAAATAAAAGTATACAAAATGACATTAAAACATTAATTTCACTAAGTCAAGAAGTCCTAAGCCACTTGTGAAGGCCAGATTGGAGCTAGTTTGTACCTATCTCCTGTTAGGTCGCGCTTTTTAAGTGGTGGTGCCCATAAGGGACAATGTTTCCAATAGATGATGAATAGGATTGGAAAAATATGGAAACAAGGAAAAGGTAGAAAATTGAATTATTGTATTTCTTCATACTCATTTACATTTATATGTGCTAGAAAAGCCTACGTCTTTCAATTTCAAAGACTTGATCTCTAATAAAAATCAATGGATATTCGTTTCTGCTTCACCACTACAACCATAACTTAGCTAATAATTGTACAAAACCAAACTAAATCATATTAATAGGGCTATAGTAAATTTAAGAAAGAAAAAAAAAAGGTCAGTTCTTGACAGATTATTGTCCAACTCTACACATTCCGATCACAATAAAGGGATGCATCAGTGACGGGGTATTATTTGATTTAACGCTCTCTTCACCTCCACGATGCTCACCTTCCTGCCATTAACATTGTCCTTCACCTGCATAACAAACAAAACATAAGTAAATAGCTTCAGAAGATCAACAAATGAAAATGAGCATCTCGTGCTTTTACATTCAAAGCTTGATATACCTTGGCCCTTAGTTCAGCCACAAACACCCCGTTGCTCGTGGAAGATTGAACTGCTGTCGTTTCTATTCTCATCTCCCTCAGCTTTTGCATTATATCTAGCAACAGCCCTTCTCTATAACCACATTGCAATTCCAACAATGCATCACTCTCTATTATCGACACTTCCACGCTGGGCCCATCTTCCCCTAGCTGCAGCGGTGGCGGTGCTGGTCGCGGCGGTCGCGGCGGCGATGCCTCCAACGACTTGGCCCTTGTTGGTCCGCCACCACTCTCTACTATCCTCAACTTCCTCTTCTCTGAAACTTGACCAACCCTCGCTCTTTCTATTGTTGTGACCCCACTTTTCTGCTCTTTGGAATTACTATTCGTTCGCTGCGGAGTGTCTGCAGCTCGCGATCTTTGTTCGATCTCCATCTGCCGGTTTCGTGCCTCCAAGTCCTGTATCTTCTTACGCAGTTGCTTCACGTACTCTATGGTGTCCCCTAATATGGAAGCCTTGTCCATTTTGGTGACGAACGGCACTAGCGACCTCAGTATAATGAACCTCTCATTCAATTTCTCTCGCCGACGCCGTTCTGCAAGCACGTGATTGGCGCTGAGCTCGTCCTGAGCCGCGCCCTTGCGGAAGCGGGTGGCGGCGTCGCCGTCCCGTAGCTTGGGTGAGTTCTCTTCCCTGTACTTGCTGTGGAGGTAGGGTACGCTTAAGAGTATGTACTTGAGGAGCCACTGGGACGTTCCTTCGACTGGCACGTGGATGAGATGGTCGGAACGGCTTGTCCACTTGGCAAAGGCTGAGTGGGAAGAATATACAACGTAGGATGCTGACGAAGACTCGGCCCAGCGTATTGGCTGGTTTTGGAGGATGGCTGAGACCGTCTGGGAGTAGTGAGTGTCTTCTTGAGTCATTTCGTGGAGTGGCGACTGTCCTGCAAGTTAGTTAACCCGTTACCCGTGTTACCCTATCACAGAAAACGACATTAGCCTATAAAAATTGCCCGTGTTACTAGGCTTTATTAGAATAAACCTGATTTTTGACAAAAAGTGTGGGGTTGGGTTGGGTAGGTTTGACAATCTTACAAAGTCCAAACTGCGCACGTGATGGAATGCAATAAGGATTGGGGAGTAGTGGCTGACACAGGGGTGATGGAATGGAGCTAAGACTGCAGTGGGACCAAAGTTTAGAATCTAAGCGGTAAGATTTTGGAGAAATCAATGACTCATGTCATGTGACCTAAGCGTACCACATGGATGGATGATTAGGATGGAAGGGGCTCAGGGTTGGGCCAGGAAAGAAGGGACAGAGGATTTGGTGACCCACTACTGCTGTTTTAACGCAATCAGTTAGACAGACGTATTAGGTGACTGGATCCATATCACTTGGGCCCTCCTACCTCAACCTAAATCCTCACAAAAACACGACCGCTTTGGCAAAGTCATTAACTTCCCTTTGAATTTCAACCAACCCAACTTGGAATTTTGATTCTTACCAGGAACCGGTGGTTGAAGGCTACCATTCAACGCCTCTTCTGCCCACCTGCGAGCTGATTCCGCTCTAAACGAGTCGGCTCGCCTTTGATTGTCGGCTGCATTTCCCGAACCCGTCAAATGGAATTCCGGTTCCATATTGTTCGACCCATCTTCAGGCGACCCTAGCCGGATGTCCTCAGACATCTCCAATTGCATCAGCTCGCTTGGCTCAGCCACTGTTGTTACGTCTGGAGGGTTTTGGGGTTCACTCGGATGGGACGCAACGGTTCGACCACCGGTTATGGCTTCTGAATCTGACCCGTGTTCCTCGTCATCTTCCTCCTCCTCCTCCTCCTCCCCCTCCTCCTCCTCCTCCTCTTCTTCTTCTTCCTCGTATTCTTGATCAACATTGGAGCGTGTGTCTGCGGCGGCATACATGGCGGGAACGGGAGGAGAGTGGAAGCGAGAGTGGTGACCCGATGAGGTGGCGGGGTTGGAAGTTGAGTGCTCAGAGAGAGCTGGTTTTGGTGGAAGAGGGTGGTTGTCGTCTGTGAAGAATCCTTTTACGTGTTGGACTAATCCAACATCCTCTTGAATCTGTATATTCAAGTAGTTGATCAGCATTAATTGCTCGACCGAACCAATATAAACATGTACAGCAATAAAGAGATTGTTTATTCACCTTCTCGGTTGAGCCAAACTCGACCACGCCGTCAAGGATAGGAATGCATACCACGGTCTGAAAGAGTTGAACGGGAAATGCGTGACCAACTTAATAGCCATGAAGAAATTAAGGAAGCCAAGTACTTAATGTAACAGAAGATCAAACTGCAAGGGGTAGCTGGCAAGTAATATTACCTGTATACGAGCGCTCTATAGTCCATGTGTTTGGGGAAGTAACATATTTCAAAACAATGAAGATGACTCAGGTTAGTAAATAAAAACAAAAATTGTTTTGATTAACTAGAAACTAGTGAGTTTGAGCTGTGACTGGTAAGTTTGGAAGACGATGTGTTGATGTAAGGCAGATACTGTACCTTTGCTAGTATAACTCTCGAAAAAGTTTTGCTGTCAACCTCATTTGCACCAGTAAGCCATACGTGTTGTCTCCTTGCATATGCCTTTCCTGGTAAGCTGCATGTTATGATAATCCATCAAAATGATAATTGGGTTCTCTTCATAAATCACTGCATTCGGAGTGTTAAAGTCCCAGTTACATGCATCTATGAACAGCATAAATATATTCGCATGCAATATTGCGTCAAATTATATTGATCTTCTTCTAATGGAATATAATACATCAAAAAGAAAATTGAGTTTTCCACGGGACCATCAGTTAGCTCACTTTGTGAGCCATCCTAGCCAGGAGTTTGTCGTTGCTAGCAAGCTGAATGGGAAAACCTAACCACATTCAAGCTTTAAAATCTGCGTATTTGCACATCCCTCGATGAGTGTAAATCCAAATGGACGCCAAACGTGGCAAACGAAATGAATCGTTGAGTGGTCCAGCCACGATTTTGTTCAAAGAATGCAGGTAACGAACTTGTTCCAAGTAAACCATCGATGAGGGTATACTTAGAGACACATGAGGATTTAGTAAATTCAAATGGACGCAAAACGTGGCAAGTGTGAATCGTTGAGTAGTCCTAGAAAGAATTTGTTGAAAGAATGCAAGTGGGGGACCAAAATGTTCCCATCGGATAACCGCAATACTATGCACCACAGAACAGAAGAGTAGTGGCTCTACAAACAAGACGAACGAATTCTAGCCAAGAGCACACTAAACAAATACTACTATTCAATTCGTAGAACTATTTTGCTTCATGAGTATGAAACAGTGAACTACTCAAAGTATTACTAAACGACCTGAAAGTCAAAGTATATGATGGTAGTAACTTAGTGTAATACAAACCGATGGAAGAGAGGCATATTTAGTTGGTGTTACATATATATGAAGATAGCAGATCAGCTTGGTTATGTAGAGATTCCAAATTAAGAAGCAGCCTAAATATCTATTGTTCAACCATTACCAAGATCTTTTAACTCTAAGAAATATATTCCCCTAGCCAAAAGTTTCAAAAGTAGTTTTCGATCTCAAGATTGTCAAGCTGCGCAGAACTAAGCAAAATGTACTTCTTTCAGCTTTAACAAGAATCAAAAGGCTTTCTCATTAGAAAGAAGATGGCATGAAGGCTCGCAACTAAAGTGTCGTCAAGGTAGCCATCAAAGCACTATAAATGATCAGAAGTCAGCTTCTTCTCAGAAAGGAAATTAATCACAAACAGCTCCTTTATGTGCTCCCCTTTCCACTTCATAAGAAATGAAATAGATGTGGTTACTCCTGCGTGTTAGACATGAATACAAGTGCGGACAAACGACAAGTTATCGTCTATCGTGCAATCTATACCTGTCATTTCATCATCCTCTTTTAACATTCTTTACTACTCTTCTTGGTCCTATGTGGACTGGGATATCCTTTACTGCTATTTAGCCTTACAGAAGGCCCTCGGTTTCTCTTATATTTAATTATGGAAAGAAGTGAGGGCACCTCCATCTTTTTCTTCTTCTCTTCCTTCAGGGAAAAAACTGAATTGCATACATTTTTCATTAATTGCCCTACTTCTTTTGAGAAAGCTTTTTGCTTTTTTTTGCTTCTTTTTTGCGCAGAATTCTCTGCTAGTTTCACTAAGCCTACATTACAAAAGAATCTACAGTTGAAGAGATCATCCACCCATATTGTTTCCTATTTAACTAGCACACTAATGCACCTGAGCATCAAGTATATCAATTAACTGAAAATGAAAATGTAGAAGATCAAACCAAAAAGAAAGCCAGTTCACAGTAGAACTTACCCAACACCAGGAGGAAATGAGAATGACACGCACATAAGATAAAACCACTCCGACTCCGTCAAGTCCTCCGGAGACAAGGCCGCACAAGGCCGACGTGTCGGCTGATTAGTCTCTCCCGCCGATAATGACTCATAAAGCTCTCTAAGCTGCTGGCTCCTTTGCAAGGACGACTCCTCAGCACTGACCTCCATTGGTTGCACTGTCTTTCTAGTCTTGATTGCTCCATTGTAATACCCATCTCCCCAAACTAAGATCCTGATCATATATTCATAAATCATCAACGTAAATATCAGGAAGAAAACAAAGGTGAGAGGGCACTAATTCTGACTGTTGGGTATAATTTGAAAGATTACCCTTGTTGTGGACAAATTTGCCAAAAGAGACTGTAAGTCCATTGAACGGATTGCACCGCAGCCTGCAACATACTCTGCAAGCGCTTACTGGGTGGCGCAGCCATTATGGCAACTGTGTCCACAACCTGAGCAAAGCTTCAATCTTTTCACTTATTCCAAATTTGGAATCACTTAAAAGAAACTAAAGAAAAGGAGAAAAGAAAATCATCAGGGAGGTTTCCAAAGACAGGAACTGAATAGTTGTTCGATAACCTAGAGGCTATTGTGTTTTCCTATCTGAAAATCAAACCCGTGTAATTCCCCAACTGAGACAGCACAGAAAAGAAGTTGTTGACAATGCTTTTAAGAAGAGAAGAAGAGATGGTACAGAATAGCAGAGCAGACGTGCAGGTGAGAAATATAAAAGAAAGGTAGATGACTCTGAGGAGATATTGTGAACTACCCAAGAAAATGGGGTCTTTGTACTTGTTCTTAAGACAAAGAGCTGGAAGGGTCGTTAGCTAACTAGCTGGTGTACTAGGATCCATTGCAATAAATTCAAGAGAAAGAGAAGGATTAGTTAGCTAGCTAGGGTTTATTTTTCCAGTGTATGTGAGAAAATGAGAGAGAGAGAGAAGGAACAAGAAATGAAGAGAGGTTTTGACTGGTTGTTCTACCAGACAGTATACTCGCAGCTGTCAAATTTTGCTAAAGTGCGAACGGAAACTTTGTTAGTTGTGGGCACTTTGGTGCCTGCTGGTTGATTATGTGATCTTTTTTTTTTTTTTTTTTTGATTCGGTGACCAGAGAGTGAGACATAGACATATATAATAAGTGAGTTGGTGACTTTTGAGTGAGATTAGGTGATCGAAGACTGAGAGTTGGGAATAGTTACGGTACGGATTCTCATTTTGTATGCATATTGGTGTGTAATGTATGTACACTTTAGTTTAGTCCAATGGGTATGGGTATGGGTAGTGTAGTGGAATTAAATCCCTACCTCTTCAAGAATCATTATACATACGTCCCTTTAGTTGCTTTAGATATAGTTCACGGAAATCTAATTAAGTAACCCGCATGTGCCTATGTTAATTCATCTACATTTCTTTTGCACTTGCATTAAAAGAAGAACAGAGAAGGATAGTCGTACGTGTATACAGTTGACTGCCCACATGGGGTTTTAATTGAGATTCGAACCATTTCCATTTCAACCATTCGAGTATCTAAGTGGACATGTCACAACAACAAAAAAACTACGTACGGTAATAGGTAATAATTACTATTAATTATAAATAGTAACACTAATGACTATGTTATAACAGTTTATGTTAACAATTTTGACATGTTATTGTCAAGTTTAATATAACATTTATTGATAGTTATAAATGCGATTATATTACATTTATAAATGCTATAAATTAGTTATTTGTAATATTTTTCAAATATTATTTATTAAATTTTTTAATATCCTTAAATTGCTGTAGATATTTATTTTATAATAGTTTTAAAAAGTTAAAAGTGAATTTTTTTCATAACGTTGTTTAAACGTCATTATTGAGTTTATTATAGTATTTATTAATAACTATAAATGATTTTATATTACATTTTGTAAATGTTATTAATTAACTATTTATAGCATTTTTCAATTATTACAGATTAGCTTTTCACAACATTATTAAAAGGTTATAAATGTGAATTTTGTAACATTTTAAAAATATTATAAATAAGTTTTTCATGACATTGATATATTTTAATTGAAATTCAGCTTCAGATTATAATTTAATCACCCAGAGCTTCTAATTTGATTACCTCAATAGAATAAAATAACTCATCATTTACCATATACATGGACAATCGTGCATCCTCGCACAGCAGTGCAGTTCTTTCACATATAGGTTATGGAAAATATCTATATGAAAAAGAAATATATATCTTGTTGAACCACTCCAACATCTAATGAAGCTTAGCCTGATATCGAATCTCTCCTTCATACTTTATGCTTGTGTTGAGCAGTTCTGAAAGCAGGTTTGAGTCAAAACTTAATTCTTTGCGCGACTCTTTAACATTATTATTATATGATTGCATTGATTGTATTAAATGTTTCAGAATTAGCTGTATTATTTTTAATATGATTACTAAACTCCTAACATGACTACTTTTAAGAAGTAGTAGTGCTACTGTATTTTTATGAAAAGCATTCTACTCATCTCATTTATAATCACAGCAATTTTCCAAATCCCACAAAGTAAAGGATCTATATATATATATATGTTATCTCACTGCAAGATTCTTTAATTAAACTCATGAAATCGAGACCATCCCCATGATGGCATCACTAATTTTGTCCCAACTTAGTAGAATAATAACAGCTTGTCCCCCCTACATGAGACTACGTGATGGAATTCTGAGAACGAAGCAAAAGACGAATAAACAAGTAACAGATTCTTCTTCGAGATGCTTGGAATGGTAAGAAGAAAGAAAATGAGATCGAAGTAGGTTATGATTATAAGAAAATATGGACTTCTTAGCTACTACGAAAGTTACGAGGGTTTTGAGGTTTGACCTCACCAAACTGGTACGTTGGGACTTGGAATGGCAGATAATAAGGCATTGTAGTTTGGACCCAGATCCGATTTTGATGGGAATGACCGTCCCTCTTCTAGGATTGTCCTTGTGCCCACACCCACTTTAGTTTCTATCTTCTTCGCTTCATTCCCAGTCGTCGAATTGTTGATTGATGATTTATTATTCTGTCAGCTTCAATAAACACAATAACTATTCATTTCTTAATAAAGTTAAGTTACAAACATGCCTGTTCTGCATGTACATGATTCTGATCGTGTAATGACGACAAATGTGTGTAAAATATTATTTTAATAAATTAAATATAGCTGAACGAATTGATCCAATTGAAGGATCTTCAATTGGAGAGCAAACTTAAAAACCTTATCGAGAAAGCAGAAGGTGGTCCAAGAAACAAAATTACTCTCCAGTATCAAGTTCCATATGTTCTTAAGGATATGCTCCAACCTTTTGATTAATCATCGTTACCAATTTTCTTCATCTTTCAAACAAACGTTTTGCTTTTTGGGATTGCATATTTGCTAGGACTTGAAGAATTTTCCACCTTAATTTCTTGATCATTTTTATACGAAAACTGCCAGTCAGCAAATAGTTTGAATACAAGAAATTGAGGCTTTTAGGTATTTGTCAACATATTTAACTACACGTCAAGTAATCACCATCTATAGCATTTAAGTGCATGCCAAGCATTTATTGAGACCTCCGGTTCGAGTTCTTTCAATCCAAATGCTTTGATCTCCCAAGAAATTTCAAAACACTTATGGTTACGCTAGCCCAATAATAGGCCCACGCACCAAGAGACCCCAAATTTCAAAATACAACCAACTCTGATTCTGTCAAAAGACCTTTTAATATCTACAGCCAACGGTGGTCTCAGAGGTAGGTTAAGTTTGTGTCATTTTTTAATTACTTTTAAGTATTTTAGTGTAAATTATAAAATTTAAAAGAACCTTTTAATTTATGGAATATTGCAATCTTAAATATAATTTAGAAAGAAATAGAACTTGGATTTCGACTCATTAAAACATATTTTATATCTGGTCGGGTCGGCCTCTCAGGGCCCGGATCCAATCGATACCACCTATGGGTCGATCGGTCCGTTTCTACCTTTGCCTCCAGGCCCAAGCCCGATACACGTCCCCTACAGCCCGTCAGCATGAAAACTTTCCATGCAGAGATAGAACTCTACGTT
>JANZLD010000004.1:18822583-18837905 GCA_026413575.1 Erythroxylum carthagenense | reverse complement strand
TTTTTTCCCTTTTTATTGATTAAATATTAGATAATTGATGGAATTAAATTGGCACATCCCACCATCCTAGTAAACATTAACTTCTCACATATTATGCATACAAAAGTAGTTTTGTATTAACTTCTCTTTTCTTAGGCTTAAATAACCCAAAAAATGACAACATATTAGTCGAAATAACTTATAAGAAAATTTTCAATCTAATAGAACAATCCTAATAAATTACCTAAAGTATATAAATTTTATATTCTTTAATTTTTCAATAAAGAGAGCTACAAACATTGCAAAAGTATTACAACAAATATTCTATAATAAATTATCTTTCTTTCCAAATCTACCTCGTGTTTAGAGCTTACTTTTGTTGAATTAAAGGAAGACAATAGACAGTAAGCAGAGATAGAGGAAGTCACTTGATGGTGGACAACTTGAAGAACAGTCGACTAATGGAAAAAATTAAGGGAGTCGTGAAAAATATAAATGGAAGGATACAGTAGTGAAAAAAATTAAGCGCACAACATCCCTCAATCTTTTCATCTTAGGCATCAACAAGCTACTCAATCGCAACTGAATTATCCTACCTCGCCATACATACAGGGAAGGCAATAAAAGTGTCAATTGGCTTGTCAATTTTGTTGTTCATTTTGACTTAGGGATTATTACTTTTGTAAACGTCTCCTTAGAGTGTCTCTCGATCCTCCTCCAGAATATAGCTGAGATTAACATCCCTAGACTAGTCATGTAATTCGTACTGTACTTTTCCAATTATGCCAAAAAAAAAGGAAGGATGATAGTTTTGCTTGTTAAAATACTAAAAACGCCTTTAGCTTGTTGGTATTCCTTTTATTTAAACCACATCACATAGGCGATGCATGCGTACACCTCAAAATTTATGAAGGCCCAATGAAAAACTTTTAATAAGTTGAAAGTTAAATTGGTAAAACTAAAATTTCCGGTGTACTTAGCACCAAAATTAAGGAACCGATTTGAAATTTTTTTCTTTTATAAATATATCAATAAAAAAAGACAGTTAACTATTTTGTCACAATTTGTCTAAAACCTAAAAATTGAACCGATTTGGCGAATTTAATTGTGAAAACTTTGATTTGATTCAATTTTTATCTTTTCAGTTTAATTTACTTTAATAATTATTTTTATTAAAATTGATCAGTTTATTAATTAATCTTTTGATTTTGATAAACTAATCAATTTTTATAAATCAACTTATTGTTATTTAACAGTCTCTTTTTAATATATATTTTAAATTTTTCAATAGAAAAAAACAATCTCTTTTAATTATATTTTAAATTCTTCAATTTTATTCAATTTTAATCAATTTTATGATAATATAATACTGATAAATGTTAAACCTCTTATTTTATTTATTTAGTTTTCAGTTTAGTTTTTAAAACATTAACCACTGGTCCATTGCGGATGTACTTAAAAAAAAAAAAAAAAGAGTGAAATAGCTATTGCATTAGCCTTACCATATGGCTTTAAGTCGACTGATAAAAGACAAACTGTATAATCACATTTCATTTAATCAGTGAAGTTTAAGAATGTGCTATGTAGATGTACAAGTCACCAGCTTTCTATCGCTGTTTATTACTATAACCAGTAAACTTTCTGTAACATTTACAGAAACTGAAACTGTACATATCTTTACACGTATTAGTCACTCGCTGCTCTGATGAGAGAACCATTACAAATGTCTTCTGAATCTGCTGCCAAGACTCCTTAAGGCTATCAGGCTCTTCTGTTAACCAATCACAGCACATAGTTGGCATGCAGAAGTTCTTAGAATTCACATGACTGGAAAGTGTCTGTTGAAGATTTTGATGACATGATTGACAGAGAAGTCCAGTCCAGTCATGGCAGTGCTTAAAAATGTCTGGAGGCCAACTACTCAATGATATCTTCGTGATGAACCTATAACCATGTCAAAGGAAAAAGAAAAAGAAAACTATAGAGGAGCTTGAGAAGACTCCGTCGAGTTTTGTGTGCGTAAAGACTCCCGTTTGAGAAACAGTGCATAAAGAAGCTCATTCCATGAATCAGGAACTCCAGGCAGGCACCAATGGCTGCAGTCTTGTAGTTTAAGAGAAACCGAACCAATCTCTGGATCTTGATAATACACGGATGGATGACCGTCTTTCCTCCTTGTAGCCATGCTTGTCACATTCAACAAATCCAAGCTGTTCACCTGTGATTCATTAGAGTGTGTCGACAACACATCTAGGAATATCTTGTGATGGTAATCAGTTGAATCAGGCAATGATCCCAAGTGAGGAAGTTTTTCCATGTGACAGCTACCGCCAGTGTTCCAGTGGCCACCACTACGACATTAGCAGTTTATAAATTATTTAGTTATAAGAATATTTCTCTGTAATTTTTGCCAGAAAACTTCAAGTGCTGACTAAGAATTTTTGAGTGATGTATCAAATTTGGATGATTCATTCCATAACACTATTCAATCCAAAATGAAAACACTTACCAATGGTTTATCTTGTCTAAGCTGATGAATGAGATTTTAAGTAATACAGAAAATAAATGATGGCCATAAATTCCATGAGAAGGAAATGATAAAGAGCATCCATAGAATTGTTTCATTCGTTCTAAGAGTATCAAATTATGGCATGAGAAAATGAAATAGGATCAATCACATTATGTATGAGCTAAACCTGAAATGCACAGGGGCATAGGTTCGAAAGACGACTTGGGTCTTGCTTATGTTTACTTCCCGATGCATCCATTTAATCAAAGTTTCCATTGATCTCCCATATGCGGTTTCCACACTCATATCCATCTTTATCTGCTCTCCTTCTTGGAAGTAGCAATCCCTGTTGGAATACACAAATCCGAGGTCACTATAAAAACACCCATTCACTCGTCTTTCCATCAAAACATAACCACAAAGTCCCTGCAAAATAACCCTTCAACAATAAGTCTACTTGCATTTCTGTTCTATGCCGTTCCACAATTGGGTACGATTCTTGAATTCTGAGATAGATTGTATGCCACGAGAAAAGTGGCGATAAGCAGAAAGTACGCAGATAAAAATATCATACTCCTATTCCCTTTCAGAAACATGAAACATATATATGCGACCAAGGAGATACCTGAAGAAACATGAACTCAGAATACAATCATTTGGCATAGCTACTACAAAACCACTTCTGTGCTGGCAAACAAACTTCAAGACCAAGTTTACATAATTGAGCAAATGTGACTTGAAGCTCTTTCTGATCAAAACAATTATTTGTATCTTTTCATGGTTCCCAAACAACTAGACGCTGGAGTTGCGATCAAAATGACATTATGCAGGTGAGAAGTCCGTTTTGATAGATTATGCCTTTTTAAAAACCAAGTGCATGGACACACGCATGCTTTTCTGTAACATAATACACAAATGTGCATCAAACATGAAGTTGGGATGTTAGGGTCCAAGGAGACTGACTAATCAATCCCCCTGGGTAAAATTTTTCCCTGCTTCATGCCAAAAGTTGAAAGTTATCATAAGTTCAGTATCAACAGTTGGGTCAACTTATCGGACAAAGTTATGCTTACACTCTTATGGTCTTCCCATAATTCCACCAATGACCAGAGTTAAAGATGAGAACATCGGCATCTCTCCACTTGGGGGAAGTCCAGTCCAGGTTGTCCACTCTTATGGTCATCTTAACTTCCTTAGGAGCTCCAGTTGGTGGCCGGCCTTGGACTACAAGAAACGGAGCTCTATAGTACTCAATGGTGCAATTATAGTCCTTGAACATGAATGCCAGAAACCCCTTATGCTTTGTGATTGGGTTTCCATTCACCTCATAGATTGATGAATCATTGGGAACAGCAGATGCAAGCATGCAGAGGAGGGACTCCCATTGATTTCTTCCAACTGAATCGCCAACAAATACAACCCGCCGGTTTCTTAATTTCTCTAACATCAGCCTTGCATCAAATCTGCTTGTGAAATAGAATTGAAAATCTAAGGTTAACCCGCTCCATCTAATGAAAATGCTCTTCATATGTTTGTTATAGCCAAACTCCGCTCCAGTTGAAAGAAAAGAGCGCCTAAAGTTACAGCATCAATTAGATTCTTTGGGCACTTCAGTTTTATAAATCAAGAAGATTTTGAACATGACGACTTATGCCATGCCATATAACTATAACTTTACTATTGTTTAATGTATGCTGACAATGAGTATCTTCTGCTCGTACAAAGAAGAGAAAGGCAGCAGAAATGGCACAGATTCTTACCCGATTGCAAAAAAACAGAAAAAAAAAAAGGATATTAGTTTTGACAATTCAATTACTTGAAGCTGCATTTCTTTGCGAAATAAATTGCTTAAAAAGCTTTCTAACTAACTAAACAACTATACGAGGCAAGACAGCAGAACTCCATACGTAAACTAAAGGTGAAAATCTAAAGAAGATATGTTACCTGGGCATGTTACATTGACTTGGTTGCCATCGCCATTTGGTGTACCAATTGTCAGGCCTACCATTCTCCGAACACCTAAATCCTTTGTCCATAAAAATACAATCTTTGCTCTTGTACAGTGGATAGCTATCGTCCCAAACCCAGTTCCCATCAAAGATATTGCAACCATCACCATCTTTATCGAGAAACTTCGACAGCACTTTCTGAGAATTAATGGAATATGCTGATGATGACAATGGACTAACCATTCCCAGCCAAGAGGCACCATGGTAACGCAAACTGCCAGTGAAATCTTGGTAATCTAAGTAGAAGCAGCAGCCAATGAAGAAGAGAGCCACCAAGAAGAAGCCAATGATGCCAAGTGGGGGCACAAGAGGATTCGTACGCTTGTGACACATGAAAAAGAACAAATGGGTTGTAGTGTCTGGTTGGTGTTGTGCAGAGTGGGCGTTGCTGTTGTCATTATTGTTCCTGGCCATTGTTTTGGAGGATTTGAGATTCACAGGTACCTCGATCAGGTTCAAAGATGGTATAAAGAAAAAGGTGGCATTTACACAGGGAAGAGAGACAGAGAAGTGGGGAAGTGGGGCATCAAGGAAAGAAAAAGAGCGTTAATAATAATTATTAAAAAAGAACGAATTGCATTAATTATTATGCCCATTGCCCAACGTTTTTCCTTATCAGGTTTAGCCATATATAGACAGGAAGTTAATAGATGCTATATACATATATATTTTGGAAATTGTAGATGCCTATATATTTGAACAGCAAAACACGCAAAGAGGAACATTTCAGAGTGACAAATCAAATCAAAGCATTGAAAGCATTCTAGTTTCTCTACTGGCTGTTGAGAAGTGATTATGATAAACACCAGTACTTGGTGGTTAAGCTGACAAAGCTAGTGTATAATCCAGCAAACCCAGAAACTGCCAAAAAAAAAAAACGAAAGAGAGAAAGAAAAGAAAGGAAAAACAGTTTCCACTGACTGGACAGCAAACAAGAAATGCCCAGAAGAAAAGACAAACTTTACTAGAAAAATAGTAGCATCATTGACTCCAGGCTTGAACGTATTAACTAGAAAATGTTCTATAACCCAAAGCTTGTCCAAGGAAAGCCGCAACTAATAATCAATGTTCGGAAACAAAAGAATGAAGAGAATGTAAAAGAGAGGACGATTAAAAGAGAGGCTGTGAATGCTCCTAAGGTGGTCGGGTGGGTCGTGGCCGACAAATATACTGCCTGCGGTGGACACCATTCTGCAATGACAACTCTGCCCTTCCGCACATTTTGCAAGAGGACCCATCCGCCACTTCCCATTCTAGATTTAATGGCATGTTTTGAGTTTTTGGCAGCATAAAAGTGGTTTGTTCTTTTTCTTATTTTTAAAGATCAGAATTTGGCATTTGGGACGACTGTGGAATTGCATTAGGACCACGTTCTAATAATCAACCCCGGCTAATATTTGGAACGGGAATTGTTAGTAATTTTTTGAATTTGGACAATAATTAATTATGATTTTAACAATCTTATGATTAAACAAATTGAATTTAATCCGGTTAAAGATAATAAAAAAGTTCGATAAAAGATTTGAATTAATAAGTTGAAATCTTAAAAAAAAATAGGTCATAATCAATATAGGTTGGACATGCATCAGCCTGTGATGAAGAGGCTTAATACGGTTATTATATATAGTTGCTAAGGTTTCTTATTGTCCGCTTAAGTAATTTCATGAACATTCAGATTCTTTGACTCGTTAAATGTTCATTTATTAAAAAAGATGCAGAAAGAAGTTTAATGATGTTAGGTTAAGCAAATTTAATATAAATTGTCAAGAAAATTCGAAAGTTTTAGTATAGAAAAGTTCGTTCAAAGAGATGGAAAGCAAATTAGGTATTTTCTACATTTTCTTTGTTTATTCACTTTCACATTTGATCTTAGACGCGTAACTAAGGCTCGTGTTACGCATTACATATGGTATTAAAGCAGTTACGTGATTGTGTGAATTTAAACGAAGATTTTCAAATTTTTCCATAAAGAAATAAAAGAAATCAATATGTTTTTGCTTATATGAATTGTGTATTTTTGCTTAAATTGATGCTGAACAAGCTTTGCATTGAAAAACAGTTTGAAAACGAGGTTCAGGAGCAAAAATATGGCCTAAAAGTCACCGAAAATCACCTTTTTTAACTACAAGAGAGAGAAAATCATAGTTAAAGGTAGGAGAATGTCGAGCGCGTATGCCCAAGATGCACCTCTCAAAGGCTGTGGATGTTTGGCGTGTGTGACTCACATGCTAAATAGATAATGCGGAGCATGTGACATTCATGTCTAAGGTGGTTGGTGCGTTTACGTGGTTGGTGCATGCGTCACAATCTCTCTAAAGTTCAAGAGTGCGTCTATGCGCCTGTGATGCGTGCAACATACGCATTTGATGTACTGGCCTTTCAGCAACGCGCAGTGCCGATGTTAGTATGTTACAAGACAAAAAAAAATCAAAATTTTCCAAATTCATAAAATGATCCCTCATGTTTTTTTCGGTTAGTTTCAAGTCCTGTGAATTTATAAAGTTAGTTTTTTAATTTTTTGGGATTTACTACATTGGTAATAAATAAGGTTTAACTTTAAAAAAATCAAATAAAGGTTATTAAAGCCATTTTGAGTGAAATTTCATGCTTTGGACTTGAAATATAAGAGGATATGTGGTTATGGTATCTCATATGGTATGCTAATTGTTCCGTGTTACATGATTCTCACTCTGATTGAGATCTTTCTGGTGATGAATTCTCAAATAAAGTGAATTGATATTATTTTTAGCATTGATATGTGATAATGAGTATGTGCATAAGGATTTCACATTTATTGATGGTACATTATCACATATTATATGCCTATACAAAATGTGATGATAACATACAGGTATATCTCTTGTGCTTATGGATCCACTAGAATACTAATGAGAATGTCATCACCACAGTGATCTTTCAAGTTAATATTTGAATTGTTCTGCTAGGATGTTTGGATATGTTTCTGGTCTTGCATTTAGTTATTCTGCCTACAGGCGATGACCTTATATGAGATTTTGAGATAGGTATAAAGACATAAAATGGAAGAAACCTATCGCTTGAATAATCTATTCACCCACAGGTGGTAAAGTCATAAGAGTTAATGATGTGTACTCTAATTGTTTTTGTGTGAAAGTCTTTTCTGCATGTATTATGTATTCAGTCCACAGGTATTTCATGACATGTGTGATGAGATACTCGGTATGGAAACTATATTTATGTCTTTGAGTATCATTGTTATCCTACATTTGTGTTCTTTATTACATTGTCAATTTTGTATTCACCTTTTTTGTAAACAACAACACTAATACTATTAAAACCCTAATTGGTTTTAACTTGAAGAAATAGAAGCAAGATGTAGAATTTGCTTTGGAGATGACAAATATCAATGTAGCTATGGTCAGGGATAGGCCATCTGTACCTACATCTCTCAACTCAGAGGCTGAGAAGGCAAGATACGTAACCTGAGAAAGGTCAAATGGGATGTGTTATTTAACTATAAAAAGATCAATTCCATACTGTTTGCATAGTGGACTTCTGGAAACAATTATAACAAGGGACTTCCTTAATAATGTCTCACAGAGAGACAAGGTATCTCCAAATACTAAGGTAGGTACCTTAATGAAAGAATTGTTCTCCACGAAGTATACAAGAGAAGGGGGAGTAAGAGAGTACATCATAAAGATGGACCACCTCTAGAGTAAATTGAAGGCGTTGAATATCTACATTCCTGATGCCTGCACTATTCACTAAGCTCTGAATATACTTCCTTAAGAGTTTAGTATTCTGGTTCAACGTAAAACTTTCGGGATGAGACTTGGGACATAAATGCTTTCATTGTCTGAGGTGACACTAAAGAGAAAAAGCTTAAGAATACAAGAATCACCTTATGCTATTCAAGACATTTTCTGACATTCATTAATGACTATTCTTGTTATAGTTATGTGCTCTTGCTTTAAAATTTTTTTAAAATTCTTGAGAAATTTAGGATCTTTGATGCTAAAGTTGAGAACCAACTAGGTAAGTCCATAAAGATTGTCAGATCTAATCATGGAGGTGAATATTATGGCAAACATGGGGTTTCAAGACAAGAAAAGGCTTGGTTTGCCAAATATATAGAACTATAAAGACTACCTTATACATACTTAACAGAGTCCCAAGAAAATTAGTTTCAAAGACGCCTTTTGAGATCTTGAAGGGGTGAAAGCCTAACCTTACCCACATTTGTGTATGGGGCTACTCTACTGAGGTATATTTGTATAATCCTTATGAAGATATGTTGTATTCTCGTTCCACTCGTTATTATTTTGTTAGATATCTTGACCACTTTAAGGGATACATATTTTACTGTAAAAAAGAAGGGTCTAGAATAACAGATTCACAAATAACTAAGTTTTTGGAGTATGATGTCTATGATAAGGGTGGTCCTTCTCACCCTTCAGATGATAGTAAGTTGGATACTATAGTTATTTCATAACCATTACTTATATAGTCAGAATTGGTGGATCAAGACCTCAGTACCATATAAGTACAGGAATAAGAACCTAAACCTATACAAATTGAGACTTTTAAGGTACGAGAACTAGTTTAATTAAGGAGATCTACTAGAATGAGAAGAACTATTATCTCATCTAATTACATAATCTATTTAGGTGAACAAGACTATGATATTGAACATATTGTAATTCCAATTACTTTTTCAGAAGTTGTTTCTGAACTTTATGTAGATTTATAGTCGGACATAATAAAGGATAAGATGCAATCCATGAAACACAATAAGGTATGAGAGCTTGTTAATTTACCTCAAAACTGCAAACCTATCAGCTGTAAATGAATTTTTAAGGTCGAAAAGGACTCTCAGGGTGCATTTTATGTTAACAAATGATGCAGTATCATAGAAAAGTGTCAAGCAGACACTGGTGACTTCTTCCACTATGCATACAAAGTTTGTAGGATGTTATGAGGTTCTACATAAGGGTTTGACTTAAGAATTTGATTTTTGAGTTGTCTGTGTTTGATTCAGTGACTAGACCTATTCAATTATATTGTGATAATCATTCTTCTGCATTATTTAGTAACAAAAATAAGAACTTCATAGGTTTTAAGTATTTGGAGGTCAAATATTTGACCATAAAGGAATTGATACAGAAAAGTGACAATAAGGTAGGGCATAAGAGGACTGGGGATATGCTTGCTAATCCTTTAACTAAAGGACTTGGTCCACTTGTTTTTTAGAAACATATGTATAGTATGGGTGTATTGAAGTCCTTAGACACTGTTAGTTAGGAATCACTATATTTTCTCTTGATACATTTATATGTTTTTCATGTATCATGACAATATGTTTTATCAATACAAATGATCATCATTTTGCTCTCAAACATACAAGTTATTATACATTGTCATAATACAGGTGAAAGTCTTAAGATCTGTGTTGATCTTAAGCGTTTTAAAAGGTCATTGGGCATATATATACAAATTAACTTTGAGCATATATCTTTAGGACATACACAGATATACATGTAAATCCATGATTTTGGTATGAAATAGGGGATATAAGCATTTAATCTTATAAGGATATTCTCTAATACGATTTAAGATTTAGTAAGAGAAAAGAACTTTCTCTTATGCAATTTAGCATAAAGTGCAGAGAAATTGAGACCTACAAACAAAAAGATAATATATTTTAGATCATACAGGTATCATCATAATTTGTCGTATTCTATTTTCTCATTCATATTAGTAAGGTATTAGATATGAATGATTGCATTAGATTTGTGTCACACATAATACATGCATTTGATATTTTTTGATATCAAAAGTCTTACATGACAGAATGATGGACTTCTATTATTTTTGGATTAAATGATTTTTTTTAACTTGGTTGACTTATACATTGATTTAGCTTAAACATTTTTACTAGTTGTATTGTTGTTACAATTACTATAATTAATTTTTGTCCAAGGGGGAGAACGTTAGTAATTTTCGAATTTGAACAATAATTAATTACGATTTAATGATCTTATAGTTAAGTAAATTGAAATTGATTTGGTTAATGAGACTAAAGAAGCATGATAAAGGATTTGTTTTAATAGGTTGAAGTCCAACAAAAAATGAACCTTAATCAACGTGAGTCAGGCGTGCATTGGGCTTGCGATGAAAGTTTTAGCGTAGAAAAGCTCATTCGAAGAGATGAAAAGCAGATAAGGTATTTTCTGGGTTTTCTCCGTTTATTCAGTGTCATATTTAATCCTACGCACTTAGGTAAGGCTTCGTGGTAAGCATTACAGAAATTACCGTACGGAGGATATTCGGACAATTTCTTTCGGTGCACATCTCAGTTTAGGAATTTTACGGAGAATACTTGGACAATTTCTTTCAGTGCACAACTCAGTTTAGGACTTTTGACTTTTGCAATTTCATTTGGAATAAATTTGTGACTTGGTGGGTTTGGGCAAGCTGTAACTTTCACCATGACCAGGCCACATTGTTCTTTTACACTATAATAATCAGTAGCTTGTTCCTAATCTGAAATCAATTCTTCTTACACTGATTAAAATAAGAAATCAATGCTTTTCCAACGGTTTTCTTTAGTGGGTTTAGATTAGATAAGCATCGAAACTTGTTAGAATTTCTGTTATGTTTTTGTCAGCGGGTTGAATCGGATGGATGATTTGTACAGATACCTAAGCAGAGAATCATGAAGCCCACGAAAAGTTGGAAATAATGCAAATTCAATATGAACTATTATAAATTGTTTTAAAAGATTAAGGCATGACCGCACGAAGTTGATTGTTGACATTGACTTGAAACCAATAAATAATCCAGTGATTTTTTTTTGTGTGATTTGTTAAAGAAAGAAAGAGAAATTTCACGGTGCAGGTGAGTTGATAAAGGATTCTTCTGTCTTAAGTGAGGTCGTGAATTTGAACTCCTTTCATGTATGCAGCCGTTTAAAATTTGGGGTCAGAATTCTACCTTCTGTAAAAGACTTACCTGATTCGAGCGAAGATTAATCTGAGTGTAGATAATTTAAAAGTACTTTTTATAATTGAGACCCGCTTAAAACATTCCTAAATAACTAAAAAAAAAGAAACAGAAACATAACTGCTTAAGATAATGAATAACAATATAATCTGTCCTATGACTATTTTCAAAGTCAGCATTTGAACACCGACTTCTTTATTAATTATTTATGGGGACTTCCCTCTCATTATAATATAATTAGCCCATTCGAAATCAAATGATCCACAATAACGTGGAATCCTTAACGTGCATCTCACACAATAATTTCTTTTCTTAACTGCGAGGGAATTTAAGAATAATTCCGTGTTCCCTCCACTTTGAAATACAAATTCGGTAATTAGGTTGGCTTGGATCTATTGTCCATTCTGTATTGTGCAGATTTCATTGACCCAGTAAAGGCATTGGTAGTTAGGCCCAATCACCTTACATTATTCGTCATCCATCCTCAATAGCTGAAATCGAGCATATGATGGCTGGGCCTGGGAGGAGGACAAGAGCTTTCTGTTACATAGACGAAGACTACTTGCTTTCTAAGATACTGGATTCATATTCCCATTTAGTGAGACAGAAGAATTCAAAATTTCAAATTGATCTTTTTTTCTTTTTTTAATTCTATTAAACCTTAAAGGATTTTAATTCTATTAAACACTAGCAATGGAAAGTTATCCATTGTAACTTTCCCTGTCAACGATGAATATTGCATCTTAACTAATTAAAAATGAAAGAAGCAATCGCATAAAATAAGCTCATCAGTTACTATCAGTGGCATTCAGTAATCAACTATGAGGAAAATAATGAAAATTAGAATCCTCAATCTAGCCTCCATGAACAGCAACACTAGCATCGTTATTTTTCTGATATTCCTCAACTAATCAACAGATTGTTGTTACACTACAATTTAACTAACGAAATATGAAAGAACCAATCACAGACAATAAGCTCTTAAACTGCTCACTCCCAGTAGCATTCAGTAATCAACTACGAGAAGGAAAAATTGAAACCTAGAATCCTCAGTCTAGCCTCAATAAACAGCAACACTGGCATCTGTATTTTCTGCATGCTCCTCAACTAAACAACAGACCGTTGTTACAGTACAAGTGTTTACATAAGCAGATGCCGCATATATTAAAAGTATCAGAATATAATTAACGGCCTCTACCACGTCCCCTTCCACGTCCACGGCCACGACCCCTACCTACAGGTCTCCCTGAATTTCACCAAACATCAAAGGTGTAAGCATCCACACTATACAGCGCAAAGGCGCATACCAAATTTGACTTGGCCAAAGCAACTCTAATAAATGAAATAATAGACATACCTGCCGTTGGCTTCTTAGGTTTGACCCTTGGAGTTTCTTCCACCAGCAACGTCTCTAGATTCAAGCTGTCGGGAAGGATATAGTAGCGGATATTGTTACCCCTCACACTGAGATGATCCAAGGTCACAGGATTTTTCCCTTTCAGTGTTAGTTTGACTGTCTTTAGATGAGTATTCATACTGATATCTACACCTGATATCAGCAAACCAAGAAGTTAAAGCCTTCACCTATCTGCATGTTCCAGGAAAATAATAATTCCAATTCTTAATTTCCCAATAAGAAAAAAAACAATTTTCAAATTGCTTCATGTTATCTTTCTAACCAATATATGCCCTAACAATTGACAACCCACAAATCAACTGGCTACAATAGAACTTAGCCAAGGTACAAGGGAGAAACAGGTGGGGAGGAGCAAGATGCCAGTAACATAGAGTTTGCAGTTGGCTAAACTACTGTAGGGGGCTTATGCAAGAAAGACATTTTCAATTGTGCCATAAGGTCCTGAGCTCATCGTTGGAAGGCTTAATCTACTAATAGTTGAAAATGATTAGACTAACTCATCCTACATACCTCTCAAACATTTAGAAGATCATAAAATGCAGATGATTGAAAAATCTCGCCTATGGATAAGCATAAGGCACAAGTAACTATAAATAAAAAAATTTAAAGGATCATATGATTGACAATTTTTACAAGGATCCAGTTAATAGCTAATGGCATTGCTTGGCAGAATATGGTGGCCAGTGTTCAACCAGCAGAAAGGACTGCATCTGTTCTGGTGGTGTATCACAGTTTAAAATGCCAAAATAAAGTACATAAGTGACAACTATACTTAAAATTTTATGGAGAATACATAGTTAACCTAAATCTCACTTGTTCATGAAGAAACATATTCCAGCAGCATAAGGTACTATATGAATGATAAATTGATCAATAAAGAGCAGAAACAGGAAGAAACCCTGTGTTTCTCCACAAGTGACAGAAAATTGGTACAGAGGATAATACAGAATAATTTGTTATGGTATCTGACAAAGCACCCACATTGAACTCCATTGAGAGGCAAACATAGAAAGTGCATGATACAAGTTTTATCTTCTCTATAGCAGGTCCACGTCTAAAATCTAGATTACAGAAAGAAACGTAATGAAACTATTAGAGAATAAACAATTTGAATCTACCCTCTACCATATTTTAAAAACAAAATACTCACATACAACCACTGCCATGTCTGTACAAAATTATAATATCAGCACAGTGAATAGCTTCACAATTAACGAATAAGGGAAAGAATTTTGCCAAGAGTCCTAGAAAGACAGCGACCGCATTCATATGACCAGTCGTTATGACGTTCAATTTCAAATTGTGTGAAAGAAAAATCAGATTCCTACAGCCAAATATACTCTTAAGCTTTTTAATAATTAACAAAATGCATACAAAAAAAGAGGACTAATCTCCAACTAGGGTTTTAACAAAACCCCGAAGCAAAAGAAATGTTATGAACCTGTAATAGTGCCGTGCACGACAGTTCCGTTCTTTAGCTCAATCGAAACGGTCTCGTTGTTCAACTTCATCAAAAACCTGGCAATCCAAAACCGCCGAAATCAATGAGATCTTAAGGAACATGAGCAGAAAAATAATGAAAAGAAATAAAAAGTGGGAAGAGTTCGACAATCGAGGAGCCAGAAGTGAATATCTGACCTGACGAGCTTCATTGTGAACTACTAAAGAGGCCAAAAATCGACGGTGAAAAGAGAAACGCCGGAAGGAAGTGAGAATGAGAGCACTACCCGCGAGTTTTGAGTTTTATTTCGAATGACGTCGCCAAAGCGCCTGTGTCATTTTGCTGATAGAGCCTCGTAATTTTGCGTAATTGTTTTCTGCCCCATGGTAACATTAACGACAGCTAATTTTATTCAGCTAGCTTTCTTGTTAGTTTTGTGTCCATGTAAGCAGAAACAATTACCGAATTTGATGTACATAAAATAGCTTATTGCTTATTCTTATTTTTTACTCCCCAAATTTCAATAGTATCAAAGTTGAAAGTGTTGGTAGTGTGCCCTAAGTCAATGGACATATGTGATTTTTGTTCTAACATTATGACTTATTAATAATATATTATGAGGTATTCTTTTATATATACATGTATATGATTTATGTAATGTGATTTACGTTCTATGAATAGTATTAGGCTTATATCATTAAGTATGTGACTTGATAGTAAAACCATAAATTTTATAATATTATTCTAAACTATCCCTGGTCAATCGTTATTGGTAAAACAATAATGAATTAAGACTAGTATGTGTTCTGATTGATGATCACGTTTTTCTAATCATGGATATGAGTTATCAAATCAGAAACATAGATATATATTAGAAAATATATATTGGATCGACCTACAGAGAGAATACTACATAGTTTCATGTCATTAGTGATTCTCAATATGGTTTGACTTTAGTCCTCTGACCTGAAGTCATCATGGTT
>JANZLD010000004.1:18797317-18810698 GCA_026413575.1 Erythroxylum carthagenense | reverse complement strand
TGAGTTTTGATATAAACGGAAGTGACGGAAAAATCTCTACCCGAAAAAGCTATAATTTGGGCTTTTTTGAAAAGCTCCAAATTTTAGCTTCTAGAAAAGCTGTATTTTGGCTTTTAAAAAAGCTGTTTCTACTGTAAAAGCACTTTTATATTTTTTCACCAAACACCTACTTTTTCCTTAAAACAGCTTTTGCTGTAGATAAAAGTGCTTTTGGACCTTCCAAAAGCTGAACCAAACGGGGGCTTAGTATATTTATTTAATTATATTTCATTATATTAAAAGTACAATATATTTTAAATTATTTCTTAAAAGCAATAAATAAAATATAATTTAAAGATTGTTTCTTAAGTATTTTGAATTTTATAAATTCTATTTGAAAGTAATTTTTAACATTCGATAAAAATATTTAAGATAAATGTTCACATTTTAATAATTAATTAGAAGTCAATCGAATAAAATAATTCAACCAATCATAATTATCCTAATGTGGAGAATTACAATACTAACTTATAGGAGTACCGCTACCGCCCAACCCATTTTGTTTTAAAGCAATATCAACTAAACAGTATTAAGATAATTTAAAAGCTTTAGCATTAAGCCAATAAATAGATCAAGCTTTTTAACAGTGGATATGATTGTGAATATATATACTACTTACACTAAGCCAGTTAAATGTGAAAGATTATTTCGATTCCCCCATTTAATTTAATTCCATAGATTAAGTATACCGATTCAAAAGTTAAAAAAGATTGGCAAAATTGAATTGGTTACATATTCCTACCCATAAATCAAAACGCATTTTGTTAACTAAGCTCGGAAATGTACACTACAAAAAAATGAATTTTAATAACGAAAATTAGTTAGCGACAGAATTTAACGACGAACTAAGGTGTCGGAGAAATGCCCGTAAGTAATAATTTGTTATGAATCATAGATTGTCCATTTCAAATTTACTGACGGATATTTTGTGTTACCATCGATGAATATACCGACAGTTCTTATTTCGGTCAGTAAAGTTACCGACGGAAAAATGGTTATTCTATTGGTAAGTTAATGACAACATTACTAACGGTTATTAGTTATCTGTCAATAAATCTAATAGATTTTACAAACGACCTTTGTTTTCCCGTCGATAAATTTACTAAAAATATTTTTTCCTTGCATTTAATTTTACTAAATGATGTTGGTAAATTTACTAAAACGATGTTGTAATCAACCTATACATTTATAGGACCGTGACGGTGATGAGGTGTGGTGCACGACAGACAATTATGTAGTACTTGAAGCAAATGCGAGGACAAGGACGAGTGGCAACGAGGTGTGGTGGTGCGATGTGCAATGGCCTTCGGTAGCCATAGAGATGATGATATTGGCTCGGTGAGGAGTGGCATGCTAAAGATGCATGGCAGCACTACGATGACGCGTGGTGGGACAATGAGAGGTGCGGTCGGACAACAATGACAGAAGAGAGAAAAAAAGGGGTTGCGATGGATGAGGGGAAATGGGGAGAAGGAAGTTGCGATCGATTTAGGTTAAATGACAATGAAGTCGTTTGATGTTTAACCAAACAACGTCGTTTTCGTTTTTTAAAAACGTTGAACCAAAAACAAACGATGACATTTGCGACTAAAATTTAATGACAGAATTTACCAACAAAAAATTCGTCGATAAATTTTGGCATTATTTACTCCACCAAGCGTTCTTGCTTTCTTAATTGATAGACATTTCTTATTGTCATTATATTTCGTTAGAAAATTTGTCGGAATGATTTCTCTACTGACGGATATTTTTCTGTTGTAAATCGAAATTTTTCCTATCAATTGTGCCCACGGAATATGATAATTTCTTTTTTTTTGTCCACAAGATGTCTTAGGAGGATCCCAACTATGGGAAGATACCTTTAAGCCATCTACACTCAGACTAATCCCTGCTTGAGTTGGATAGGTCCCTTGCGGGAGGCAAAGCTCTAGTTCCAAGTTTTAAACAGCTGCATATATGAGAGGAGCTCGAACCTACGACCTCACGTAAGCTAGGAAAACCCCTTACCAACTTACTTGCGCTTTGGGGTTGAACATGGTAATTTCTAATAGTTCAATTTTTGTCAATAATTATCCATGGCTAATAATTAATTTTCTTATAGCAGATCAAGAAATTAGGTTTCACTAACCCCAAGAATATGCGCAAAAGATCATTGTGGACTTGTGACTATTATTACTTTTTTTTTAATACAAAGGAAAAACCAAAATCCATACAAGCTAATTAGTGCATATTTTGACGGTATAATGCGCCTTGCTTATTTTGGTGAATGTGCTCCAAATTGCCAGTGGAGGCTATTGGAGGATATGCAATCTTAGATAGGCTAGGATTACGATTGAGGTCAGGTGATCCGCACACTAATTTTCTTTGCGATAAATATGCTAAATTTGCATCTCCTAAGTTTGGTGTAGTAGTATATGGGTATCTGCCACCAAAGTTCGCCCATCAGATAAAATTGTATCGGAAGAAGATAAAATATTTATATAACTCGCTGATATCCCAAAGTTCAAGTCAGAATAAGACTCAAGTGGATTTCCGATAATTCTGCCTATTATTATTACTATTAAGAAAACAAACACCAATAGCGTGGCTCAAATGATTGGACGGGGTATTGTACGGTAATAGAATCAGAAAACCTTATCCGGTCAGTTCTTCAACCAGCTGTCGTACGTAAAAGCTGGAAAATGAACTGCACATTTCAATTTCATTAATCTAAAGTCATTCACAGGTCACAACATGAAGCCATCTTAATCTAGATCCTAATTGCTTACGCAAGCCCAGAAAAGTTGGTAGTATTTAAGAAGAATCACCAAGATTTCTAGTCGCTTTGAAAATTTGCCTTTTTTATTTTACATAACCTAATCTTTTGGTACACTTTCCCCTCACATATAATTCGCCTACATAATCTGATGCTTATTTACTCGAAATCTCATCCTCCTGTTATTGATCATAAGGACACCACATCACGAAATCCAGCTTTTAGTTTCGCGATTTGAACTACATCAAAAAGGCTTATATTATTGGTGTAAATTCTAAAATGCAAATCAGTAGAGTAATTTGAACAATAATGCCTTTCTTATTCATTTCGCAATCTCATACATTTACCAAACCACTATTTTGTTATGACAACAGCAGACACGTATAAATCTAAGGGCCAACTTCTGAAGATCTACTAAATAATTTGGCCGCTTATTGGTTGACGTAAAAAGAAGAAACACTTCACTGCGTTGTTAATTCGGGGTAAAAAAAAAAGAGCATCAACACAGGAGATGCCTTATTGCCTAAAGATTCGTAAATGTTCTAGGCAATGGAAGTAAAGTTGAAGTTGGCGCACGTAGTCTGCCTGCCAAAAAGAAGAGAGCTAAACCCAAGCCTCGACGTGGCCAAGTCGAACTGCAGCAGATTGTTCTCCAACTGATACCCTCCAATCACAATTGAGGTCCTGGGATTTGAGCCACCATTAACAAACCCTAGACACAGCACATCATCACTGACCTGAACCATCGAATTGGCACCAAATATGCTCCAACTCACGTTCTGATTCTGCAACACAAGAGAGATGGTCGGCACAGCAGCCCCCAAACGTGTGCCAAACACGTTGTTTGAGCTGAAGCACACATCAAATGGTGCCACTGAAGCAACCCTGGTGATGTTCCTAGCTTTAGCCGCATTGATATATGCCTCCGTGAAAGCTGTGAAGATGGAGGACTCCATGACTGTGTATGGTTTTACTGTGCTTATTTTGGTGCCACCGTTTCCTTCGTTGTCGATGGACAGCAATGTCGCGTTCAATGGAACGGTCTTGTCGTCAATCCTAACGGAGGTTACACCGATGAAGTACTCAGCTGAAGGCTCGCCTTGTGAAAAAGCTGAGGCTGTGCTTACTGGGTTGATAAATAGAGGTGTATATGTGAGTGACTGAGATGTGTATTGGATGTTAGGAAGGAAATTATAAGGACCATCGCCGAAGAAAATGACTCCGGTTGCTGAAGATGCCAAGCAGATAGCAAATTTTCGGTGGAAACTAAAAGCGGAGGCAAATTGTGAAGGCAATCCAATTCTCGTCCTACCAAGTCCAGCCATGCCCACAACTCCACTAGCAAGACCTTGCAGCAAAAAAGTTGGCGCACAAGAGAACAAGAACCGTGGCACGGTCACTTTTGGACCAGGATTCGAGCCATTGGTTGAATTGACAGTCACGACGTCAGTGGCCAGTTCGCCGCTTGTGGCGGTGCCTGTCACGGAGTTGTCGGGGATGACGCCGCAAGTATTGTTATTACAGCCCGGTTTAGGTGATGAGAAGCAGTCACCGCAGCCACTGGCTCCAGCCAATGAGCACAAAGCTGAACGACAACGTGCTGGCCGGTACGTTGTTGACACATATTTTTGCTCGCAATCGACCCATAAGAACTGACCCCCGAGATCAACAACGAGGTCGATGGGCACTAAAGGGGTTCGTTGTTCTATCTTGGTAATGTATTGATTGGTGGTAGAATCTTTCGAAACTGGAAGGACTAAAGCCTTGGGACGGAAAGATTGTTGAGCCGTAGTGGACTGTGTAGAAAAGAACCAGAGGAGGAGACAACAGCAGACGAAGTAATTGTTAAGTGAAGAAGCCATGTTTAGCATTGTGTAGACGATCGGAGATGGCAGGGCCTGTGGCACATTAACTTGTATTTATACCTGCGGGTTGTGCTGTTGTCGGACCAAGACAAGCCAGCGTAAAACGTAACATCAAATTACAGGCAGCCTAAGCCTTCAAACTTCAAACATGGCAACTATGCAACTCTAGAACGTGGCTTTTTCTGCCCTTCGTTTTGAGCTGGCCACATCATAACAGCTTGCGTGCAATATAATTTAATATGTTTTGTTACTTCAGAATTTACAGAGTACGAATATTTTGTTTAATTTTATAATATTTTATTTTATTTTATACATTTCAGTTATTTATTTATGTCATTCCTATTAATATATAATATATATAAATAAATAACTAAAATTTATAAAATAAAATAAGATACCATAACATTATATAAAGACTCTCTCTCGAATTTATATTTAGTATTTATAAGAAAGTCGTTCTGACGAATTATATAACATTTAAAATTATTGATTGACAACTGTGTCAACTGGATGCCTTATTGATAAGTATAAACATGTTTGATGGTGACGCTTTAAGCCAATACCCTACTCTAGAAAGGATAGATAGTTAGGTCACCTTTGGATGCGTAAGCCTGAGAAGTAAGACTAAAGTCGGTGGCATAGATTGCGGTTTGTAATACGCAACTCCAGGCCACAAAGTGTGAAGAAAATTACATTGATTTGGAAATCGGATCGGATCGGCCGGTTTGATCAATTTGATCGATAACCGATCAGCTATTTGGTCTAATTAATTCTTAAAAATTAGTTTTTAATTGAACCAGTGAGAATATGTACAAATTAGTCAATTGATTGGTCGAATCAGTCTAGTTCGCCTGGTTAGATCATTGGTTCAATAAATTTTTTATTTATTTATTTTTTAAATATTTTTTATATTATTTGATATATTTTTATTTTTTAATATTACTAATATTATATATAATTAAATATAATTATTAGATAATTATAATATCACATCGATTTAATTGATTATTGAATCGATCGAATCGATCAAACCGATAATTAGTAAAATCTCCAATTTAATATCCGGTCCGTATTCCAAAACGTTGACAAATCAGATCTCTATCTCATCCCCGAAAGAGAGTTTTAGATTCAAAGACAACAGCTAGACAGCAAGTCAAATAATTAATATGTAAGAGAATGTATACGTCACCACTGACCATCAAAATCGAATAACTATATGCCATCTGGCAATCTGCAGATAAAGATGCGTGTTAACGGATAAGTGGGGGATGATAAAGAATCCCAATGGTTAGGTTGCAAAGTTCCTCTCGCTTCAGTGGGAAGAGAAATTCCTTCTCCGTTTAGAAATCGGCTCTTACAAAAGCTAAAACAAGATTGTTAAAATTAAAGAAATAAATAAAATAGGACGATCACTCAAACTCATTGTTTGAGTCTACAAAAGCGTGTTCCAAATGATCTTTGTAGTGGCAAATATTTGTTCTATTAAACTAATTTCGATATAATTAATTTTTTTTTGGCATCACAAGAATGGAAGGCCAAATTATCTATTTAACCCTTAAAATGCTATAATTTCTTTATTCACATAACATTGAACTTAAACCCTTCACTTATTAATTATCGGGAGATTAAGTCCTTAGTGTTTTTTCTAGGTCTTCATTTCTTTTTTTATATTCAACTTTTAGCTAAAAACAGAACTCCTTTTTTTTCTGTTCAATTTATTCACTTTAGTTCCATTTTAAGAAATAAACTTTGGATTAGCCTTATGATTATCTATGCAAAGAAAGTGCACTTTTATTCTTTAATCATTTTGTAGGAGTTTTTCATAACTCCTCATATGAAAAATTTTGTTTAGGAGACATAATATTGAGTACCATTAAAAATTTAGGCTTAATTATGTTTAATTTTGCAAAAAAAATGTAAATTAATGGGTTTCGCTTGGACATAAAAAATTAAAATTATTCAAGTTGATGAGTTTTAAGTTTGAGGTAATCATTTGAATGTCGTTTTTGAACTAGATTGGGTGAAGATTGAAGTTTTAGGTACAATAAAGTTTAGTTCATAGGTATTTACAGAATAGTTTAATTGATTTATGCGGACTTTTATATTTCGAGTTTGAATTGTCATAAGGATTCATTAAATATTTTTGAAGTATTAAGGGTTACATTTATTGAAAAATCAAGGCGGGATTCAATTCGATCTTGTAATTTCTATTTTATTGTAAAGCTTTATCATTTTCTTGTTGTATCTTTTAAATTTTTTTAAAAAATTTGCTCATCTCAACCATCGTAGCTGAACAATTATCTAGCTTTAAACGATATCTATATAATAAGTTAAAAGAGCTCTATAACTATTATAGAGAGAGTTAGTTAAAGAGTGCTAGCTCTATTAAAACTTAAAATTATTTATAATAGTTTTTGGATATTTTAGTAATTTAATTAATTAAAACTTAAAACTATTTATAATAATTTGTGAACATTTTAGTAATTTAAATGAAATTAAATTCTAATTTCAATTAAACTTTGATTAAAAATACCAGTTAGGTCTAAATAAGATCTAATACCTTGTATTGATCTTTATTTATTAAGTATCTCATATTTAATCATGGAGTTTCTTAAACTTATTAGTAATGTCAAACTTGATTAAAATGTCTTTTCTCTCTTTAATCAATTCTTTGTGTGTGGCCCATTACTTTCCCATATATATTAGCAATAGTTATAAATTATAACTCTAAATCATATTTGAGATTATATAAATTAAACTCTTTTAATTTTTCTTTAATTCTCTAACTAAACAATTTATATTAATAGATTAAGATCGACCTTTAGCAATGCATTATGATCACCAAAATATTTAAAAATGTCAAGTAGTTTTTGACTAACCTTTCTATGTATAATTTTTGCTATAATTTAATCTTTTTAGCATACAATATTTAATTAAGTATAAAGCATGAAAATAATGTCTAATCGATTTGAGTCTAATTATATTAGTTCTCCACTATTAGTAATTGATTATATTAATGACATTTGTAAACTATTTATAAAGCGTCATTTCACCTTCGCCAAGGATTTCCCTAATCAATATTAATCGAGAACAATATAACCCTTTCTAATCACTTTAGGGTTATGAATCTTATATTGATCACTCAGTTACCTTTAAGTAGTTCATGTTATATATAATGATTACCGACTAAGTTGCCATTGACTAGAATATGTCATAAGTAATATCAAAACATAACAATCCTCATGTGAGATAACTTTAAACCAAAAGATCACTTATATAATCATCACAATGAGAATTTTTATAAACATACAAATAATGTTCCAAATGGATTTCTCATATGAAGCTAGCTCAATGAACTAGTTCTCTAACAAGCATTCACACATTTGTTTAAATATTTTTATACTTTAGTCTATAAGATCAACTACTTCTTTTATAAAGATGATAAAATTTTATATGAAAAGCCTACTAAAGGGCATCAAACACTGTAACTTAGATTTTTGCAAGTTTTAAGTGCTTAGTAAGTAGTCTAAGGTAACATTCAAGATGAGGAAGTGGAATCACATACATAATATGCATATTAATATATTAGGTTATAGTTGAAAGTTATTGTTGGTTGGATCTTAATATTTTGTGACATTCATCAATGATTTTTCAAGAAAAGTCTATATATATGCCATGAAGTATAAACCTAAGGTAAAAGTTCAATGAATTGAAGGTTGAAACCAAACATGTAAAAGAATTAAGTATTTGAGATCATACATCAATACCGAATATACGAAATTATAATTATGAAAATTTTGTGAGGAATATAGGATTTAGAGATAGTGCCCAATTAAAAAAAAAGCTATAGAGGAATAATACTTTAGAGAGGATGCACAAATTAGTAACTCTAGGAATTTAAGACTGAATTCAAGACTTATTAAAGTTTTATGGAAGAAAGCAATAAGTACAGTATGTTACCTCGTCAATAAATCATCATAAAAATCACTAGATAGGAGAGTGTTAGAGGAAGTGTGAATAAGAAATAAGGTCAATCTTTAGGATTTGAAAATCTTTGGATGCCCGCATAAATTCATGTTTTCAACAATGAATTTTTTAATGAGATACAAGTTTTGAGATCTAACATCAAAGAAAATGGTGATAAGTAGGGAAGCAATTTTCAATGAGCAATATATGATGAAGA
Source organism: Erythroxylum carthagenense (assembly GCA_026413575.1). NCBI lineage: Eukaryota > Viridiplantae > Streptophyta > Magnoliopsida > Malpighiales > Erythroxylaceae > Erythroxylum > Erythroxylum carthagenense. The sequence goes on along the minus strand of JANZLD010000004.1, from coordinate 18,801,856 downwards.
AAAAAGATGGTGCAAACATAACTATATCAATTTGGAGCCAACTTGAAAAAGGTTAAAAATTTTGGTTCAAAAATGATGTTAGAGGTTGCGAAGCATCACAGTATAACCAAAAATAGAATAATACCCATCATTAGGCCACCAAATAGATATGGTTAGGAAGACTTAGTGTCCTTTGCATTTATTATCAACAACGGAGATCCAACTACCTTTTAAGAGTCTATAAATAGTCATGAACAAGATGATAGATGATAGTTGTGCATTAGTGTGTATTTTTCTAAGTATTTAACATGTGTTTCTTGCATAATATGTTATTATTGTTGTGTTTTATGACTTATTTTGTATGTTTTTGATTAGTTTGATCTTCATGGTTGTTCTTTTTATGTTTGATGTTGATTTAGGGTAAGAATTGATCATTTTGATATAGGAATGGAGGGTGGCCACCTTGTGATTGAGTTAGGGACCAAGAGAGGAGAGGAGAAGTGGAGGAATTGTAAGACAAGAATCTACAATCGTGAGATTCATGCTAATTCCCACGATTGTGAGATCCTTAGCCTGAAGATACATGTGGGTTTCACTTATTTTTAGGTTTTTGTGACTATATAAGGGCACAAATCCCTAAGGTCAAAGGAAGTGTTGGGAGAGATTGCCTCCTTAAGCTAAAAAACAAATTTAGAGCCTAGAGAGAGATAGAGAATCAAGATTTCCATTCTAAATTGGGCAAAGAGCACATCAACTCCAGATTTTCCAGATTTGGGCAAAGAAGAGGAGGAGCTTACTTCGTCTAGTTCTTATTTCATTTATCTCTTCTAGCATCTTTATTATGGATTGTTTGGTTGTTGGAGATGTTAATGACATTATGAGTGGCTGAGTTATTTGTAGAGATTACTTTTGAAATACTTGTTGAACTCGTATTTTGTTGATTTGAATGAATGATGTTTTTGATGAATGTTGAGCTTATACCTTGTAATATATTGGGAAATTGAGTTGGGTAAATTGTGTAGGGTTGTATAATGAGAATTGGAAGTCTATAGACCTACGTTAATCAAATTAATTGATTAGTTAGAGAGAGATCTTGGCTAATTAGTTGATTACCTATAGGATAACTTCATAACTCGTGGAATTGGTAGACTGATTTTGTAGATTGAGAGATTGCTTAATCATTTTTATTTAATTTGGCTAGGGATAATTAATTACACTTTGAGATAGGGTAGTTAATACATTAGGACATCTTAAGTGAGACACAATTTAGTTAACAAGGTAGGGGGAGATAAGATAGGAAAAAAGTGTTCTCTAATTGTTAAATATTAAATTCCAAGTTTGTGCACTTTTGCTTTATCATTTGAAGATTGTTACCTATTTGATTTAGTTTAATTTTTTTAGTTTATATTCATCAAAATTGGTTCTTAAACAAGGAGCAACCTAAATTAAGTGACGTTTAAGCACAATTCTTGTAGGATCAATATCCGCTTTTTACTACAAGTTACGACCCGTATACTTGCAATTTTGAGAGGAAAATTAGTAGTTTGTTTTGCAATCGACAAGTTTTTGGTACTATTGTTAGGGATTGTTTGTTTAGTATCTTGTTTAGTTTGGATTACTTTGATTTAAGAGTTTTTTGATGCTTTTCCTTGTGTATTTGTAGGTGCAACAAAAGGAGCACTCGAAGGTCTACTAAATTTAGTGATGAAAAAGTTATCAAATATCACAAGGCAAGAACGAGAGTTGAGAAGAATGAAGCGCCAAGACAATATAAAAAGAAATATGGCAGAAGAAGGAGAGCAAGGAGGAGCTGAGAGGACATTGATGGAATTTGTGAGGCCAGGTTTTAGTCCTCAAGGAGTTGCAAGGCCAGCAATTCAAGCTAATAAGTTCGAGATCAAGTCGACATTCCTCAACATACTTCAGAGTAGTGTGAAATTTTATGAGCTGTCCAACGAAGATCCTAATGCTTATCTCACAATATTTTTAGAGATCTGCGACACCTTTAGGTTTAATGAAATGTCTGACGATGTCGTGAGATTGTGATTTTTTTCTTTCACTTTGAGAGATCGGGAAAAGGCATGATATAACTCACTCAGTTCGGGGTCGATCACTACTTGGTAATAGCTAGTCTAAGTATTCCTTGATAATACTTCCCTTTGACCAAGACAACAAGAATTATAAAGGAAATAAAATTTTTTCAACAAATTGATAGGGAGTCTTTATATGAAGCTTGGGAGACGCTTAAAGAATTACAAAGAAGCTACCACCACCACAACTTTCTGAGGGAGTTCCTTTTACAAACATTCTACAATGGTATAAATTAGAGCACAAGAGAAACTATAGATGTTCCTGTCGGAGGTTCTTTGGTGAGAAAAACTATTGATGCAGCTCATTATCTTTTGGAAGAGTTGATGAGCAATATTTGTATGTGGTAAAGTGAGAGGAATAAACAAGGGCAAAAGGAGAAAAAAGGTATGATCCCAATTGACTCTATTACAGCTTTACAGGCACAGATCACAGCACTCACTAAACAGTTGAGCAACATGCAAGGAGCATTTTCATCTACAGCCAAAGCTATGTAATTATATTGTGATTTATATGGGTAAAACAACCATAGCACAATTAAATGTTTCTTGTTAGGAGCCAGTGGTACATCATAGGTAAATTACTTGGGCCAACTATAAAGAGATAACAGTCTATACTCTAACACTTACAATCTGGGGTGAAAAAACCATCCAAATTTCTCTTGGAGTACTAACAATTACAGGTGGCCAAGTTAATGGATGTCTTGGGGTCCAAATTGGCAAATCAAGAAGAGAACCAAAAGAGGATGTTTTCAAGCTAGGAGGAAACTTAAAAGAAGAGGGAGGCAAAGTTTGATCAGATTGTGAAGAACCATGCCTCATCCATCCACAACTTGGAGGTACAAGTAGGTCAACTTGCTAATGCTTTGTCGTTTAGAAGTGCAGGTAGCCTACCAAGCAATACTGAGGCTAACCCAAGGGAACAACTCAAGGCTATGACACTTCAAAGTGGCAAGCAAATGGAGGAACCAAGTTTACAAAAGGATAGCCAAGAAAAGGGGAAATGCAAGGAGATAAAAGAAGAGAGGCCTTATGTACCACCAACACCCTATAAGCCTAAACTTTTGTATCCACAAGGGTGAGACAACATCAGGTGGACACTTAGTTTTCCAAGTTTTTGGAGAAACTGAAGAAGCTTTTATATTAACTTGTCATTGGTGGAGGCCTTGGTGTGCATGCCCAAGTATGCAAAGTTTTTTAAGGACATACTCACACACAAACGTACTTAGGAGGACATTAGACGATAACTTTGATGAAGAATTGTAGTTCGATCATATCAAGCACAATGCCATCAAAACTAAAAAGATCTAGGGAGTTCTACTATTCCATATGTTGTTGGTGACTTTGAATTTTCTAAATGTTTATGTGATTTAGGTGTAAGTATTACTTTGATGTCTTTGACTGTTTTCATAAAATTGGAACTAGGAGAGGTCAAGCCAACATCCTGCTAATTCAACTTATAGATCAATCCATCAAGAGGCCATTTGGAGTTGTAGAGGATGTGTTAGTAAAAGTGGATAAATTTATCATTCTTGCTAATTTTGTTGTGATGGATTTTGAAGCTAATAAAAATTGTCCACTGATTTTGGGTGGGCCCTTTATGAATATTGGTAGGGCATTAGTTGATGTGCATGAAGGGAAACTTGTTTTGACAATTGGTGATGAGCAGGTTGAATTTAACTTGTCTAAATCTTTAAAGAAACTGATGGATGGTACTATATGTGTAACATCCCATCCCCGACAGGAAGGGTAGAATAGTAAATTGGCATAGGATGTGCTAGATTGGGATTTCATAGTACTGCTCATGCATAATAGAATGGCTACATAGTCACAATTGTGCACATGAACTTACTGTACATGCATACATGATATTCCCGGTTTTCATGTCTAAGACAATTTTATTGGGATTAGCGTGATTTTTGGGTTTGAAAAATTATTCTGAGTGCACCATAAATTGTTTTCTATTTTAAGGGATTTTTAGGAATTTTTCTAGATTTTTCCGGAGAAAATTCCCGGATCGGAAAAATCACCAATTGACGAACCGATCGATTTTCGGTAGCAAAAATTGCTACCCAATGGCACTGTCTTATTGGGTATATTAATTTGGGATTGAAATTAGGGTCATTTGAGTTGATTGGGTTAGGTTTTGATCTGGATTAAAGAATTAATAAGTTGACTTTTCTTTGAAACCATGAACAAATCACATTTTGCCAACAAATGCCTTCATTTAATGCTCCTAATTTGTTCCTATCGGTTTGCCTTGTAAATGGCATAAAAAGAACAAGTTGATGGCCTTTGTTCTTACTCATCCGAAGCATAAACCCTTTCTTTACATATCCATCGATTTTGCTTTTTTCTTCACCTTCCTCCACAAATTCAAGAGTTCTCCTACTTCCAACTAAATTATTGTCTTACCATCATGATGAGTTACATGTTGGGTGTTAGAAGAAATGGTTAGAAGGTATAGTTAAGC
>JANZLD010000004.1:18769824-18781749 GCA_026413575.1 Erythroxylum carthagenense | reverse complement strand
TATGAGAGTCTTATGATATTTCCGCAAGAGTTGGACTTCGCATTCAGAAATAGGATCCAATATTAAAGTAATAAGTTTGTTTTGATGTTTGAATGTCATGGGCATGCCACCCTTGTGGGATGATACCTAATAAAGGTTCATGGAAATAACCCTATAGGATCATATGCTCAAATATTATGATATTTGCAAAAAAGTTTGGTTCCAGAAACGGTGCCCTACAAGAAGCATGAGAGAACAGATATAGCCACACTACCTTCTATTGTTAAGCCCCCCACTTTAGAGCTTAAACCTTACCTTCCCAATTAAGATACATTTTTTTAGGTAAGAACTATACCCTACCCATCATTATCTCCAACAAATTGGATTGTGAGCAAGAAGAGAAAGTGGTGGAGAGCATTAAGAAGAGGATGAGAGCCATTGGGTGGCAAATTTTTGATGTTAGGGGGATTAGCCCCAATGTGGTGATGCATAGGATTAACCTAAAAGAGGGATGTATAATTGTGAGGGAGCAATAGAGAAGGTTAAATCCAAACACGCAAGAGGTTATGAAGAAGGAGGTAGTGAAGCTTTTGGATGTGGTGATTATTTACCCCATTTTAAATAGTGAGTAGGTCAGTCTAGTGCAGTGTGTGACTAAGAAGAGTGGCATGAAAGTGATGGAGAATGAACATGGTGAAAAGATTTCTACTAGGAGCATCACAGGTTGACGAGTGTGTATTGATTATAGGAATCTCAATTTGGCCACTAAGAAAGGCAATTTCTCTTTACCTTTTGTGAACCAAATGATTGAGACGGTGACTGATCATTCTTTTTACTATTTTCTTGATGGATATTTAGGGTACAATCAAGTGTTTATATACCTGGAAGACGAAGAGAAGACCACTTTTACTCATCCTTATAGGACTTTCGCTTATCGAAGGATGCCTTTTGGTTTATGCAATGCACCTGCCACATTCCAAAGGTGCACAATGGCCATATTTGCAGACATGAATGAGAACTTCTTGGAGGTATTTATGGATGACTTCTCTATTTTTGGAGATTCTTTTGATCGTTGCTTGTTTAATTTAGACAGAGTGCTTCACATGTGTGAGCAGTCTCATCTAGTTTTGAACTTAAAGAAGTGTCATTTCATGGTCCAAAAGGGAATTGTATTGGGCCATAAGATCTCATGCAAGGGGATTGAAGTGGAACGAGCTAAAACTAAAGTGATTGAAAAGCTACCACGTCCCACCAACATCAAGGGCATCCAAGCCTTCCGTAGGGTCTACAGACGGTTAATTAAGGATTTTTCTTTTATTGCCAGACCCTTGACTAATTTATTAGTTAAAGATGTGCCTTTTGTGTTTGACGATGATTGTTTGGATTCTTTTAATAGGTTAAAGAAGGCATTTATAACAACACCCATTTTGATGTCGCTAGATTGATCCCTTCCCTTAAAGATTATGTGTGATGCCAGTGAAAGGAGAAGAGGCTGCATGCCATCTACTACGCAAGTAAGACCTTTACGGGAGCACAATTGAACTACACCACTATTGAGAAGGAATTGCTTGCAGTGACATTTGCATATAAGAAATTTCATTTTTATCTTTTGGGCCTACAAGTTATTATTTTTACAAACCATGTGATGTTACATTATCTCTTTGCCAAGAAGCATGTTAAGGCTAGGCTCATCTGGTAGGTGCTTTTGCTCCAAGAATTCAACATTAAGATTAAAGATAAGAAGGGAGTAGAAAATGTTGTAGCGGACCATTTATTACGACTTGAAGGGGGCACCATAAAGAAGAAGAGGAAGTCAAGGAGAGCTTTCCTGATGAGGCTTTAATGATAGTAGATAATTCTTTTCATCCTTGGTTTAAAAATATTGCAAACTACCTCTCAGGTGGTATTCTTCTTTTTGATCTCTCATATCAACAAAGGAAGCACTTCTTATTTCAATGTGCTCCCTATATTTGCGATGAACTTGTACTTTATAAGCTATGTGTTGACAATGTGATCTGTAGGTGTGTCCCTAAAGATGAAATGCCTGAAATTTTGATGCAATGTCATAACTCACTTTATGCAAGGCATTATGGAGCTAAAAACATTACTGCTCGAATCTTGGAGTGTGGATTCTATTGGCCAATCTTGTTCAAGGATGCTCGAAATTTTGTGTTGAAGTGTGATAGGTGTAAAAGAGTGGGCAACATATCGAAAAGGGATAAGATGCAACCTTTAAACATCATGGAGGTGGAGATAATTCGATGTCTAGGGCTTGGATCTCATAGGACCATTCCCATCCTCCTTAGGTATCACTTACATATTGGTTGATTATGTTTCCAAGTGGATTGATGCCGTAGCTCCTCCAACTAATGATGGCAAGGTGGTTCAAAAGTTCATCTAGAAGATCTTTACTAGATTTAGGGTGCATAGAGAGATTATTAGTGATGGAGGGAGCTATTTTTGCAACAAATCCTTTGAGGCTCTTATGTTCATCATAGAGTGGCTACCCCTTACCACCCCCAAACTAGTGGCTTAGTGGAGGTGGTGATCAGAGAGTTGAAGAACATTTTGGCGAAGGTAGTGGGCACTTCAAGAAAGGATTAGGCTTTAAAGCTAGATGACACCTTATTGGCTTATAGGATAGCTTTTAAAACACCTATAAGTACCACACCATATTGACTTGTGTATGACAAAGCTTGTAATTTACTATAAAAGTTAGAGCATTTGGCTTATTGGGCCGTTACGAAGTTGAACATGGAATGGAAGCTAGCCACTGAGAAGAAATTGTTACAACTTGATGAATTGGAAGAGTTGAGATTTGAAGCTTATGAAAATGCTAAGTGGAACAAAGAAAAAACAAAATAGTGGCATGATGCTCAAATTAAAAAGAAGGAGTTTAAGAGTGGGGACTTGATGCTTTTATTCAATTCACGACTTCGGTTATTTCTTGGAAAGCTTAAGTCAAAATGGATTGGACCCTTCAAGATCCTTCAAGTGTTTCCCTTGGAGCTTTGGAGTTGGAAAATGACAAGGGTGAAGCATTCAAGGTCAATGGGCATAGATGCAAGCCATATTATGAATGGACATACTCACAAGAAAGGGAAGTCATCTCTTTCCTTTCTTCCACTCTTTCATGAATGAATGTGGAATGGTCAAGCTAATGAGCTTAACTTAGCATGTTTACCTTTCTTTTGCTTGTCTTTGTTTACTTGTTTGTTTGATTTATTTGTTTTAATTATGTTTGGTTTGAGTTTGCTATGATTTCTTGGTGTTTACTTTGGTTTGGTTTGAGTTTTAACTTGTTTTCTCTTCAAATTTCTTGTTGGTTAGGTGATTCTGATGTGTTTGTAGGTTGCTTGAATGTTGGGAATGCATACTAAGCTTGGAAGAGGGCTAAGAAGTTTAACCTATGATCGTGGGAATAGGTTTGTTTACCAAAAATGTGGGAAGGCTTTTCAAAAACTTTCAAGAGCCTTAACCCACGATTGTGGGAAACACAGGGATTCCCACGATCATGGGATACCTAGCCGAAAGATTTTAAAAATCCCTCATTCTTTCTTCTTTCTTCATCTCTTTACATTCTCTCACTCTAAAATTGACATCTAGTCACCCAAACCTCACAAATCCTTCATCTTTCCCCTAAATCTTGGTATTTTCTCCACTTTTTCGATCATTTTCACCCTTATAACACTTATTTCACCTTAACCACTTAAGAATCTAAGGATTTGGTAAGTTTTTCTCTCTTTCTCTCTAAAAAAGTGCTCACCTCTCTCCTGACTATTTTTGCAGAATTTTCTCCTTTAATGACTCCAAAGAAGCTTGTAGCCCAGAAACCAATCGACTAACTGTGCCTCCAAGTCTCTAGAGAAGGTAAACATGATATGGCAACCACTTTTCGTGCCCTATTCCCTATTTTTTTGGAAGAAGAAGGTATGTGATTCTAAGATTTTAAGGATAGAGAGTTATTGCCTCCTAGGTACGTTGATTTTGACCTGTTAGCAACTCTAGGACTAAGGCATAATATTGAAAGGTTGGCTGCAAATATTGGTTGGGCTCGTTTAATTTATTGTGATGCATCGATATACCCCATGATGACTATAAAAATTTTCACCACTGTGCGCTACAATCCTAAAATGGACACATTCTGATTTAGGATAGGTGGCCTTACATATAAGCTTGATTATACTATTATTTGTACACTCTTTGAGTTATCTAACACCAAGTTTTGGATGACCATGATGATTTTAAGTGGATGATTATTGGAAGATCCTTAGGGTTGAAAACACTTTTGACTCTAGGAATGCACCCAATTTGATTCGTAGCACGGAGCACTTACTTCTTCACAAGTTAATATGCCTAGTTGTTTTTAATAAAACTGAAAGCAATAAGTGTTTGGATAAGGAACTTTTCTTTCTTTGGTGCATAGATCGTAAAATCAAAGTGAATACCCTTATCAGATTTTTTTATATATTTTAGGTTGTATTACTAAGAAAAGCTCATATTTTGGCATGACTTACATTTGTTACTGCTTTGGCTTTGCATTACAATCTTAATTTGGATAGTGTGTGCACAGCTAGACCTGATATTTTTGATGTATCTTATTTGAGATGCTCTAAAATTTTAGAGCCCTATTTTATAAAGCTTCGTTCCTCAAATGTGCATTGTTGTTAAGAATAAGAAGGGCAAGACAAACCAACCATAGCAATAGTTGTCGACAAGTTCCAACAAATCCTCAACCAAATTGACAAAAACCATCAACAAATGACACTACAATTCAATGAGCTCGACACCCAGATGAGAATGGTCTATAAGGAGCGGCGATACATCAAAGAGAAATTCCTCAGGTTCATCCAGATGAAGAACATTAAGTCCCTTCCACTACGCCTTCACCACCACAATCTCTATGAGCTTTTTTACCCTTTAATTTTTATGTTGTTTTATTTACCTTGTTAGTTGTTTTACTTGTTTGTTTGTTTGAGCTTAGGTTTTAGGTTTTGGTTTCCTTTTATGGTTGCCTTGTCACATTGAGGACTGTGTTGTCCAAATGTGGGGAGGTGACATTTGCTTTGTTAATTGCATTATTTTAGTCATTGTTTACATTTTGTTAATTAGGATGCATGTTTTAGGCATATTAGGTTATTATTTTACGTTGTTTTGTGTTAAGCAATGGATCCACACTTGAATCATTTTGATTTGTTTTGCCATGAGATTCTGTCATACTAGTTGGAATGATATTGAATGCATGCTTGAACTCGGATAAGGCTACTTGAGAAGAGAGTGAAGCACGTTGAGTGATGAAAATAGTTGGTTACATAAGCTTAAGATTTGGCACTTGAGTATTGAGGTAGCGTAGAGATACATAATGAATTTTCATTTGAGCCAATGTGAGGATTGAGCCTATATGACTCCATCTATAGTAATTTTATTTCTTTGTTTGTGTGATGCTTCCTTAGGTTATTAACTTCAAAACTTGTTTTGAATTGATTTGAGTCTATTAGAAGCATACTTAATAGAGATGATTAAGGCCCTTTTTGTGTTAACCTTTCGCTTAAATGACCTACCTTTTATTATCCCTCGCTACCCCCCGTTGAGCCATAACCCTTTTATTTCTTGAAAACACCCCACATTTTAAAACCCGAAACCCTATTAGCCAACCCATTCACAAGCTCAGTAGAGTATTAAGTAATGCATTAGTTTAGGATTTTTACTACATTTTTTTATAGATGAGTTGAGTCATACTTCTACTCTTGGATCACATTGCATTTAGTTGCTATTTTGTTCATTGTTTCTTTAATTTTATGAAAAAAAGAGAGAAAGAAAAGAAAAAAGAAGAATATTTTGGTAGCATCAATAAGTGAAAAGTAGTAGTATATTTACATTTGTGTATCACATAAATATGATTTGTTATCTCTTTATTCACCTATTACTTTATGAATGTTTGTGTTAAACCCTTTACCTCGTTTGACTCACCTTAATCCTTACCACATTACAACCCGAAGCAAGTCCTTTTGATCTATTTATGCATGTAATCATTGTAGAGATAATTGGTGTATTAGCAAGCCTATAGTAGTGTAGTTTCCTATAGGAAGCTTGAGCGAAACACTAACCATTAAATACTTGAAAGAAATGAGTGCAACCGTGAGGAAGATTCATTTTATGTTTATACTTATCTTTGAGTGATGGTGCCATAAGTTGAGTTTGCTTATGTGCTCTAACGAAAAGTAGCCATGATTTATGTAGTAGCTTGACATTTGAGTTAGCCAAACTTTGAGGGATTGCATGTTTTGATATTTGTGAAAACGAAGTGATGGAATTGATTTGTTGTGATTGATTTTACTTAAGGATAAGCGAAGATTTAAGTGTGGGGAAGTTGATAGTTGTGCATTAATGTGTGTTTTTCTAAGTATTTGGCATGTGTTTCTTGCATAATAGGTTATTATTATTGTGTTTTAGGACTTATTTTGTATGTTTTTGTTTAGCTTGATCTTTATGGTTTTTCTTTTATGTTTGATGTTAAATTAGGGTAAGAATTGATCATTTTAATGTAGGAATGGAGGGTGGCCACCTTTTTCATTGAGCTAGGGACTAAGAGAGGAGAAGAGAAGTGGAGGAATTGTAAGACAAAAACCCATGATCTAGGGATTGACACGCAGGCTTCACTTATTTTTAGGTTTTTAGGACTATATAAGGGCACAAATCCTTAGGGCCAAAGGGAGTATCGGGAGAGCTTGCCTCCTTGAGCTAAAAAAAGATTTAGATCCAATAGAGAGGTAGAGAATCAATATTTCCATTCCAAATTGGGCAAAGAGTACACCAACTATAGATTTTCCAAATTTGGGCAAAGAAGAAGAGGAACTTACTTCATCTAGTTCTTATTTCATTTTTTCTCTTCTATCATCTTTATTATGGATTTTTTGGTTGCTAGGGACATTAATGACATTATGAGTGACTGAGTTATTTATAGAGGTTACTTTTGAACTACTTGTTGAACTCCTATTTTGTTGATTTGAATGAATGGTGCTTTTAATGAATGTTGAGCTTATACATTGCAATATATTGATAAATTAAGTTGGGTAAATTGTGTAGGGCTGTACAATGAGAATTGGCACTCTATAGACCTACATTCATCAAGTTAATTGATTAGTTAGAGAGAGATCTTGGTTAATTAGTTGATCACCCATAGGATAACTTCGTAACTAGTTTAATTGGTAGATTGATTTTGCAAATTGAGAGATTGCTTAATCATCTCTATTTAATTTGGCTAAGGACACTTATTACACCTTGAGAGAGGGTAGTTAATACATTAGGACATCTTAATTGGGGCACAATTCAATTAACGTGGTAGGAGGGAGATAAGATAGGGAAAAAGTGATCTCTAGTTGTTAAATCTTGAATTCCAAGTTTATGCCCTTTTGCCTTATCATTTGTTCATTGTTAGTTGTTTGATTTAGTTTAAAATTTTTAGTTTATATTCATTAAAATTGGTTTTTAAACAAAACGCAACCTGAATTAAATAGTGCCTAAGCATAATCCTTGTGGGATTGATATCCATTTTTTACTACAAGTTAAGACCCGTATACTTGCGATTTTGAGCATAAAACTAGTAGTTTGTTTTGTAATCAACACTAGATTGATGCTATGTTATAGGAGGTGAAATCGTTACACAAGAATCAAATGTAGGGATTTATATAGCTTCCCAAAAGGAAGTGGCTTATTTAATGCAAGTCGCTATATAATAAAACATCATTTGTAGGAAAAAAGAAAAGAAGTAAAAAAATTAAGGCTCAACTAGTAGTAAAAGGGTGCACACAATGAAAGAGATTTAATTATGTGAAATGTTTTCTCCGTTAGTTATTCATACTTCTATTAGGAATTTGAAGATGTTAGTGACTATTTTAGATATGCCCTTGTAATACATGGAATTGAAGGGAGCTTTTTTTCATAGTGACTTGTTGAAGAAATTTCATATTGAGCAACTCTAAAGGTTTAGTTAACTTGAAAATGATTTTCTACTATGTAAATTGAAGAAATTATTTTATATGTTAAAGTAGTCACTATAATATTGGTATAAAAATTTTAAATCCTATATGATTTGAATTGGTTATAAGAGATATCAGTATGATTGTTGTGTATTTATTAAGAGCCTTAATGATAAAAAAGTATTTTTCTACTACTTTTTTAGATGATATGATAATTGCTACAAAGAGTATACACAATGTAAATGAACTCAAGACCTTGTTTGAAAACGAATTTGAGATGAAAGATTTGGATACTACTAGAAAATAGTAAGAATGGAGATTTAGAACGATGAGAGCTCCAGAAAATTATGGTTATCTTAAATTCGCTACATCATTACAACAAAGTAGAGTATTGGCTCTGAAAAAATGTAACTAAATGTTTCAAAACATTGCCTATAATTATTTGTGATATTTCTGCTTTGTTGCACAAAATGTTACCAATTCCTCATAGTTGAAAAGTATAAGTAATGTTTTCAGAAATTGCAGACAAAAAGTATTAGCTACAAAAACTTTTCGTAGCCAAAATATTAAAAAAAAACATAACTAAAAATCAAATATTAGTGCAAAACAATTTGGTGCCAAATAATTGACAAGGGAAATAAAACCTAGTTATTAGTTTTTGGCTACTTTTCTATTTTTGTAGCTATATAGTATTTGTTACGATTTTTATAACATAGCCAAATGATATTTGTTACTATTTTCATAACATAGCCAAATATTATTACGTTTTTTATAATGTAGTCAAATGTTATTTATAAGTTTTTTATAAGGTAGCCAAATATTATTTGCTACGTTTTATATAATGTTGCAATATGTTAATCCATAATATTTAATAATATGTTTTGTATATAATGTATCGACATGTTTTTATTATTATGAATTATTTGCTTATTATTACTAAATTAAATCATAAAATATTATTAATTCAAAAAATTGAGCATTGTATATATAAAGTAAAAATACATAAATATCATTAAATTATATCAACAAAAAGAATATAACATTAAAGGATGATTATTTGTTCCTATACAAAATATAAATGACAATTTGAATAATTCTTATAGACAAAACAATAAATAAAAATAGCACTTTACAAATTATAATATGTTATGCTCAGATTACAAAAATACTAAAACATAACTCGAACAACTACCTAGTGTTGTGTATGTTCATGAACCTCTAATCATCCAAAAAACTTAGTTAAAATCAACTAAAAATATTGAGAGAGTATTGATATGATAAGTATTTGGTTTTAATTAAAGCAAATACAACATAGCTTTACCATTCACAAAATAATCGATCAATAGTTGCATCTTCATCAATTCTATAATTCAAGAAAAAATATTAAAATTAAATTATAGTATATACAAGAAGTGATAGAAAAAGTATAGGAGATAGAATTAATAACCTGGATAGAATTAATAACCTTCACTTTCCTCTTCATTTTTATCATAATCCTAGCCAAGTAATCTTTTGAATAACATATCATATTTTGCTAATTTTGCTTAAATGTCTTGTCCTCTTATTACTTTAGCTTGTAATGCAGTTGTAAGTTTATTATTTTCCTTTTAAAGGTGTTCAATAATTGTTTTATATGTTGAGGTTGAAACATTTGGCTTAGGGCCATAGCCAAGGCCTTTCACATAGCCTAAACAAGTACTAGATACTGTATCACAAATGTCGTCTGCACTGAGCTCATTTCCATCAGACTTATACTTGGTAATAACTTTTGCATCTTATTGTAAAATTAAACAAAACAATATTTAGTCCATATATTAGTACTTACTAATATATTAATAAATGAAAAAATTATTAGACAAACTTTTATACTTACATAGTTTTTTTTTCGGCTTCTCCTTTACCTTCCTTATAATGAGTGACTTTATATAATATGATCCTATTATATTGTTGTCCATGTTGTTCCTTCTTACTCTATTTTATGAAATAGAAAATGAAGGCACGTATATAATGTAGAGTTTATTGATTTAAGTATAACTTGCAAACATTGAACTTACATATTCATTTCAGACAGCTAAAAATGACTTTGACCCTTGATTATGAGACTTTTTCATCTTTTATTTAATTTGACCCATGATTATGAGATGTTTTCATTTTTTATCTAATGACCCTTGCCTTCTCACAATTTTCCTAAATCAAGAAAAAAATATAACTTAGTCTTCAAAACATTTAACAAAATTAATGCAAGTAAACATGACGAAAAATAAACCGAACTTTCAGGTTAGCCCAACAATAATACAATCTATTTCAATTTTCTTTAGATGTTCATTTGAAAACATAGTTTTATGGCTCTACATCAGAAGGAAAACATTTATAATACTTATGTGACTTGAAACAATGATCCTTGGTCTTTGGTTTCACTAATGAAGTAATAAATTTTGAAACTTTTAAGTTGTCAATCTCCATTTTATTCAATTTCAACTGTGAACAATAAGTAAAATTGTAATTAATCTTAAAATCAGTGAAACAATAGTAGATAAAGTTAAAGATTTTGTATCCTTAACATGTTTCATATAGGGTAATTCTATTATCTCAATAATCCCTAACTCACTTGACAATTTATGGAGAATGACCTTGCTGAGTACCAATTTGTATCGATAACTTACAATTCATTGCAACTTTCATTCATTGCAATTTATAATCTCTAGTTTTACCTCTACCTCTTTTTCTAATACTAGCATTGGAAGCAGACAACAGATGAATAATGATAAGAAAATATTATAATATATAAATATATATTTGAGCATAAGCCTAGTTAAAGATATTAAAGATTAACAAACCCATATTATTAGCTTCTTTGTTATTTGAGGCAGAATAAAGTTGTTTCATTATAACAAGGTAACATTTAGCCACATTTTTGTTAGTGGTAAAATTATCTTATTGTTAGACCTTAAGAGTTTGGTCTTACGAAAGAAGTTAGGATTTTTATTTCTATCCTTTAAACAAAGAAGTCTTAATCTCTACATCAAGATGGAATACTTGATTTTAGGAGCTTGAGTGTATACCTAAAGGGTTAATTTTTTTCTCAACTTATAGCTCTAAATTTGAGGGATTCAGATAAAAAGGGATTGTATACTTTGTATTTTTTTTACAACAATAACCTATTTATGAGTGTTATTAGCTTTCTCAAAGTTGAGGATTCTAAGATCCTCTTCCACCTTAAGAAGTTCCTTTAAGAAAATGAATATTTTATGATCTTGTGCATTAGATTTGAGTCCTTTTTGCACTACAACCTCAAAGCCATTAATGTTATATAAAAAGATTATTAAAATAGAAAGAAAATATTCTTCTAATATTAAAATAGAAAGACAATATTCTTCTAGTGGTGGGATTCATATGCTACACCATAATAGATGAGTGATTAGAGATTAATCAATTACAGAAAGTAGCTTTTCTCTATGTAAATTCTTTAATGCAAAAATCATTACCTAAAGCCCTATCTAATTTCTTTCTTACGTTGCGTATAGTTACTGTGATCCATATGCTTAAGACGGAACGAAAATATTTTTTGGAGACATAATAGAACAAAAATTGAAGACAGTGAGGTGTTTGGTTGTGATGGACAAAACAGATAAAATCGTGTTCATCTCGAAGACAGAAATGTGTTTGGTTACAGTTGATAGAACATAAAAAATATTGTCAATGACTAAAGTACCCTTGCAGTATAATATGATTGGAAATATGTAATTCATTGATTATTTTAAAACGAATGATTTGTATTAATAAAAAACTTAACAAATAATAATAATAATAACAATAACAATAACAATAAGAAATTAATTTCTTATAATAATAATAATAATAATAATAATAATAATAATAATAATAGAAGAAGAAGAAGAAGAAGAGGAAGAAAATTAATAATAATAAGGAATTTAATAATCACAATAATAATAAGAAAATTAATTAT
>JANZLD010000004.1:18753585-18767281 GCA_026413575.1 Erythroxylum carthagenense | reverse complement strand
ATAATAATAATAATAATAATAATAATAATAATAATAATAATAATAATAATAATAATAATAATAATAATAATAATTGCTCATGTGGGCGAAGGGGTATTTCTGAAAGTTGCTTATGTGTTTTGTTTTTGTCACAGGAATTTTGTGTTTTGTTATCTGTCTCCACTGACAGAGACAGCAACCATATGCTACATTAGAGATTAATCAATTACAGAAAGTAGCTTCACTTGTTTCCATTCTTAAGTTAGTAACTTGAATATTTGTTGTATATTATCTAAGATCTTCTAAGTGATTCTTGATGCATGAATTGCCCTTAACTTTATATGAATAAGCATGCTATGAAATTCCCTTAAAATAATCCAGGAGGGTTTAATATATTGAGTTGATTTCTTAAGTTTGATCCTAAGATGCACTCTTTAGAATATAAGATTGTGTGCAAGCATAAAGGTTACCTAGACATTAATATGTTCTTCCTAAAATTTCTGTAGCACTTTAATTAGTTGATCTATTTAAATGGAGTGAATAAACTTAATCTTTTCTAAAATATATGCCATAATAATTCTTGTGTTATAATGATAACAATGACTTGTGATAGTTTGACGCTAATTCTTCAGGAATTTCAGGTGCTTATAACTATTCTCGTTCATTCTAGTCATTAAAAAATCAATGAGACAAGGTTTAATCATCAATGAATTTTTCAGGATATTGTTTTAATTGGTAATTAAGTCCCCTAATCTTCTATAAAATAAAAGTCATTTTATGGGAGAGGGGATAGATCCCTCCTTCTTTCTATTTGATCTTCATCTATTGGTTGGGGTAAAGCCATTACTTGGACCATATTCTAGTTAATCCTTTACAGGCTAGTGCTTCTCTATCGTTTATGCTTCTTCATTTATCTAATCAATAAAATCATAAATATTTTCACTTTAAGCTGTAATATTATCTTCTAGACATGAATTTCCCATAGAGCCTATATTAGAAGTATTTCCAGAGAAATCAATAGAGAACTCACCAGCAATTAGATATAGATGTTTCATCTATGTTTGGGTCCATCTAGTTTTCATTGGAGCTAGAGTAGCATAAGAAAATTTTGAAGAATAAATAAAATATCTTCTAAGACATAATGCATCCATTGGTTTTTCCTCATCTTTATAACTTGAAAATGGGGCTTTTTATTTGTGAAATATCAAACTATCATTGAGCTCTCTCTAAAAGCTCCTTCCTTTAGAGCCTTAGTTGGAGGAGAATTAAAGATACTCCTAAATAATCTCAACTTCTAAATAATGCTGCATTTGTAATCAAGTATTCAAACCTCACACTTTCCATATGAAAATAAAAAATAGTGTAAAAGCTTAGTTACATGAGGACAGAAGAGGAGAAACATGTAAATAGTAACAAGTGATTGTAACATTAACAACGAAGAGGAAAAAGACAAACATAAATGACGAATTCCTTAGGGTAGAAGACATAAGAAAGATAAGGAATTTGTCAGAGCATAAGATAAAAGAAGAATACAAAGATAGAAGAAGTAAAGCAAGAGGAGAGATATGTATTTATGTTATAAGTCTCATAAAATCAACGACAATTAAGTAGAGAAAATGAGGTTGCTTATAATGCTTTTATTCTTCTACTTTTAGCTACAAAAATATTTTTGTAGTCAAAACTTCCCTCTATGAATTTTAGAACACGTTGCCTATAGTTGGAACAGATTTGTGCTTTATCTAAGAAAAACATTTCATTGCTTAATACTTTATGCTATGAAAAATTGTTCACATTAAAAAATGTCGCTAAAAGTTGTTAGCTAAAAAAAATTGTAGTGAAATTAAATTTAGTTAATAGTCTAAATGTAACGAAATCAAATGTAAGGAAATTAAATGTAGCTAGTAGTCTAAAATAAATAAATTTTGAGGTTTTGCTTCAATAGACTATAATTTTCAAATTTCGTAGCCAAAAAGTTACTTTTAGGTACAAATTTAAAATAATAGCAAAATAAAAAATAGCCAAAAGTGATACTTATTTTAGTAAATTAAGAAGATATTAGACATATTTGAAATAAGCAGGGCTAAATTTGTTAATATTGTATTAGCAATTCATTTCAAAATTTCTTTAGATTAGTGTCCGAAACTAGATGTAAAGGTCAATGATATATCTAAGGTATCTAATGCTAGCATTATTAGATATTTAATGTATGCAATGGTTTAAACTAGGTTAAATTTGTCTCATGCTATTAGTTGAGTTAATAATAAACATATGCCAAAAATTAGAAAATAACATTAGGAAGGAACCAAACGGATATTAAAGCACTTGAGATGAATATCAATTCATGAGATTGTATTTAGTAGTAAGCATGTTGGAGTTATGTAAATATAGTGTCCTAGAAAGCAAGTGTATTTACATGTACCTTAATCTTCTTCAATTATAGTTTTGTAATGGAAATATTTATTATTAATAAAATAAGAGAGTTTGGTTTTAATGAGCATTATATATCTAGTCATAAGGTACCAAGATTCTTTTATAAGTAATATACATATACATAGAGATGTATGAGAAACATATATATTATTAGAATCTAAATTAATGGATTTATAGTTGAATAATCAAGTTGGTTGCTTGATTATGGTTTAGACTGTAGTGTTGCAATTTATCTCTGTGTAAGTAAAGGAGTTTACTTTAAGGGAATGATGAGTTTCATATCATGATAGTAGTTGATTATCGATAATGGCACTATTAAATGAATCTGGAATCAAGTATGCTTTCAAGAATAAAATGGGCCGTTACTTTAATCTTAGAACATACAACTTAAATAATCGCTTATTATGAACCACAATCTTGATGAGTGGTGAATTCGTATGTGTTTCATTATAATTCTTGATATAATAGAAATAGATTAATCCAGTGTTTGCATGTTGGAATTATTAATTGAAATATGTATCAGGGAGCATTCACTCAAATAAAGAATTTATAGTGATATCATCACTTCTAGATGTTTTAAGGAGATTTAGTGATTAAACTGGTGCTAGTAATTTGATGGACTAGCTAACCATCAAGTCTTAATACCAAGATGAGATTTTGTATGTTAATCATCATATAAAGTAAAACGGGAGATTTAGAAGGAAAAACCAACATAAGGGCAAAACGGTAATTTTACCCTTTGTTGTGTGGATGGCTATAATAAGGTTCTAAATAGGGTTTGCAATTGGATATAAAATATATGTTCTCATAATATTTAATAATTCAAGAGTTCAACCAATTGTCTTTAGTCGAATGACATTTAGTTAATAAGCTAGAATTAATTTTAATGAGATTAAATTAATTCTAGGCTTCTTGGAGCTTGAATTATCAAAGTCCAATAAGATTCCTCACTTGGCTTCAAGAAATGTTATCAAGCTCAATAAGAAATATAAATGGAGGTTTTAGAAGCCCATAATTGAATGTTGGGCTTGCACTAATTAATCGTTAATTAGAAGCCCAAATGTTTCTTTAGAAATGGGCTAGACTTTGGTTTAATGTAATTGATTAGATTAATTATATTAAAACAATTTTTTTAAAGAAAGGAGTTGCAATTTCGGTTTTAATGGATTGATTGTACAGCTGCACATTTGACATTAAATTGCTAAATAAAGATGGTCTTTTTTATGGTTTATCATCTTTAAATGGAGTTATGAACTTACCATTAAATGGTTTAATAGTTATCTTTTAATGTTGGCGTCTAACCTATTAGCATTCATTGGATTAAAGAAGAAAGATGTGTATTGGATGGACCATCTTCCTTCTTCCATCTTCTAAAACCAAAATTGGTAAGTCATATTTAGGTTAATAGTCTTTTCATATAGCCATGTTAAAGATAAATGAGAAGAGTCTCGTTTATTGGTTACTTGATGATTGATTAAAGTAAGAAGTGATGCATTGGATGCTATTCTCTTCTTCCATTCCATACATAACCAAAATTGAGTGTGTAAGAAAGTGTTCTTGTATGGTTTGACTCTCTCTCTCCTTTCATGCATGAGTGAGCTGAAATTTGCAAGAGAAGAGTCTCATTTTTGGTTCATTTCTTCTAAGAAAATCTCCTCCAAACATTTATTCTCCTTTCCCACCAAAGGATTTAGTTAACCAGGTTCTATTGGAGAACAAGAGGTGAATCAAATTGGTTGAGGATACAACAAAAAGGAGAGGATAGATTGACAAAGAAAAGGATTCAAAAGCAAAGCCTTTGGATATAAGAAGAAGGAAAGGATAGCGCAGCGAGGAATTAAAGCTGTAGCAAAGGAGTCAGTAATATCACTATCTTGTTTATGTTTAATATTATCCTTATACCATATCATGTATAGATTAGCATGATGATTTGGATATATTTCTTGTACTACAAATAAGATTTCTAAAAAGATTTGAAATCTACCGGTTCTCCAAATATGGCATGCTTTCTTTTCCCGATCCAACAAAGCAAGGGGATCCTTTGACTATAGGATATGTAGAATCATGGTATATAAGAGATTTGGATAATAGGAGGTGTAACCATATAATGTCTT
This sequence comes from Erythroxylum carthagenense, assembly GCA_026413575.1. Lineage (NCBI taxonomy): Eukaryota > Viridiplantae > Streptophyta > Magnoliopsida > Malpighiales > Erythroxylaceae > Erythroxylum > Erythroxylum carthagenense. The sequence goes on along the minus strand of JANZLD010000004.1, from coordinate 18,762,758 downwards.
TTCTTTTGTAATAGGGCCTATATTTGATGGAAATCAATGGTAACACTACAGAAAAAAGTGGTATAGGCAACACTAAATTTGTACATTTTAAATTGTTTTGCTTAAAACTAATAAAATGCAACGGTTTTTAAAGCGTTGCCTTTGATAATATTAATAAGCAAAGCTAATAGTAATTTGTTGCCAAATATTTAAAAAGCCAACAAAATTAAAGTAAAGTTGCTATAAAATTTTATATAAGCAACAATTAAATTTGTTGCAACTTTAAACAATAATTAAGGGCTATAATAGTTAGCGTCGAACTCAGACCTAGTTATGCCGAAGTCCTACTTGAACCCGAGTACAATCTAGTATAACCAAACTTGATTAAATATATAATTTAATTTTTTAAAATAAAAATTGGAAATTTAGATCAGGTTGAATAAGACAATCCGAGCTCGACCTAAAACCTAAAAATATTAAAAATTAAACATAGCCTAAAATCTAGTAATTAGGGTCGAATCAAGCCAAATTAAACCGAAATGGGTACTTTTGTCATAAGTAATAACAATTAAAGTATATTGTTATATGCTATATATTATATATTATATTATTTATATTTATTTTAGTCCTTATAATATTAGGAAAAAAGATATATCATATATGAAGATATTAGATATATACAAAGGTGTCATTGAATTTTTCATTTTCATATGAAATAATACCATTGCGTCAAGTCTTTTCACCTTCCATTTGCTCTTCATACGACGCTTTTGAGCTGTAGCTTCCATTTGCTCCTTCACATCTGCACTGGTTCTCCATACAACACTTTTCATATGACATTGTTTTCATACGCGTTGGTTCTTCATACGACACTTTTCATTTTCACCTTCCATCCGCTCCTTCACATCTGCACTAGTTCGTTTCTTCTCTGTGGTGCTGCCCTGCTTGGATAACATTGTTCAGGTTCGTTGTACATGTTATCTTCTTTGAACCTCATACACCTATGTTGTGACTATGAAATTCTTTAAGATGAAGGATTTTGAATCTATAGAAGAGTATTTTGTAGAGTCTTGACTATTGTGAATCAATTAAAGAGATATGTAGAGTTGATGAAAGATGTTCGACTGATGGAAAAAATTCTTGGGTTGCTAATTTTAAAATTTGATTATATTGTGAATGTCATTGAAAAATCAAAAGATTTGGATTTTGTAGCACCCCACCCTCGAAAGATACATACTCGACAACCTAAGTGATGTCCAAGTGCGAATCTTATGAGGGTAGTATGCTAGAACAATTGAAAATTTGAAAATCAGTACAAAATTTTCACATTTATCATAAATTTTCACATTTATCATACGCATATGCAGAAATCAATAATCAAGTTCGGGCCCATTCTTTTCTTTCATAACATCAAAATCACATTTATTATTACTATGCTCAAGATCATTCTCATTTACAAACCTTTCCATTTTGGAAAGTTATTACAAAACAGATATATTCAAATATACATGTTACAATAATTGCGAAAGACCCAATTTGATACAAAAATAAGAAAATACAAATGCAGATAGAAACTGATCCTGACCTCTATCTCTTACTTGAATGCTGTGGCTATACGTCCGTTTACCTAACGAGGTAACTCTTTTGATCTTGAAAAATATTGCAAAATTTGGGTGAGTTTTGCAAACTCAATGAGTGACCGTCTTTGATGGCTCACTCAATCACATAACACATACAGTTCACATATTCACATTATTTCATTTATAATCATATTGAATCACAAACACTTGATCAATCATTTCACATTTTACATTCAAAAGTCATTCAAACCATTATAATTATTTATATCATGCATATGCAGTGCACATAAGACTCACTTTCAATTTGTTACTTTGTTGTGACCAAATGCCTTTTATCTATCCTATATCCCTTAGTGGATACCGGGCTAGAAATTGAGGAAACAATACTCCTGGCTTCCTAATTAATTAGATAAGAATTTCAAGGACGAAATTTATTAAAGAGGGGAGAATTGTAGAATTTCGTTTCCATACTAAGGGTTAGAACCCAAGATTTCTTATAATTGAGAAAATAACAATGAGAGATTAGAAAATTGCATTTCATGCTCATGCATATTGTTAGCATACACGCACGTAAATTTGAATTTTTGCACACATTAAAATGACTGTACATGCATTCATTGACATTTCGGGTATAATTAGCTTATATGTGAAAGGTGATTTTATTAGGAATTGTGGATTATGTGTACTGAAAATTTAATTGGAAAGTGTGTTGAGTGATTTTGAATTTTGGTGAATGTTAGGAATAAATTCCGAAAAAGTTGAATATTATCATACTAGGAAAAAAGTAACTTGGCAAGTAAATTGATGGAAGGAAATAGAAATAAGAAACAAATGATATTGGAGAATTGTTAAAAATGGTTTTAGAAATTATTGAGAGAATGACTTTGAAAATTTGGAGATGACTTTAGAATTTTTAAGAAGATATTATTAAGAAAATTTTGGTGATAATTAAAACAAAAAGATAGGAATTATGGAATTAGTTCAATAAGAACTAGTTAGTTGAGAAACTAGTTAAAGTCTTAAGAATTGGACAAGTGTCCAAATCTTAAGCTCACGTTCCTTTTTAACTTTGAAAGATAAAAATACCATTGTTCTTATCTTAAAATATCTTCTTCGAGACTTTCTTCATCTTCTGGAAGCTTCATTTCTTTCAGAGATTTCTCACCCTTGCAAAGTAAGCCTTGCTCTTATTTTTAGCTTGCTACCTCTTTTTGTTATCTTCTTCATTATAACTGAAATACCTAACCCTACAACTCTTGACTGTTGATGATCGGGTATTATTGGAAAGCTAGGGTTCACATGATCTCAAGGGTTTTGTAGCTTTAGACAAGTAAGCATTTTATGGTTTTTCATTATTGTATAAGATGAAACATGCATCATGTTAGTTATACGTTGAAGTTATAAAATGAAAATGGACATGTGCTAAAATGTGAGTGAAAAACCAGAGTATACAACATGTGTTGATTTTTTAGATTTGATGATAAAAATGTTATGAGGTGGTGTTAAAATGAATTATAGAGTTGAAAGATCAACGAACCTGTATCGAACAAGAGTGTATAAATCTTTGGAGATATGAAAGATGTTTTCTCTGTTTTGTTACTATTAAGAAACGTGTCTATTGGCCTTCATTATTGTTCATGAAAATTTTTGAGTGTTAATACAAATGAATATAAATAAGTTTAGAAATAAGAAATAGGTGTAAGGTGGTGTCTGGATATGAGAAAGAACGATTAAATCGATTGTTAGAGTAGAAAATGAAAATGTAGAAAAATGAAAGAAGAAATGTAGAAAATGTGAAAAATGTACATGAATCTGATTTAGTTTTTAGTGTTTATGTTTTAATCTGAAATTTGGATTTGTTTGTGGATGGTTTGACTAGAATGGAAGTTGGAAATGAGGTTGAGTTAAGTTAGAGATGTTGGTCTGAGTAGAGGAAAAGAAAGGAAGAAGAAGAAATTGCAGAGGTTCGGAAGGAGAAAAAGAATAATGTTTTTGGAAGAAAGAAGGAAAGTGCGATCATGCTTCTGCATGATGGAGACTTTCATCTAACGTTTGCAGGATCGTAACTTTCAAAAGGCGAGTGAAAACTCGTGATCGTGCATTCTTTGGCTGGAAAAATTCAAACATCTTTTAGTATTTTGGCTATATCTCCTTCTTCCGACCTCCAAATGACATGGGACTTAAACCATTAGACTCATAACACACTAATATACATCTTCACCAAATATCTTATTCATCTAAAATCAATTGAAGAGAATGAGTAAAAAATATGGTACTAGTCTGATTGGGTGTGCATGACCATGCATTGAGGTTGCACAGTCGTGACTTATTTTTATTGGTGTGCACGGGCTTGAATGATGGCTGCATGCCAGTGACTCAATTATGTTGTGATGCATAGCCATGAGTTTATGTTGCATAGCCGTGACTTAATTTTAATTGGGTTAATGAATTTAAGATGAAAATGTTGACTATGCTGGAATATGATAATTAGAAAGATTTCATTGAATAGGCTTTGGTATTTTGATAGCATCTTATTATGTAGTTATCCGAATGAAATGATTTTTGATTTGAAGTAAACTAGAGGCATAGGGATACAATTTTTCTGAAGAAATTGAATTTTAATTCAGTCTCTAGAATTCCATATTTCTGTGTTAAATTTGAGTATAGGATACTGTTTTAGTTTAGGAACAATCCGAATTAATTGGAGTATAACTTTCAGAATACTAAACCAAATTGAATGATCTTGGTGTCATTAAAAACTTGAGACAATGGGGAACATTTTTCTAGAAGAAATTCCTGCAAAATTGCTTCGTTTTCTTTGTGAGAATGTTCATGAAAAATAGACCCAAAGGTTTGGAAAATTTGGAGAATTTATCAGTTGAAAAGAGAGTTTAGATAATATTTGATCTTGTTATGTTGGAATAACCTTAGTAAATGATTTTTGATTCAAAGGAAATGAATAACAGGTATTAACTAAAAGTGAACGTGAATTTGATATTATGAGAGCAAATAATGCTAAAAAGAGAATGTGCATAAGTTGTGAAATTTGATAATATACCTAGGATTGTAATTGAGCATGTATTGTACATAGTCCATATACACATTTTTCCATAAATAAATGCTTATAATTGTCCAAAATTATTAATGTGTGTATGTAATGTGTATATTGCATAAATTGGATGTGCAGGATAAACGTCCGCATTCAGACGTTTTCAGATCTTGGAAGCAATTACTAATTTGGAGCATACTGTGAGTCGATCTAGATGGTCTTAGTTTAAGTGTTTGTTTCGTTTAAATTCTATATTTGAATTATGCAACATAAATTACGTACTCAATGATCATGCAATGTGAATGTGAGATTGATTGTTCGATTTCGAACATTGAAGGTCCAAAGTTCTTAATGTATGAATGTGAGATTTGAAGTGCTCCTTGTATGTGAACGTGATGAAATAAGTGCTTCTTAACTTGATTGTTAAGTGCCGGACCTAGTTTCGAAGGAAAATGTGAACATGCATGTGAATGAATGAATCATTCTCAACTTAAATGTTGAATGCTAGACTAAAGTCCGATGATATGTGAAAGTGACTGACTGATCATATGTGATTAATGCATTCCATTCTATGAATGCATAAAACATAAACACAGTTATGACCGAAGTCACCAGTGAAAAAGAGCTTAAAGCTCGATATGTGATAAGAGCCTCAGGATAATTGTACATGTACCTGGTATCCACTAAGGGATATGAGACATTATCTGATACAACTGGGTATCCACAAATTCGATGTCTATAGGTCACCTTTTGGGTTCGTTACAAGCCTATGAAGAGATGTTGAAGAAAATAGAAGAACTGGATGCTCAAGAGTTATAGGTGAAGTTGAATTTAAATGAAAAAGATGACAATCAATACCAAGGATGTAGTAGAGGATGAGGAGGTAGAGGTTGCGGTCGAGGTTGGAATCGTGGAAATCGTGGAAGAGGTAGAGGAGGCAAAAATAATTCAAATGACAACAAAGAGTCAAATTTTCAGCAACAATATCCAAGAAGACATGGTAGAGGTGGATCGTTTCAATGAGGTCGTGGTCAAATATCCAATATGCAATGTTACAATTACGAAAGATTTGGTCACTATGCAGTGGAATGTAGATGGAATTCAAATGAAAAAGAAATCGTAAATTGTGTTGAGGTTGAAGAAGAAGATGATGAAGCATCTACCTTGTTATTAATGTGCAATGGTGATAAAGAAGGTCTTGGTATCTCGACTCAGGAGTCAACAATCATATGACTAGTAATAAAAAGTTATTTTGTAGTGTTGATGAATCTATTAAAGGAAATATTTCTTTTGGTGATAAAACTAAAGTTCCAATCAAAGGTAAAGGAGAAATTTTGATTAAATTGAAGAATGAAGATCATCAGTTCATATCTTATGTTTATTATGTTCCTGCTTTGAAAACAAATATATTGAGTATGGGACAACTTTTGGGGAAAGGCTATGAAATATAGATGAGAAAGAGTGGATTGGTCACTAGACATGGAAAAGGAAGATTGATTGTAAAAGTGCCAACGTCGAAGAACATGATGTTCATATTGAAGATCAATAAAGATAGTCCCATATGTTTAAAAGCTACTACGAATGATTAGTCATGCACTACAAGAAATCAGTTATTTACCGACAGATAATACCGTCGGTAAACGGACGAATGAAACCGTTGTTAAAATGACCATAGTTAAAGTTAACGATGGACTTTTTATGTACTATTCCATCGGTAATTTACCAACAACCCAAAATATATTACCAACGGGCGATATTATATCGGTAAAAATTACCAACCGAAAAAAGTAAAGGGCATTTTCGTCAGTAACATGTAGCAACGGATGCATTTCTGTCGGTAAACCGAAGGTAATGGACAAGAAACGTCATCATACTTACCGATGGTGATAGTATTTCCATCGATAAAAAAGATTCAATTTTTGATGATATTTTTTATTCCGTCGGTAATAGGAGGTAAGAAATTTTTTTTAAAAATTCTAGTTTCATGATCTTGTGATAAAATGCATAATGTTAAGAGTTACCAATTATTTATGCATAATAAATAAATTTGTATATATATATATATATAATTTGATTAATCAGAAAATTAATTGATAATATAACGTTAAAATTATTTTAATTGATAATAAAAACATTACAATGTACATAACTTATGTTTGTAATTGAAAGAAAATGACAAGGACAAGCTAATGTTGTGGTGATCGTGGGTGCTCTGAACTGTTAAGCCTTCCCTTCAACTGTTTCATCTCCTGTCTAAGTTGAGCCATCTAATCAATCTGCTCTCTCATCTTAGCCATCTGCTCCATATGGTCTCTCATCTTATCCATTTGCTCCATCCCCACTATCATCTTAACCATCTGCTCCATCTTCTCTCTCATCTTAGCCATCTGCTCCATCTGCTCTCTCATTTTTGCCACCTGCTCCATCTCCCCTCTCATCTTAGCTTTCTGCTCCATGTGCTCCATCTGTTCATTCATGTTAGTCTCTTTCATGTGAGCTATCTGCTCTTCAATGTGTCCACTGTGGCCTAAAGCTTGGTTACTTCATTGCTATGCGTTGGCCTAGCAGATGCTACTGTATTAGACAGGGATGTTCGCATATGAACCTAGCCCGAATGTCCTTCCATGACGGTCCCTACCACCCACAACATCAAGATACGTCTGAGTCTCATCTACAAGTTGTTCCTCTTGAGACTGTCACTAAATGGTTTGTTGTATTTGGTCCTATTAGGAAGCAATGCTTACATTAGTAAGGGATTATTGATAAGAAATTATAAAAATGTATTAATTTCATATACATTCAACTCTCTATATCGGGTGTTGATAAATGTCACACCATCATGTTTCTTCATGTGGGTGTGCAAAAATAGCTGAATAGGTGTAGGCTTGATGCCCAATGACTTTTTCTACATGTATAACCTAAATTCTTAGATGTGAACTACAATTTATAAAAATTTTGGCAGAGTTTCCTATATTTTTATGATATTTGCCCCTTGTTGAACAAAGAAAATAACTTCACATAACCATATATGACACTAGGCACTTATACCATAATCATTATTTATAATACAGCAAAGAAAAATATATACAAAATAAGTGTTAAGTTTAGATACTTACAAGTCTATGTGCATGCTCGTGGTAGGTAATTGATCCTCCTGCATGTATAGGAAGACTCTCTCCCCCCGGGTCTCTATGTCTGTTGGCGGAGATATGCTCTGAGATGGGCATTGCCGCAGGTGATGTCTAATACCCAATCCAATGACTCCAAATTTCCTTCGAAAAATAACGCGATCGTACACCAGCCTTGTGTATCGCATTAATTAAGTTATGATAACGTGTATGAGCTTTCTTTTCCCATACTTTATACATGCTAGCGTCGAAACAAGAATCCTAGTAAAATTCTTTCTGAAATAAGAAGGAAAAAATTATATAATGTAATAATATTTATGTAATTTGTGTATATAAATCAATACAAAAAGAAAATAAATATTTATTGTACCTCAAACTCTTGAAAGTAAGATTGCTTTGTGGCCTCGGATATATTCTTCCACACATAATCCTCAGGATCAATTCTTTGCTTAATTGTGGAAGTCATATTTCTGGGACTCGGTCCAAACGGAACCAACCTAATATAACAAATTATTTTATACTATGAAAAACTGATAAACCTAAGACTTAATAAAAAGCAACTAGTGAGTAATGTGATTTCACTTACTGTTCATTGACAATTGTTATAAACTTTCTTCCATCAGGCCCCTCAGCTGCAGGTTGATGGGCATCTCCTCTATCCAATAAACAGGTATTGGATGATATATGAGATGGGGAAGGGGATGGTCTAGCATGAGGAGCAGTAGGTGATGTCTCATCTGCAACTGCCGACCCTGGAGGCAGAGGAGGTGAGTCAATGTGATTTGTAGACTGTGACAAACCACCTTCACAGTAAGTTGCTTCGAACATGGCTCTAAACCTCAGCTACATAACCTCACATTGTCTCTTTGGTCCCATATGTTTACCTGAAATTCAAATTTTTTCGATTTCTCTACAAATATTGTAACATCCCGTCCACGATGGGAAGGGTAAATTGGTAAATTGGGACCGGTTAGGTTGTTGCATTGCATATTCGAAATGTAATCATTCATTTGGCCTTTAATTGTAGAGGATTGAGTCTTTTCGCACATGCACATGTAGGTACATGCATTCATGACATTTTCCCGGCTTTTAATTGTGATACTGATATGAATTGTGAAATTGGAGATAATTAGATTTGATTATGATTTATTGGGAAATTTGGAAATAATTGGGCTTGTATAGTTGAATTGGTAATGTTTTAAAATGACCTTAAATTGATAGTGACCCTTAGGAATTTTTATGGAAATCAGGAGAAAGAGTCCGGACGGAAATTTTTCGAGTGACGAACTGAATGATTGTATAGGACCGAAATGATGGTCAAATGGCTATGGAAAATTAGTCATATGATTCTAGAAATTAGCATGTCGAGCCATTGAAATTTGGAGACAGATTAGACTGAAAATGATTGTGAAAAGAGAAAGAGATCTACTTGTATTG
>JANZLD010000004.1:18680594-18702665 GCA_026413575.1 Erythroxylum carthagenense | reverse complement strand
ACTGCTTCTTGAATCTTGCTTCTTGAATCTTGAAAGAAACGATTATTCAGTTGAGTTCTGTAACTAACTCAAACTGATTCTTTAATCGGACGTGATTTGCTTCCGTCTGCTTTTCATCATCTGCTTTTGCTTTCGTCTGCTTTTCATCGTCTGCTTTTTCTTTCGTCTGCTTTTCATCGTCTGCTTTTCATCGTCTGCTTTTTCTTTCGTCTGCTTTTTGGCTTTCGTCTGTTTTTCAACTATTGTCTGTTTTTCAATCTCCGTCTGCTTTTCTTCTATCGTTTGTTTTTTCAGCTTCATTTGCTTTTCTTCTATCGTCTGTTTTTCAGCTTCGTCTGCTTTTCTTCTATCGTCTGCTTTTTCAATCTCCTTCTGTTTTTCATCTATCGTCTGCTTTTTCAGCTATCGTCTGTTTTTCAATCTCCATCTGCTTTTCTTTTATCATCTGCTTTTTCAGCTTCATCTGCTTTTCTTCTATCGTCTACTTTTTCGATCTCCGTCTGTTTTTCATCTATCGTCTGCTTTTTCAGCTATCGCTATTTGTAATTCATCAAAATCATTTATGTAAAGTCATTTTGACTTAACAATATCAACATGAAGAATATTAGGTAACAAATTTCCTTAATTTAGTGTTTTTGTACATCATCTTGTTATCTTTTTTATTGAGATTAGTTGTTTATGTTCATGCTTTCTGAATTTGTTCATAAATAGAACTAAATTATTATGTGTTAGTTTTTGGACTATATTATTTGTCTTGATTAAATTGACTTCACAATAAAGTAGATAGTATTTCATTTTTTACATATATCAACTTATTTGTGAGCATAGTAGTTTTACAATTCTAATAGACTTCTGTTTTCTTTCTTTCTTTTTTTGTGGGATGGTGATGATTAGGAGTGGACAAAGAGGTACTTGGTGAAGGATTTTGGATCGCCCATACATATTAGTTTTCTTCATTATTAAGATTAATTCACTTAAATTCCATATGGAATGGTGGACAATATTGTAGATGGATATTTTATTTAGTGATTTTTTTTGCTTTTGTATTTTGAATATGTTAAAAGATTGAATTTTACAAGTCCTTATGGACTATATATTATATAAAAATGTCATTTTTATTGTTAATTTATCTTTGATAATATGTACGTAATATCTATATATTTCTTTTAATGTCTTATAGATGTTGACTACATAATAAGAAGAGCTTGATTTTACATTAAATAATATTGGTAACGAAAGAATAAATTATTGCTTTTATTATTACAAATTGTTTCCTAAAAAATCAGTTTGTTACCTTATAAAGAGTTAAAAGTGTTACAATATCTATTTAATATTGTTGCTATAGTTTGAAGCTAATGTGTTATCCTAGTTAAAACTTAAAGCAACATTTTTTTTGGTTGTTTAATCTTCTCCTTCTGTTGCCTTACACTTATTATATCGTCACTTCTTATATCGCTATGAATTATGTTGCCTTAAAACAAAGGCAACAATAATTTACTTATAACAATGATTTTTTCTGTTACCTAAAACACTTGTTGCTGTAGTGTAAAGTCTAAATTTGCATTAATATTTAAGTTGAAGTAGAGTTGGATAAAGTTGTTGAGGAAGAATTTTGTGTTACATGGCTAATGTGGCAAAGAATTTTTAGGGATGGACATGGTTTAATATACGAGCATGTTAGACCCCATTTCCATATGTGGTAGATACAGTAAGATTTCAACCTGAGATAAGGACATTGTCAAAACACATAATCATATTTTGAAAAAAAAAAATAGTGAGATGCAGGACTTTAAACATGACCATATCCTATGCCATGACCATATCCTATACCATGTCTATGATTGTAAGAAAAACATGTTTATAATGGATGACTAGTTAAAATCATGTTTAAGTTGAGATTGGTAATTGGGAAGTTCTACATATATCAACTAAATTTTACAATTAACTATATTTATATAAACTTAGTTTATATAAAAAAAAATTAACTGTTATCAAATTAATTTAATATGAGAATTAACCTCTTTTATTAAAATTAGTTAGTTAAATCCCATTAAAATCTCCTTATTTTCTTATTATTTATTATCTATTATATTCTTAATGCTCTTTTTTTTTCTGAACATGTCACAGACAAGTAGTTGTAGAAATATGAGCATAAAATGAACTTGGGGCATGGCAAATGACGGCTAAACAACCTTAGTAAATGCGATACAATAAGATTGTTAGTGTAGTAGGTGCTATCACCATAAGTTCAAAAGTTAAATGGGACAGGACCCAAATCTTCTTTTTTTTTTGGGTGCAATGGATGAGGAAACAAAGAGGACTAAGTCCTTAAGAATGCAATCGAGCTAGCATCATACTGGAGAAGCAAACCAAGACTTGGACTAGGGGAATCCCAAATAACCTAACATTGACAGCCAAAAGAACCTTGTTTAGCAAGAAAATCTGCACACTGGTTCCCTTCTCTAAAGGTATGTTGAATAGAGCAACACCACTCTCTCCCAAGGATTTGTCTAATATCATCCACAATGGCCAAATAATGATGAGTTAGAGGACATGTGCCCTTGATAAGATTAATCGCTTCAAGAGAATCAGTCTCCATAATCAATTGTCTATGATCACAATCCCAAGCAAGAGATAAACCATGATTTATAGCACAAAGCTCAGCTAGCAACAGATTGCATGCCTAGTGAACCCCGAGAAACCAACCAACCAACTCCCATTTTCATCCTTGATCAAACCACCAAATCCCGCATCTCTTAGATTTCCAATCAAACTACCATTCACATTAACTTTGACATAATCAGTGTTACGATACCCATCTGGTATTAGACATAGTAGCATGATCATCCACATGAAAATCCATCTGGCACTCATTCATGAGCTTCATATGCCACTTATATTGAGCAATAGTAGACATAACTTGATGTTGGATAAGCTCCTGGTTCCTTGCACACCATATAATTCATGCACCAGTTATGATAGTGAGTATATGGTCAAAAGAATGAGAAACATCCAGATTATGAGAGGATACCCACTCATCAATACTAGTAGCAAAAAAGGAAACATTTGAATTTCCAAGAATATGGAGCCACACCTGCCACACCTAAGAAAAATCACGAAGAGCATGGATAGTAGTCTCCATATACTTACCACATCGAAAGCACGTAGGTGAAATGGCCATACCATGCTCAAAATGTAACATATTAGTAGGAAATTTTTGCCTCCTAATATGCCACAAGAAGAAGCAAAATTTCTGAGGGATATTTAGCTTCCAAATTCTGAACCATTGCTTGTGAGGATCAGCAGGATAAAGGACTCGAGAGATGTACTCATACCTTGATTTCACAGTATAGCTACTAGACTTGGTCTCTCCCCAAATCAAAGTATCTATAACCATCACATTACGAGGCACAGAAATAGCAAGGATGCTTCTCATCAAATCCCTTCCCAAAGGTGTGTGAAGATGAGAAAGGTGCCAGTCTTTGTACACATGAAGGATGTCATTGATCGAAAAACTAAGATCATGATTGTCAATATATTGAACTTGTCCACAAATAGGTAAGTCACCAACCCATCTGTCATTCTACAGAGAAATAAGCTCTTCATTACCAATTTTTCAAGGAAAACCATCCTTCAGGTAAGGAATAGCCTTTTGAATTGCCTTCTAACTTGGAGAAGCAGAAGCGACACTATATTGCGCATAAGAGTGGCATTATACAAATACTTACCCCGCAAGACATCAACCCAAGGAACAATAGACCATACCAATTTGCCTAATATGGCAATATTATTTTCTCTGGCCATTCAAATACCGAGCCCACCTACATCTTTAGGGCTACAAACAACCTCCCACTTTAAGCAATGAAAACCATGACTTGTACTAGGTCGCCAAAGAAAGTCATGACAATGCTTATCAGCCATATCATAGGTTCTAGTTGGCAGCCAATAAGTTTGCATAGTGTAGAGAGGAATTGTAGATAGTGTAGATTGAACTAAAGTGAGACGACCAGCCTTGTTCAGCAATTTGGCTTTCCATCTTTGCAAACGGTTATGAATTTTAACCAAAACATGCTTAAAATCTTTCTTTTTATTTGTCCCATTTAGAGGCACCCCAAGATAGTTCCCTAACTCCAAAGTAAACTTTAAGTGGAGTTGATGCTGCAATGTCTCTTGGCAGTGCCTAATAATATGAGGAGAAATAAAAGTTTTAGACTTCTACTCATTAATCTACATCCCAGAACAGGCACAAAATTGTTGAATAGTATTTAATACCACCCTACATCCCTAGACAGTAGCATAGGAAAATAAGAGAACATCATCTGAAAAAAGGAGATGAGAGATAGCTGGACTATCCCCAATTAGCTTGATAGGTTTCCATTGGTTAGACACAACCTTATTTGAAATCAGCATAGAGAGCTTCTCCATGCAGAGAACAAAAGGTTATGGAGATAAAGGGTCCCTTTGCCGCAAACCACCTTTAAGTTCAAACTCTGGGAGGCACGCACCATTCCATAAAATGGATAATCGTGAACTAGAGACACGATATAATAAAAGAAATGATCCTCAACAGAAAATTGAAATCAAGCAAGGTTTGCCTAAGGAATTTCTAGTCAACTCTATCATAAGCTTTAGCAAGATCAATCTTCATAGCCAAATAACCCTCCTTCTTTTCAGATTTCCAGATGGTATGGACCACCTCTTTGGCCAAGATAATATGCTCAATAGCAGTTCTCCCTGAGATAAAAACCCCTTGTATAGGATGAATAATAGATTCCAGTATAGGCCTAATATGTTAGTCAATCACCTTGGTGAGGATCTTGTAGCTCACATTACATAAGCTAATTGGATGAAATTGAGACATAGAGATAGGTTGCTCATCCTTAAGAATAAGAACCACCCTAGTTTTAGTGATGTTCTTTGGACAAACACCAGCATTAAAAGCCTCATTAACCATTCGAAAGATGCTATCTCCAATTAAGTGCCAATTTTTTTTATAGAAAACAGGATGAAAACTGTCAGGACTAGGGGCTTTATAAGACTTCATAGAATGGACAGCAGCAAAAACCTCCTCTTTTGAAATAGGAGCCGAAAGAGTAAGAGTAGCATCCCTAGAGATCCTAAGGAGATCATGATTTTGAGGAAAGGGCATAGAAATATCATTAGTATAACAGAATAATTCCAGAAAGTAAGTCAATACCTTAGATTGGATATCAGCTTCCTCCATTATCCAAGAGCCATTTGGAGCACGAAGTCGTTTAATCTTATTTCTTTTACATTGAGAAATAGTCATCGCATGGAAAAATCATGTGTTTCTATCACCGTGGCGTAGCCACTACACACGAGATTTTTAGTACCAGAAAGTCTCTTCCTGATGAAGAGTATCATTATACTCAGTGATTAATTCCTGCTCCAAATTAATAAGGGGGTCAAATTGTCTAGAGCCAAAAGCTTTCTGAATGCCATCTAATCAAGCAAGAGTTCTCCTCTTCTTCTGAAAAATATTTCCAAAGACAACTTTGTTGAACGTAAGAGCAGCCTCTTTAACATTGTTTAGGGCCATAGCAAGGGAAGAATGGTCTTTATTCCATGCATCTCAACAACTTTATGGAACCCATTATGTAAAGTCTAAGACTCCTAAAAATGAAAAACCCTAGCTGAAGTAGGAGGAACATATCCATAGAGTTTCAACAAGATGGGGTTATGATCAAAATGAGTGCGTGGTAGGTGATGAAGAGATGCCTCCGGGAGCATCAAATGCCAAGCAGAATTACAAAGCACTCTATCAAGGCGAACATAAGTAGAAAAGTATCCATTATACTTTTGGCAATACGTGAAGTGGGAGCCCTTATACCCAAGATCCAAAAGATTACACTTATCCCAATTTTTTCAAAACTTTTTAGCCCTTTACATAGAAAAAAGCCGGCCTAGCTTCTCATTAGAACATGGATAATCATTGAAGCCCCTAATGAGAAGCTAAGGATGATTAATAATGTCACTAAGACGAGCTATCTCTTGCCAAAGAAAGACTTGTCCTAATGCTTGGGGACTAGCATAAACTACCATTATGAACTAAGCATTGGCAATCCATCAAGAGCTAGTAAGTGAAAGAATTGTTTATGTGAGACCAAGACCTCGATCTTAATAGAAGAAGAATTCCATAAGCACCAAATACCTCCCGAAAATCCCGAGGCATCCACTCTTGCAACATGTTCATAACCTAGTGTGTAAGAAACCTTACCTGCCCGTATTCCATAATAATCAACATATCCACCTGATTACTCCGAACAAGCTCTTTTACATAAATAGTAAAAACTGCATTTGCCACTCCCCATCAATTCAAGAGAAAATATTGAGGCTATTAATCCTTAAAAAATTAAGAAAAAGAGTGAAAGCACCCCAAGAAAAACTACTTGGAACCATATCCACATCCACGCCATCAACTGTGGAACTCGACTTTGCTATATCACTATCCATTGGACCCAAAGACCCACCACCACTGCTCTTAGAAACAATCTGTGAAGGGTTTTGTCCAAGGTCAGGAGGATCATTATTATGTGTAACCTGAATTTGCTTCGAGGGGCTACGATGCAAGATAGCTGAAGAATTAGGCGGAGGAGGAAAATTCTAAAAAGCCTGGAAAAATTGAGCTACAATATATTTAAATATAATGGGGTTTGTGATATGGTGTTTATTAGGAAGTGGAGAAATAATCCTTGAGGGCCTTATATGGGTCGTGGAGGAGATACCAGTCACTAATTTAGGCCTTTTGTCATTAGTAATACTAGGTCCAGAACTAGGCTCTTTATTATTATCTCGTGTAGAGGGTCTAAAAGGGCTTTTGGGCTTGTGATTTACCGTTTGTCTTCTAGGTTGTCTATCAGGTTTCTTCCCACCACTTGTGCTGCCAACATCAAAAGTAAACTCAGAGATGGTCTCATTTTCATGGCCTAAAACAGAAAAGGCATGTAGCTCATTATCATCAAAATCTTTGTCATTTAAAATCATATATCGATTAGTATTTTGACACTGATTCTTCAGAGTGAAATATGCAAATTTTGCCTGGGAATATTTTCTAGATTTCTTCTTAACAATCATCCACGATCCTAGCCCAAGATTCTTGCCATTGTTGTCATCGACAATCTTTGTTGGTGCATCTGGGTGAGAACTAGCTAACGACTACTCAACAATGGCAACTGCATGTAAACTGGCACCCATATCCTAATCAATGGCTTCTGGTGGACGAGCCTCCACATCCTGAGCAAAGTTGCTTGCCAAAGTAATTGGGCAAATACTATCCTTGTGGCCATATTTTCCACATTAAAAATAGATAGTGTGAAGCCCTTCATAATCAACATAATAGGTCCTGCCCGTTAGCCCCTGAATTTTTTCTTTAGTTAAGCATGATTTAAAATGACTTATGAGGTTTTGATAGATTTAATTTTTGGAGTTATTATTATGTCAAAGTTAGTAGGATTTATTGCATGGGTTAATGGAATTAAAGTACTAAGGTAATAAAGATGTTCAAGGGTATTTTTGGAAGATCACTTAAGATTAAAAGAACATAAGCTTATAAGGAAGGGTAAAATGGACTTTTTGGGCTCATTAAGGGTAAAAAGGGGAAGAAGAATATGATGTCTTGCTTGTTAAGAAGAGAAAAACATGAATTGAAGGGAGAGAAGAATGAAAAACGAAAATAAGAGAGAAGAAGAGGTTTCGGCGAAAGAGGAAAAAGAAGAGAAGACAAGTTAGGGTTCATCTTTTCTAAGTCTTCAAGAGAGATTTTGAGGTTGTTCAAGAAGAGAAAAAGGTTGAGGAAGAGAAGAGCTTCAATTAGAGCTAAATATCTCTTTATTTGGTGAAGATTTAAGGTAAGTTTGATTTTAATCCTTTGGATTTTTCGAAGAGTTTTGATTTATGAAACTTAAGAAATGTTTGGGTTTTAGTATTCTAGAATCGATTTTGGTGAATGTGTCTTGTGGGTTCTCAATTGAAATTCCTATTAAATGGAATTTTTGGCTATTGTTCAAGGAAATCAATGAAGGTAAGAGGAGCAAGGGGAGAGGTCTCTTTGAGTAAGTTTATGAGTAAGGATTTCAAGGTGGGTACATGTTTGTAATAGCATAAATAAACTACTAAATATTTTCTTTGAATCAAGGAAGATTAATGATTTCAATTGCATCATAGATGTTACATTTATTGTTTCTTGAATTGATTGTGAAATTTTTATATGTTGGGTATATGAAATGTGTTGATTATTTATGAAAAAAGACTTTGAAAAGATAAATTTTTATAAAATTAGGTTTTCAGAAACGGTTTTTGAAATATCTCTTGTTCATAAAAAATAAGATTCCAAAATGTGCCATTTGGTAAACGGTTTTCAATTCATGAATTACACGTTATGTGGGTTTGATGTAGTTCATTCAAGTATGTCACGTGCACGTTGACCAAGTTAAAGGCTTCTCTCGCCTGCTCGCTAATAGCACGAAGCTCCTTCATAGACTCCCTCATATTTACGTCTACGTAAAACCACTATGTAGGATTGTGATAGTACGTTAAGTTTACGACTACACATGACCATTATGTGGAAATGTATAGTTCGTCATGTTTATGGATCTACCCAAACCATTCTGATGTACTTATGTGCTTATGATATGTTAACAAGTTTGATGCATACATTGTGAAGTTTGGTTATGAATTTGAGAATGATACGTTTTATGAATTTAATTAGAACTTTGTATTGACAAATTAACATTTCAAAGGTTTTGCTTAATTTTCTGTTATAAACTTGTTAGCCATGAGCTTTCAAGCTCACCCCCATTCCATCTCATCTCCAAGTGATGAGTAGGAGATCAAGTGATCGACAGTCTAGGCATCACTCCAAGTTACATATGTTGTATTTTAAGCTAGATTTTGTAACCATGAGGCTTTAGTCACATTTCAAGAATTATTAGTTCAAGTAACTTAAGCATTTTTGGAATTTTGAGACATTGATGTATTATAGCTTCAAATTCCCATTAAAACTCTGTAAAAACACTTATCTTTTGATTTTAATGAAATATGGATTGTGTTTAGATGATGTTGAGTTGAAATTAGGTATACTTGAAGTTATCAACATAGGACGATGAATCTTGAACATGAATTATTATTATACAAATAAGTGAGATATTGTGGAAAAGAAAGATAGGATTTTTGTTAATGATGAGAATTTGTTGTAGGTGATGAGTCAAATGAGTTGAGATTAGAGAGTTTAATGAAATAATGTTGGTAGTTGAATGGTTATGCTTATGACATTCCAAGTTTGTACAATGCAAATTTCAAGTTTTCTATAGGGGTAAAATTCGTGTTTTGACTTTAGGAGAAAATCTGTATTAATCTAGGTTGAATTAGACAAAGTTATCTTCCTAAAAGTTGTATCTTATCTTTTTAGCTTTCCAAAAGTATATAATATGAAAGTTTTGGACATTGGAGTTAAGAGATATGGTCATCAGAAGTTTGTGATGCTGCATGGGCTGGACATACGAGACATCTACATTAATTGGAAAATTTGATCATTTTGGAGGAAAAATATCTTTATAGGGTCTTCATAGAATTTGTAGGTCTAGAAGTCCTCTTCAAAACCATCTTTGAATAACCTTAATTCGATTTTTCTAGTAAAATTTATGTCATTTTTACCAATACAAGTCGGAAGAAGAAAAGGAAAAAGGGGGAAGTTGCGATTGCGACCCCGCGACTTGTTGCTGTCGCGATGAATACCTCTGACTCTTTTGGCCATAACTTTGTCATCCGACCTCCAAATAACCTAATTTTTAAACCAATGGATTCTTAACACATTTCTCTATCTCTCCATAAACATTTATAGCTTTTGGTATTGATTTGAAAAAGATCGATTGAATCAAATTGAGGGTATCAGTTATAAGAGCACGAATTGGATATTTTACTGAATATACTTTGGTATTTGGATGATCTATTGACCTATAGAGTTCCAAATGTGATTATTCTTGTTTCTAAATAAACTAGAGACATAGAGCTACAAATATTTTGAAGAAATTGAATTTTAATTCAGTCTTTAAGACTTTCAATTTCTGGGTGGAATTTGATTATAATGTATAGTTTCAATTTAATAACAATCAGGAAATGTTTGAAGTATAACTTTCATATTTCTGAACCAAATTAAATGATTTTGGTGTCATTAGAAACTTAGAACAATGGGGAACAAATGTTGTGAAGAATTCAAATTGTAATTCTTGTTGGAGGTTTCCCAAAATCTTTTCTAAAATAGGAGAAATGAGTGTGTTTTTTATGTTTGACTGGTTTGGGCATGCCACTCTTGTGAGATGCGCGTTTGGATGTCACTTAAGATGTCGAGCCCATGACTCATGAGAGCGGAGTCCCAACACTTAATGAGCCGCAAAATATTACTTCATTATAAGAATAGTTCAAAATTAGGGCCCAACACTCATGGTATCAAAGAATGAAGATGAACTGACGTTGGCTAAGGAGGGTTCATTGAAGTAACCCTACAAAATAATACACTCGTTCAAGTCTTATGATATTCCGCAAGAGTTGGGCTCCAAAAATGGGATCCAACATGTTATGGTATCAGAGCGCCGAGGTTTAGTTTCTTACATAGGCATTTTTGGAAATATGTATCAAGTTACATGTAATTTGGCATGTCTTAGCATGTAGCAGCAACTGATCCTTAGTCTAAGATGCATGTGTGTATAAGTTACACGCATGAGTAATTGTTAAAAGTTTGACCTAATAGAATTAGTGACAAAAATGATTCTCTTCCATGATATAAGAAAAGGAAAGTTGTGGATAATTAGAAATGAGAAATAGTACATGGGTAAATATGATAGAAGATGATTCAACATATTTGTAATAGGGGATGCATTGTTAAATATGACATCAATATTGTATTGTGAAGGTATACCATTGAATTTGATATGGATGTGAATATATTATCATGGATTGTTTGAGGAAAGTAGGGAGATAAGTAGAAATGATGGGATTAAAGTGTACAAGCAGAATGTAAGGAAAATATATATTGTTATGATCTTAAGAAGATGAAATTTGAACTGAAGTGGTTGTTTGAATAATATGACAAGAGTTATGATCCACCATAAGAATATATTAGTAGAATTGAGATTACAATTTCATGATGATTATACATCTATAATTTTGAATTGATTGCGAATATTCATATTTAAGATGTAATGAAGGATAATTGAAAGATGAGATGAATGATAGCGACATATTTACAAGTTCAAAAGGTTAAGTTGAATTGTTATTGATCACATATGTATTATATGTGTGGAGATGATATAGGAAGCAATCTATGACTTATTGGATATTTGTTAGTCATAGTTCTCATAGTTTAAAGTCTAAAAGGAACTAGAGTAATACATGAAAGTGCTTATAATGATCAATCGGGAATAGATTGAGATTGTTGATGATGTTACAATGAGTAATGAATTCGAAGATAAAGAGAAGAATATCATCTAGGATCAATGGAGATCAAAGTATCAATTGTGTAAGATATAAATTTGTGAATTGTTGGAGATAAATATGTGGACAAAATGGGATGACTTTGATGATACATACCTAAGCATACGCGACAGTAATTATGTTTACTACTTCATTGAGTTTTGGTATTTAGAATGTTATGACCTTATAAGAACGATAGAAATTGGTCTTCCCGAGGTATTAAGGATGGCTGATAATGCGATGATGATAACAGTTGATTGATAAACATTACACGAACAGTATAGATGATAGTAGCAAGAAATCTTCTTTCGAAAAAGAATTTCATTGAATTAGGTTAAGCAAATTAGTCAGTTTATATTCAATGAAAGAATAAATTGGAAATGAATACAGAATGATTCAAAAGTAAATACTGGAGTCAGATCTCTAACGGAGACTCAAGCAAAAGAGGTAGAATATACTACTGAGAATGTATACAGTTTTGTTTGATGTAAAGTATCCAACTATATGAGTGGATTCCTGAATTTGAGGAGACATTAATTACTAATATGAGGAGTATATAGGTCCACGTTATATTCTGTGTAAATATGTTTGGGAGATACAAATTTGACTTGATGAATGTGTTACAAACACAGGAAGTTAAGATTGAAAATAAATTAAAATGTGCAGAGAAATTAGTATGAATGAGCGGACAGTAGAATAATTCGATGTGAAATCAGAGGAAATCGAATGAATTAAGAAAATCATTCGAGAAAGAAAGTCAATTGGGAAATTGAAAATAACATGAGACAATGTTACCTCATTGAGGAAGTAGTTATTTAAGTCATTATGAGAACTAATCATGTGCGTGTGGAGCTTTGGAAATATTTGTTCAAGTTAACAAATGCCCTGACAGTACTATGGTATTAAAGATTAAAGCAATCCAAGTAAATTTTGATGATCTATTAAAGGTATTCAAAAAGTTGAGAATAATAGTTTGAATACTTAAGGAAAAACATGTAAATCGTGTGAGTAATGAAAGTAAAGAGAATTTTAAAGAAATTATAATACCGATATTAATTATATCATTTGGATTTGGAGATTTTATAGTATACAAAGATGTTATATAAGATATTTGGATAAAATCCAATGCAGCATAATAAAGTTATTTTATATGTATAGAGACAACTAAAGTCTTATAAGTTGATTATTTGATACATGATCTAGAACTGCTATAGTAGGGATTGCTTTGAAAGTTTGGGGATAGTATATGTATAGGAACATCTTGGATACACACACACACACACACACACACACACACACACACACACACATACATATACAGATCATTAATGTTTGAGGTAATTATTGAGTTGAGAGAATTGAATACGAGACTGAGACAATGGATATAAGTATTGAAAGACTATGATTGTGCAAATGAGTAGTTCCCAATAAAGTTAGTATTGTATCTGATACATTAAGCAGAAATCCCAATAGCAGTGAAGCACGAATTCAGATATTAAGGTTATCAAATCTAGTGCAAAAAGGAGCATAGAATGTGGAGTTGAATTTTGGGCAAATCAAGTACTATTTTTTATGGAATTGAAGATCAGTTTCACATGAAAGGATTAACAAAGCCCAAATTGAGGATTTAGAAATTGTGAATCTTATTGAGGAATTGAAAATAGACATAAATTTTGAGTTTGAATAGGAAGAATGATACATTGTGATGGAAATAAGAAGTATATGTACCGATAAAGATGATTAAGCAAAAAGATTCTTTGATAAGCATAAATAACAACCCATAATATACATCCTAGTAGGAATGCACCAAAACGACATTTAGTGGCTAAGAATGTAGAATCAAATGATTGAATTTTGATTTTGTCGATGGTCTTAACTGTTAGAGATATGTTTAAACCTTATATTTTGGGAGTTCATAGGAACAGGAGATTAATGCATAGTTCTATTTGACTTTAAGCATTGCAATCATTATCATAGTGATAACATTAAATACCGTGCGGCATTATACAACAGCAAGAGTTGTCCGCCTTTATATTTGGATGAATGAGGTCAAAGATGGTCGAAGGCTAGAATTGATTCGAGGTCTTGCTGATAAGCGAAATTGATCTGTGTTAAAAATTAAATGACACGAGAAAAATGAATGAATCAAGTGGATCAACACCAAAGGTATGGGATATAGTGAGATAGAAATAAGAGTAAAGCGTACTGACACTATAAAGATGTGAACTATGAAGCGAATGATGGAATGTTTATGAGAGTATCACCTTCTCAAGGTGTGCTTAGATGGAGTGCAAGATGTGCTCAGGTTAGGGTAAAGAAGCAACTAAGCTTAGATTTTATTGGCCCATATAAAGTTATTAACAGCCGAACTATTGAATTATGATTTAGTGTTACTAACAAAGATGTTTCATATTCATAATGTGTTATATCCAAGTGCACTAAAAAATATCGATATGATCTAATATAGGTGTTATCGACACAGGAAGTCGAAAAATTGTGAGTAATCTAAAATATATTGAGGAAATAGTTAAGATAGTGTGATATCTAAATAAGTCATGGAAAGATTCATTAAATCCATTAACTAGGGTGATTTGAAAGAAACTATTCGAGTAATAAAGTTAAATGGAAAACAGAGGAGCATAAGAGGTAGCATACCCTTACCTCATGATCAGTTAGATAAGAATTTTGATGATGAAATTCTTTTAAGAGGGGGAGAAATGTTGGCCCCTAGATTTTTTTCTCTAGTTAAGCATGATTTAAAATGAATTATGAGGTTTCGATAAATTTAATTTTTGGAGTTATTATTATGTCAAAGTTAGTAGGATTTATTGTATGGGTTAATGGAATTAAAGTACTAAGGTAATAAGGATGTTTAAAGGTATTTTTGGAAGATCACTTAAGGTTAAAAGAACATAAGCTTATAAGGAAGGATAAAATGGACTTTTTAGGCTCATTAAGGGCAAAAAGGGGAAGAAGAATATGTTATCTTGCTTGTTAAGAAGAGAAAAATGTGAATTGAAGGGAGAGAAGAATGAAAAACAAAAATAAGAGAGAAGAAGAGAGGTTTCGGTGAAAGAGAGAAAAGAAGAGAAGACAAGCTAGGGTTCGTCTTTTCTAAGTCTTCAAGAGAGATTTTGAGGTTGTTCAAGAAGAGAAAAAGGTAGAGGAAGAGAAGAGCTTCCATTAGAGCCAAATATCTTTTTATTTGGTGAAGATTTAAGGTAAGTTTGATTTTAATCCTTTGGATTTTTCGAAGAGTTTTGATGTATGAAGCTTAAGAAATATTTGGGTTTTAGTATTCTAGAATCAATTTTGGTGAATGTGTCTTGTGGGTTCTCAATTGAAATTCCTGTTGAATGAAATTTTTGGCTATTGTTAAAGGAAATCAAGAAGGCAAGAGGAGTAAGCGGAGAGGTCTCTTTGAGTAGGTACATGTTTATAATAGAGTAAATAAGCCACTAAATGTTTTCTTTAGATCAAGGAAGTTTAATGATTTCAATTGCATCATAGATGTTGCATTTATTGCTTCTTGAATGGATTATGAAATTGTTATATGTTTGATATATGAATTGTGTTGATGATTTATGAAAAGACTTTGAAAATGATTCCTTTTGAAAAGATACATGTTTATAAAATCAAGTTTTCAGAAATGGTTTTCGACATATCTCATGTTCATGAAAATAGGATTCCAAAATGTGCCATTTGGGCAAACGGTTTTCAATTCATGAATTACATATTATGTGGGTTTGGTGTAGTCCATTCAAGTATGTCAGGTGCACGTTGACCAAGTTAAAGGCTTCTCCAGCCTGCCAGCTAGTGGCACGGAGCTCCTTCATAGACTCCCTCAAGTTTATGTCTACGCAAAACCACTATGTAAGATTACGATAGTATGTCAAGTTTATGACTACACATGACCATTATGTGGAAACGTGTAGTTTGTCATATTTATGGATCTACCCAAACCATTCTGATGTGCTTATGTGCTTATGATATGTTAACAAGTTTGATGCATACAGGATTTGTAGTTTGTGAATTTTGGTTATGAATTTGAGCACGATACATTTTATGAATTTAATTAGAACTTTGTATTGACAAATTAACATTTCAAAGATTTTGCTTATTTTTCGTTATAAACTTATTACCCACAAGCGTTCATGCTCACCCCCATTCCTTCTCATCTCCAGGTGATGAGTAAGAGATCAAATGATCGATAGTCCAGACATCACTCCAAGTTACATATGTTATATTTTAAGCTAGATTTTGTAACCATGAGGCTTTAGTCGCATTTCAAGAATTATTAGTTTAAGTAACTTATGTATTTTGGGATTTTAAGACATTGATGTATTGTTTCTTGAAATTCCCATTAAAGCTTTCTAAAAATTCTTATCTTGTGATGTTAATGAAGTATGGATTGTGTATAGATGATGTTGAGTTGAAATTAGGTATACTTGAAGTTATCAACTTGAGATGACGAATCTTGCACATGAATTATTGTTATACAGATAAGTGAGATATTATGGAAAAGAAAGATATGATGTTTGTGAATGATGAGAATTAGTTGTAGGTGATAAGTCAAATGAGTAGAGATTGGAGAGTTTAATGAAACAATATTAGTAGTTGAATGGTTATGCTCATGACATTTCAAGTTTGTATAGTGCAAATTTCAAGTTTTCCATAAGGGTAAAATTGGTATTTTGATTTCAGCAAAAAATATTTGTATTAACCTAGGTTGAATTAGACAAAATTATCTATTTGAAAGTTATAGCTTATCTTTCTAGCTTTCCAACGGTATATAGTATGAAATTTTTCGGCATTGGAGTTGAGAGATATGATCATTAAAAGTTTGTGATGCTACGTAGAATGGACATGTGGGACAGCTACATTAATTGGAAATTTTGACCATTTTGGAGGAAAAATATCTTTATAGGTCTTCATGGAAGTTATAGTTCTCGAAGTCCTCTTCAAAATCGTCTTTGAATAACCTTAATATGATATTTTTAGTGAAAGTTATGCCCTTTTTACCAATACAGATCGAAAGAAGAAAAAGAAGTCGCGATCGCAACTCTACAGATTTTCGTGCAAATCACGACTGCGACTTGTCATGATCGCGCAGTTCTGAACGCCTCCGACTCTTTTAGCTATAAATTTGTCATCTGACCTCTAAATGACCTGATTTTTGAATCAATGAATTCTTAACATATTTCTCTATGTCTCCATAAAAACTTATAGCTTTTGGTATTGATTTGAAAAAGATCAATTGAATCAAAGTGAGGGTATCAATTAGAAGAGTATGAATTGGATATTTTACTGAACATACTTCAGTATTTGGATGATATCTTGACCTATAGAGTTTCAAATGAGATGATTCTTATTTCTAAATAAACTAGAGACATAGAGCTACAAGTCTTTTAAAGAAATTGAATTTTAATTCAGTATTTAAGACTTTCAATTTCAGGATGTAAGTTGAGTATAGTGTACAGTTTCAGTTTAATAACAACTCGGAAATGTTTGGGGTATAACTTTCAAATTTATGAACTAAATTAAATGATTTTAGTGTCATTAGAAACTTAAGATAATGGGGAACAAATGTTTTGAAGAAGTCAAATTGTAATTCCAGTTGTGAGTTTCGTAAAATCGATTTTGAAATAGGAAAAATGAGTTTGTTTTTTATGTTTGACTGGTGTGGGCACACCACCCTTGTGGGATGCGCGTTCAGATGTCACTTAAAACGTCGGGCCCGTGACTTGCGAGGGCAAAGTCCCAAAGCTTAATGAGTAGCATAGTACTACTTCAGTATAAGAATAGTTCGGAATTGGGGCCCAACACTCATGGTATCAAAGAATGAAGATGAACCGATGTTAGCTAAAAGGGTTCATTGAAACAATCCTACAAGATAATACGCATGCTCAAGTCTTATGATATTCCACAAGAGTTGGGCTCCGAAAATGGGGTCAAACACTGCCATCAATTTCAACTTGTCCAACTAAGGGTTTATCTAATTCAATCTCGACACATACCCTAGCAAAACGGCCACGATTAACAAGCGTGGTATTCTTGTCAACTTTAATCGGACGACCAATACCTATCCCCAATGCCATTAGAAGATCCTCATCATAATACTAAACTGAGACATTAGGAAAGCAAACCCAAACAGAAGTAGAATTAGCAGCGGCGTGAACAGATACAAACCCTGGTGTCCACAGTTGGGTATTGAGGTAATGATTGAAAATCAGCGATGGACCACCTTCCATCGCATGATCAAAATCAGGTTTGAAATCAAACTTAATCAGGAAATATTCATGGCCAAGATCAAGGACATCAAAACCATCCGATGGCTTCCCTAGCTGCTCAATTTTTGAGTACAAGATCCTATATGTAATATTACGACCAAGCAAGTTTACAGCAATTGCTTGTCACCATAAAGTTTCCAGAGACTTCATATATTTAGGATCAACCTAAATCGTTAGAAATTGACTATTGCCATCTTTAAAGTCCTTCTTCACTATCCCTTCTGTGATTAAATCTACTGGAACCCGATCTCTAGCATCATATTCCAATTCCTTGATGCGTTCCCCATTTAATACTTTGTCTTTCCATGAAACCATGTTACTGCTCATAGCCCTGTTGCCATGAGAGAACTGACCCAAAGGATTTATGAGTGGTTGATCTAGTGGTGGATCTGGTGGTCTATTCTCTTTGGTTGGACAAGGATCAGTTGGGGCAAGATGTTAGGGCAAGATGTTCACAGGATGTTCTAGGATTCATTCTCTAACTTATTTCTAGCCTTCCTCCAATGAAGTACAAGGACCCAAATCTGGTACATGGAATCATACAGTGGAAATAGAACTTTCTCACCATGAGTTCCTTGCCAATTTCAAGTCAGAACAAGCACATCGAAATTCCATGTCCCTCCTAGAGATTAACATCATTTTCAGTGGACGAAAATTGTCCAAGATTTTAATCTTGAAAAGTAAACAAAGATTAAAACAATTTTAATCAAATTTCCAGTTCAAAAGCAAAGCTATTCGCCGCATTCCAGTGTGCCGGTGGTGTACCAAGCTCATCAGTCGCAGGTTAGAGAAACCTTTGCAGCTCCAAACTCATTTGCTCTTTGCTTGTCTGGTTCTAGGTCAGCTCCAGGAGTAGGCTTTATTGGTTCTCCTGGGCCTTACATTTTTTCGCCGGGAATAGACATGTCAAAATCGCTTACCTACACACCATTATTAGTGAACCCAGTTCAAGTCACCGTGATAACGATTTTTGGTCGCCCTTCCGATGAATATTTCATTGGATTGACTTCAATAAAAGTCAACGGGAAGGTTGTGCAGTTAAACAAAACCCTCCTTGCCATTGATTCAGATACAGGATATGGCGGGACCAAGATCAGCACCGTTGTTCCCTACACCACGTTACAGACCTCAATTTATAATGCGTTTACAGAAGCTTTCGTTAGAGAATCCTCTGCTATGAATCTCACCGTAGCCAAACCTGTCAAGCCGTTCAAATTCTGCTACCAAGCAAAAGGGATCATCAATACACGACTGGGACCTGCAGTGCCGATCGTTGATCTTGTGTTGCAGAGCGAAAGCGTGAATTGGAGGATCTTGGGAGCAAATATGATGGTGAAGGTGACAAGCAAGCATGTGGACTTGTGGTGCTTGGGATTTGTGGATAGTGGGGCCAATCCGAGGACTCCAATCGTGATTGGTGGACATCAAATAGAGGATAATCTTCTGCAGTTTGATTTGGAGTCGAACAGATTGGGATTTAGCAACGCACTTTTCGAAGGGACGACGTGCGCTAACTTCAACTCCACTAAAAGTCCTTAATTTAACTCAACCTATCCAACTGGGAATAGAATTTTATGCAGTTATTTAGTTAATGGACTTAAATCATAAGTTGATAATGAAGAAGCAGAATTTTGTTCTTACGTCTAGAATCCATCCACTGGCTCATCAGCAATAGCATACGGTTAATGATATACATGACCGGTTTCTTGGCATTAAGACAAAGCCTACATTAACTGATGTCAGTACGTCTATGTTATTTGAATTATTCAGGTCATTCTTTTAACATGACTATCACAAGTTGCAACTTCCAAACAAAAGAAAAAAGACATAGAAGAAAATAGGCATTTATATGAACTTATTGGAGCGGAATGGTTGGCATGTTATGCGGTTCCTTTTATAATCTTTATCCTTTAGCTTATACCATTTTCATGTTCAAAGGCGTAAACTTGTCCTTGTTACAGAAACTAAACCACCTTTAACGCTTCATATTATTGACCACGAAGCCCGATTTCTTTCTTGTTTTTAATATTATATGCTACAATGTACTACATAACAACTTAATATATAATAAGATAATGATTTGAGTTGCAGCTTTAAAGAATGGGACGAAGGAGTTCTTTTAAAATATCAACTTGAAGATAGCAAAACCATGGGTTTGAATTGGAATAATTTGTAAATTTAATATTTAATATTCTAAACAATATTTCAAGTCTAGAATTCTCCCAAGATTGTCTATAACACAATTTATTCAACCCATTCAATTATGATTCATATTATAATAGAGAGAAATAAACACTAACCTTGATCCATTTCAAATTCATGTCTACAATGATAGATCTTTAATCCTTTTGATTGCAAACACCTTCTCTACCCAAAGACTTTATTCACTCTCCTTGTGCTTTTATTTGTTAACATGTCTTTCCAATGGTGCAAGAACATATCTTTTCATTGGTAACTGTTAACATGAATAGAGACAGAGGGAAGAATTCTTTTAATTATAATAAAATCCTAGTGATTTTAATGCTCTCCATAAGCCCAATAACCATTGTATGGGCCCATCTTGTATTATAATCAACCCAAGTCATATGGGTCAACTACCTTTATGATTATTAAATTAATCTAACAATCTCCCACAGTTAGTCTATGTCACGACTTGATGATCCAACAATATAAGTGTACACCATCTATTGAATCTACCAAGTCATCAAACTTGAATAAATTGAAATGATAGGATCATGACAATCACAAGTCAGTTAATTAACGACATAATTCTTTTCATGTATCACACAATCAACTCAAAATAACTGTAATCGAGAAACATTGTAATTTTTAACTTTAATTTTTTTAAAAAAAAATTCATCATAATAAAACCAGATATTTATACAACATAATGTGATAACTAACGAATAAGAAAAAAAAATAACTTTAATTGAATTCTTAAGTGTCAAAACAACAACAACAAATAACCAAATATATGTATATACATAACATGATCTCATGCTAACAAGGACTTATCTATAATGCCCATCCTTTTAATGTGGCCAGTAATTAATGTTTTAAATGGTAATCCTTTAGTTAACGGATCTGCTACTATTAGATCAGTTCCAATATGCTCAATTGATACTTTATACTTTTGCACTTCTTCTTTGTTTGACAAGTATTTCAAATCCATGTATTTAACACCCTTAGGATACATGCCATTTTTAGAAAAGAAGACAGCTACGGAATTATCAAATAAATTCTTAGCGTCCTAGTTATACAGTCGACAATACCTACTCCTAAGACGAAGTTCCGCAACCACAATGTTTGAATAATGGCTATAAAGCATGCTACAAATTTGGCTCAATAGTGAAAGTAGTAATGATAGACTGTTTCCACTCTTTCAAGAAATTGTCCCTCTTACTAGTTGGAATAGATAACCGAAAGTAGATTTCCTTGAGTATACACAACCAACATAGTCTAAATCTGAATAACCATTCACTTGTAAGTAATCTGATATCCTGTATATGAGCATGTAAGCCTTGGTGCCTTGTAAATACCTAAGAATTTTCTTTGCAGCTTTCCAGTGATCCAATATGGGATTATTTTGATATCAACCTAATATTCTAACAACAAAACTGATATCTGATCAAGTACAAGTCTGAATATACATTAGACTCCCAACTACAGATGCATAGGCAATATATTCTATTTCCTTTCCTTCCAAATCATTCTTGGGACATTGCATTTCACTAAATTTATCCCTTTTCTAAATTGGAACTATTTATAAGATTTCGATTATGCATCTCATACATGACTGATATCAAATATACGCAGGAAAAAATAAAATGGAACCTCAAAAACTAGATCTACTCATGCATATAGATAGAAAACAACAAAAATGAAAAGTAAGATGTTTAGATACCTTTCTGACAATCTTCTCCATTCTTTAATGTTGTAAACCATAATGATCAATGTAGAATGTCTCTAATGAAAGTCCAAATAAAGATAGAAGGATGGAACCTGACTAGGAGATCGCTAGAATTCTTTCTTTGTGCTAGCAAGGACAAGAACTCCTGTGAAAGTTAGAGAGAAAAGAGTGAGTGTGTAAGAAAGAACCTTTCTTTCTCACTTGTGTCTGGCATAAGATGCACAAAAAATTATCTCTATTATCTGAACCATTTGGCCTTCCATAACCTCATCACTAATGGAGAGTTATAGTGTTGGGCCCGGAAATTTTTTTATTTTATTTGAATTAATTATTTATGGATTTATTCGTTAATTATATTTTTTATTTTTATTTTGCCTTAATTGA
>JANZLD010000004.1:18595371-18612822 GCA_026413575.1 Erythroxylum carthagenense | reverse complement strand
TTTCTTAAGAGCTAAAACCTCAAAATAATTTAGACAATACCTCAAAATAATTTAAACATGCTTAATTAAATAAAAAAAATTTTAGGGGCCAACATTACTGGAGTGTTTGTTGAAGGTTTCTATTACTGCTTTTAGAGTTCCTCCTTTTGGCTGACTTACAATTGTTAAAACTCTCTCTTACTTCCTCTTCTTTACTTTCTTACTCACATTGCATCCAAATTCTACCTCCTGCTTATAGTATGTTACATTTACCTCATCTTCTTCAATTCCTCGATATACTACAAATCTTCATCCTGCTCCACTCTTCATCCCTATCATTTCAGAAGTTACTTTTGTCTTCACTTGCCATTAACCAACCTCAACTAGTTTTGCACCTATCAGATATTTTTTTATTTGATGGATAATATTTATGACTTTTCGGCCATTATAGCCTTGAAACAAGCATCAGCTGCTCCTCAGGCTCAGATGAGTGCTTGCAAGCACCTATCCTAAACAATGTGGAAGAGAATACTAGTGGTAGAAGGAAGACAGGGGTGCAAGTTATTGGAGTCAATAAACCAGAAGCTAAACTTAGTTTGTTCCCACCAAACAAATGTGATGAATGGCTTATAGTCTCACCTCCTATTGAGATTTAAATTTGGTGCACATGAATGGAGTTCCATATTAATTGGATAATTTCTTGACAAGAGAGTTGCTTATTCTATCACAAAGTTATGGGCATAGACACATTAGAAGTGACATTGTTTGGTCAATATATTGGTAAAAAATAATGACACTTTCTTCTTTAAATTCTCTTACAAAGAAGCTACTATGAGAGTACTTAAAGAGGAACCATGACATATGCAGAATAAACCAATGTTGCTTCAACTTTGGAGACCTAGACTAAAAATTGATGATATCAAGATGGAAAATATACCAATATAATTATATATAATGGAGTACCATTGGAATATTATATCATAAGTTGATTAAGCTATCTCTAGAATCAATTTTGTCAAATTATGTGTTCTGGTCAATTATATGAATTATTTTTCAGAAACTATTCTAATTACGAGGTTGGACAAAAATCTTAAGATGGTTGAAGATACTCTTACAATAACTTATGTTTGGAATCTCATGCAACTAAATGTTAAAAGAGAATAAAGACCCACAGTTAAACATTTCAGTACTGGATTTACATAGGAGCTTACTGAAATTGAAGAGAAGAAGTAAGAAAGCAATAACCAAACATTTGAAATGAATAATAGTGGCTTAAAAGGTCCATGTCAGATTGATTATAGTACCAAGGATAATTTTGGTTTTTAAGGGGAGAATATATTGTTGGAAGAATATCTAAATAATGTAAACTTTTGTGAAACTCCTTTTTGCCTAAAAGATTTTGAAGCATTGAATGAGATTACAAACAAGGATGATCAAGTAGCTACATTTGTTGGTATTGAGAAGGACTTTGAATCAGTATCTAAGAGAACATCTAAAAAGAGGGAGCAATCTCTAGCTTCAAATGCAAATACATGAATATCATTACTTGGAATATAAGAGGAGATAATGCTCCTTTTAAGAAATTTTTGTTCAAGAAGCTTATTTTAGAGCATAAACTAGATATATTTTGCATGTTGGAATCAAGAATAACGGAGCAAAAGTGTCACATGTCGTAGATGTTGTCTTCCAACTGGAGACAAATTACAAATCATCTTCATCATCCTAATGGGAGGATCCTATTATACTTTAATAATCAAATTGTGAATGTAATAACCTTAGAGATGTATGATCAGGGTATACATGTTAATGTATTATGTAACACCACAAAAAATTTGTGTAATCTCTTTTCTTTATGCATGCAAAAATGTGTTTTAGAGGAATCCATTATGGAATCAACAAAGAAGAGTTGTATGCAGTATTCAGAAACTATAAGGGGAGACATGGATTCATGCATCATATGCACGATAAAGCAGTGGAAGTGTCGGAATCTAAAAACTGACCCTATGACATCCCAAAAAGCCAGAATCTCAAATGCATGTATAAACAGATTATATGAACATGGTATAACAGTACATGTACCTTTTGATTCTCCTCCTTTCTTGATTCTTCTCCTTGTTTGGGTTGTTGCAAACACCAAAACCTTCCTTGATCACTCAAGAACACACAAAGATGAAGAAGAAACAATATGTAAGGGTGGTTAGAGCACTAAACTAGATGAGTTCAAGTAGATGTTCTAATGGAGAGCAAGATCAACACTATGCTGCATGCACTTTGATTCATGCAACAATTGCGTAAAGTGTAAGAACAAGACTCAACACACTTCTCTCTAACTCTAGAACTCTTCTATACACCTTATTCTCTCACTTGAGTGTGTTTGTGACTGGTTAGCTCTTGTCTACATAAGTGAAGAACTCACTTATGTACATTTATTAAGCCTTCGGTCACAATCGTAGCCTACTTAAAAATAGTCATACACACTTTGTTTTTCATCTGATCTTTTATACGTGTGACCCTTAGGTTCCTAGTTATTTTGGGTACTTGAATTAACTCTTAATCTGAGCAAATCATAGATGATTTCTTATCACTCAAATTGACTCTTAATTCAATCAAATTATGAAGGGTTTCATGATGCAAATTTACCAGAATATAAGTGGATTAACACACAAGCTCTTCGATGGTTAGTTATCTAACTTACAAACCTTTCTATAGATAATTACCGTGCAATTCATCATTTCACCATACTATACGCCACTTGGTTCGGATTATGGGTTGTATGTTAACTCCCACTAGACTGACTACGTCATATCTAGTCTAAGTGATATTAGTTCTTGTTCGAGGATCTCATTACTCTATATGTCATTGAAAACTCTCTTAATGACACATAACTGCTCTAGCCAGAGACTCCTGAGTAATGACCCTGACAAGAGGCCGTAGTTATCATCTCCTTCTATCAGGAGTGGTGAATCCTTTATTGGCTATCGAATTACCTTCGAATACTAATAGTTATACCCAATCACCACCCTATGAGCGACCTTGTCTTGAGGCAATAAGGAATGATGTCAAAGTACATGATCAGTAGCCAAGATATCCTTGAGTACCTCAAGTCTAAGGATATTTGCACCATTGCTATGACGAGATTAATCATTAACATTTGATAGATCATCCATATGATAATCTCATAGCGGGTCATCCAATATACTTACAACTCTTAGTAAGCATCCAAACATCTCATACTTACAGTTTGTGAGATCCAGTACTTGATCAAATCAATGAGTATAACATGGTTTAGTCTATCCGGATTAATAATGTCCTGTCTTATTAGTCCCATGACTAGGGATAATTTAGATTCTAACATAATTGCACATGATAGGAATCTCATTATCACGATCTCATCTTAATTTCTCAAGCAATGTTTTGTATCATGGACTTCATTAATTCGATTTAAGATCGACATCAATTCATAAATAAATGAACGTCAAATTAATGAAAATTTTCCTTTATTAATCAAAATAAAGTTTGTTCAAATATGCTAAAGGTGATTGCCTTTAGAGCACTACTCTAACAGAAACCATGACTATTAAATGAAGATTTTAATACTATCTTGAATTATGAAGAAGCTAAGGGTGTATGTGGATGTAAACAACCTTGCTTTGAGGTCAGAAAATGCATTACAAACATCTTGATGTCTAATATACCTTGGAGTGGAAATATTTCACATGGAATAATAATCAATATGGAAGCAGTTTCATCAAGAAAAAATTATACAAGTGTATAGCAAATTTGGAATGGCTTTAGCAATTCCCTGGCTCATCTCAATTTTCACTTTAGATAGCCTTTCTGAGCACTTAATGTGCATCACCCAAATTCAAACATAGGCCATAAATATCATAACACTTTTCAAATTCAATAATTTCTTAACCTCTTTGATAGGCTTTGAAGAAATTATCTAGAAAGCTATCTCCACTTAAGTTTAGGGCACTAACCAATTTGTTTACGCAACAAAAATGAAACTTATTATAATTTATATAAAGTAGTTGTATAAGGAGAATATTAGAAACACTCATCATTTGTTAACAACCACTGAAGAGGCTCTCAGAACAATACAATATGAGTTGTGCAAAAATCTTAAGTCTAGTGTATTCCAACATAATGAAAAGAATGCATTGTAGAACCTTTCAAGAGCCCTGTTATATGATCATTCTATATTGAACTAAAGATTAAGGGTGCAATGACTTAAATGGTGATAGAAACTCCACTTTTTTTTCATATATCTATGTTAATTAGGAACTGCTCCAACAGAATTATCAGTGTGATTAAAGATAATCAAAGCCTATCTTAACAACAAGCTTTACTTGAGGAAGCATCCAATTATTTTACTTCAATCATAAATATAATAGCTAATGCTCACGCCGTAGTTGAACTACTTAAAGAGATCATGTTGGAAGCTATAACTCTTGAAGATGTTGAATCATTTTCCAACCCTGTCACCAATAAGTAGATTGATAAAGTGGTAAAGTCAATCAATCCACAAAATCTCCTAGTCTATA
Organism: Erythroxylum carthagenense; assembly: GCA_026413575.1. Classification (NCBI taxonomy): domain Eukaryota; kingdom Viridiplantae; phylum Streptophyta; class Magnoliopsida; order Malpighiales; family Erythroxylaceae; genus Erythroxylum; species Erythroxylum carthagenense. The sequence continues at coordinate 18,608,296 of JANZLD010000004.1, read as the reverse complement.
TGGTTTTAGTATGATTTTCTTTGATGAAACCTAGCCTCTGAGTGGAATTATGGTTTATGAAGCTATTCTGGAACTTTTAAATCATAGAAACATTTTCAATGAGATTAACAGAAACTTCATAAATCTAATTCCAAAAAAGGAAGAAATGAAGTATTTCATTGACTACGAACCAACTGCTTATTCCAATTTCATCTACAAATCATCTCCAAATTTATATTTAATAGATTAGATTTTGGTCAAGTATATGGATGAAACACAATAAGCATATATACCTAGTAGATCAACGAGTGATAACATTTTTTTATGCAGGAGTTTATGAAAGGTTATCGTCGAAGATTACAAGTTAGAAATTACACCTTCAAGATTGATTTAAGAAAAGCCTATGACATTGTGGATTGACATTATGGATTGACAATTCCTAATAAACATTACGAAAGCAATGGATTTTCCTGAAATAATTATCGAGTCAATATCTTAGTGCATCACCACTCCATCTTTCAATATCCTTATAAATAGGGAACCTTCAAAAAGTTTTAAAAGTAGCAAAGGTATAAGGCATGGAGATCCTTACTCTCCTTACTTATTCTCTCATATTATGAAGGTCTTTTGCAAAACACTCAGGAGGGTAGTGAAGAGAACAAAGCAATTCATATATCATTCCAGATGTAAGAGGCTAGGTATAATATGTTTGGTATTTGTTGATAACATTATTATGATCTAGAGCATATAAAATATATGTAATGGATTTAATGACTACAATTAAAATATTTTCTAGAATGTTTATACTTGAAGTGAATTATGGAAAAAGATATTGTTGCATATATAACAAAGCATTAGAATAAGAAGCAATGATACTTGAAGTTACAGGTTTAATAGACATGAATTGCCAATTACATATCTAGGAGTTCCTATTGTTGCTTCTAAGTCAACTTATGGAGATTACAAAATGATAATTGATAAGATACAAGCTAAGATATTAGGTTAGAGTATGAAGGCTTTATCCCTAACTGATAGAGCATGACTAATTTCTTTTATAGTTAATGTACTGAGTCTACATTGGGTAGCTCAAATTTATTTTCCCAAGTATGTTATCAAGACAATTGATGTTATTCTTATAAAGAGTTTGTGGTCTGTAAACTGAATAGGTAAACACTACACTCCCATCAAATAGTCTGACGTATGCTCTCTAAAAAGGCATGGTGGTTTGAATGTGATCCCTTTGAGGATTTGTAATTTGGTCATGCTTCCCAAAAGTTGTGGATGATCATTGAAGATGAGCAATCCTTATGGATTAAATGGATAAATGCTTATTACATCAAAGAGAGGAGTCTATGGAAGGTTAATATACTTCAAACACGAAAAAAAACAATCTTCAAACTGAGAAGTAAAGTCATGACATATGTGATCAGATTATTGGGAAATGTTTTAAAGACATCCTTGTGATATGATAGATGGTTAACTATTAGAGTTTTGAGGATATTGACAAGCTCAATTCAAACAGAAATATCATTAATGATGATCAATTTGTTGCTTATGCTCTAGTACATAAAATTGAGATCTTATTAAGGATTTGAGATTCAAGTTTGTATAATTTGATCAATAGTAGTGAGCTTAAGGACAAAATAGATATTAATTGGTAAATTGACCAATGTTCCTTATAGAAAGATGTTTTAAGAGCTAGAAAACTTGGTAACATGGCATAAACTTCTCTAGTGCGAGTATATGATGCCTAGTGCTTCAATCACAATGTAGAGAGCAATCAAGAAGAGATTACCTGTAATTGATAGATTGAACAAGTTTATGGATATTTTAAATAGATGTGTATTATGCAAGCAAGATCAAAAGAGTATTACTCAGTTATTCTTCACATAACATGTCACTCAGTTTTTATGGAAGGACATAATTAAAAGATGCTTGTTAAGAGAGGCACCAAATGAATGGGATCAGATTGTAGCTTAGTGTTGAGCTTTAAACATGCATGATAAAACAAAAACAATACTGCCTTTTCATTGCTCTTTCATATCTAGGAAAAGTTGTATAGGTTGAAAGAAATATGAGAATATTCAAGGACATTGAGAAACAACATTCAAGGCTTCACAAAGAAACGATTAAGGCAATTAATTTACACTTTTTCATTCTTGAAAACAAAATGCATATTAGCTCTAGTCTTATGTCAACATGGGATTAATGACTAGCAATTACACCTATTTTTGATCTGTGATAATACTTTCATGATGTTTTGTTAACTCATTCATTTGATGGGATGGTTTATGCTTGTAACAATTATTACTACCTTTAATGACTTAATTTAATTTATAGTTTTTCAAAGGAAAAAAAAGAATTTATTCTTTCTTTTACTTTCTTTACACATTTTTTTATGAATTATAATTAATATCAATCTCAAAAATTATTAGTACTCTAAACCAAAAACTAAACAAGATGATGATAGTCCCTTTTAAAAATATTTAAAAATTGTTTGGAATGTGTAGTTGCAGGAAAATATTCATTTTTTCGGTCTGGGTGGTTTAACAATCATAAAATGTTTAGTAGAAGTCAAATGTTTTTCCTTCTTATTTTCCTATACAAAAATGACCAATTATGACTAAATATCTTCTTAGTCATTATCTATGGAAAAACCCATAGGAGAATAGGTAGATAATTATTTAATTATCAATAAATAGTTGATTTATGACAAAAGTGATAATGATTAATTAATAAAAAACATTTAATCAGGTGATAGTTATTGTTTCTAGTGTGAATACTATTTCGCACAAATTTTGGCCCCAAATGCTATAAGATGAAAAATACTCATACATTAAGAAGTTTATTGTTATTATATAAAATTAATTAATTATTTTTATTGTAGGAATTATAATAATAATAACAATGTTTGGTCTACCATATAACGATTCTCGTAAAAAAGAAAAGATTAATTAGCCTAAAACAAAATAAATTGCTGTCTACCACATGGAAATCTATGAATAAAAAAGGAATAGAAGAAAATCCAAAAGCTCAATGTAATTATTATGGAAAGAATTTTATACTCAAGTTATAAGTGGTAGTTTTCACTTATTTCATCATTTAGAAAAATGTCCAATGAAAAACCAAAATGATATAAGAGAATATGCTATTAGAACTAAATCAGTTTCTGATGGTATTATTGAATTGAAAAACTATACATTAAAATATTGGAATGTGACTTCTAAAAGATTACCGACCTTGAGTTCATTGATTGAAAATCTTTTGGCCATTCAAGCGGTGCCTTCAACAGATGCATTTACTTCGGCTTAAACAATGGTTAGTGCATCTTGTAGTTCACTCAAACCAAATACAATAAAATTTCTCATTACTTGTGAAAGTTACTAGACTTGTACCATGTCATATAAATGATCATGATTTTGTATATTTTTAAATTCCTCCTTCTGTTTTAATTTTTTCGTGTAATAATGATAGAGAAAAGGATGATGATATTTAACTTAGTTTATTGTGGATTTTGTAAGAAATTATATTCTCATTTTATATGATGTTTGTGTTTTTTTTTTCATTTGACAAATTATTAAGTATTTTATTTAAATATGATAAAACAGAAATCAATGTCAATAGACTTATAAGTTGGGTTCAAATTTTATTTTTCTTATAATAGATGGAATTTGAATTTGAAATTAAACTTATTTATTAAGGATTTTAAATTTTTTGTACAGTAGTTGGACTTTAGTTAAACTTAGTCCAGCCCATCCCATGTATGTGTCTAGTTGTCACTGTAACAATATATTCACTACTATAATTGTTATTTCCACAGATTCTCCTACATGCTTAAGCAAAACAAATGAAAAATATATGCAATCACAGTCAAAATATAGGATTGAAAGAAAAATTTTAGTAAAAAACCAAAAATGAAAAGATGCAAAGAAAGGAGAAGGACCAAAAAAATTTAATGAAGAAGTTAAATCAAAAGGAGATAACAAAAAAAGAAAAAAAGATTGGGAGTGAAGCTTACTTGTGCAGGTAAGAAAAATAACAAATATGTTAACATTGATATTAAATAATTTTAAACACTATATTATATTTAAGTTTAAATTAAAATTTAGTGGAAATTCAAGTTGCTTCTTTAATTTGACTGTATATAACATTGAACATATTGAAAGGAAGAAAAATGTTTTAAAAAGACCCTGTTCCAGTCACAACCAAGTAGACTCAAGTAATCAAAACTATCAATAAGTAAGGTGATTAATTTGCAGCCACTCAGGTCAGTAAAACATGTAAGGTCCCTTCACATACAAATCAATTAGCTAGTGTTAACATCTAAGACTAGGATTAGGAAAACCAATTATTCTCGAGTCTAGATTTTTTATCTAATATTATGGTGTCTTGTTATGTTCAATGAATCTCAGTCATTTATTTATGTGAATCTTATATAGGTCTCGCGTGGACCCTGCGTAGGTCCCGTAAAATAAATGACTGAGATTTCATGAGATAGAATAAGACAGAGTAATATTGGACAGAAGATCTTGTCCCATGTGTATGGGTACGAGTAGTTAACCAATTCTTATTTTATTTTATTTACATATTTTTATATAAATGTGTAATTAAAATTGAGTGAGAGTTGGAGAGGCAAGTTTTGGAAACAAATAAGTGTGGGGTGTACTATACGCCAGCTGTTTGGATCATAGCGGTGTGCTATATTAACATGGGTCGTCCGTCCGTACAAAATGAAAATACGGAACAACTAAACATAACGCGTGGTGCTGGTCTGGAGGTCTCAGATTGTTTTCTTTTTCTCTGCCTTTCACTTCCCACTCTAAAACCCGCGCATCCCTTCTAAGCTTTTAGTCATCTTCCCTCTTGTAAGCATCTGCGTTCATGCTTACTTTTGTCTCCGGGGACTTAAACACGGATTTTAATAAAGATTTCCGCTTTTTGGCTTGCCTTCTGAACTTCCATAATGTGTTTATGTGTGTGTTCTAGCGTTACGAGCAACGAACTATGATTCTTTAGTATTTATTGTGACTGCTACTCTAAGACGTTCTGCTGGTCGGACTCTGAAACTTTGTCTTCACTGCGTGCTCTGGATGCAGTGTAGATTCCGCAAGTTCTTGTGTTTGATCAGCCTCAATAACGTGTTTCTGTTGCTTATATTCCTTTCCCTGGAATTTCATCTATTGCAACTTTGAGCTGAAAATGGAATGACAAATTGATTTCGTACTTTCAGTATATTACGTAATGCGGAATGTGCCATTTATTACTCTTTTGTGTTGTTTAATCATGCAACAGTTCTTATTTGGCAGAGTATGGAAGGAGAAAGCAGCTATAACAACCCTGAAAGGCTGTTGCCCACCGATTTCAAAGGGATATTGAATGATGTTTCATACATTGCTGGAAATGATCAAAGAATGTTTTTCCCAACGAACAACAGTGAAAGCCATAATCTGGCTTGGTCTTTACCTCCATGTTTTGGTTGCCCCAAAACGCTAGTGAGCTATTACGAGTTTCTCGCGGAGAACTCGACATTTCTTGAAACTGGCTCTCCATCTGACGCACTGAGAGGCATTAGTCCTATTGGGCCAATGCCTGATGTTAAAGGGGTCTCTGATTGTCAAAGGGAATTATTGAGCAACAGCCTATGGAATCCTTCTGGTTTTAAGACTTCTGATTGCTTCTGTGATATGGATGCTTACGCGTTAAAGCCAGATGTCCATATGCTCAATTGTGACATTGCTGAAGCTTCAGTAAATGTAAAAATTTTGACTTTGATCATTAATGACGATATATTTTGATATATATAAATTAACCCTTGGTATGTAAATTAACCCTAAGGAATTACGATTTCCGGAGTATAAATTATTTGCTAAGTCTATTTGGTTTCAGTATGTTCACTAAAAAATCCCTAGTCTAATTTGCTTTTCTGTTCTCATAGGTAGGATGCTCAATACCACATAATGAAGGAGAACCGGAGAGCAATCGGTTGAGTTCACAGCATGAGATCCAGGTCAAGTTCTTTGCTTCGTTACTCCATCTTGAATTTATGTCTCTTCAAGTTTTTTTTGGTCTCTAAAAACGACTTAAATTGCTGTTTTATACCGACCGCAGACTCATAGTTCTCGGATGCACCATCTAAGCAAAGACATTGGTAATCTTCCACAGGTTCATCCTAGTGTTACGGCTGCTCCATCTGCTTACATCTCCAACCCGTCAAAATACAAAGCTTTCAAACGTGATCGTGTAAGTGGAAAACTTTTTCCAAATGCTTGACATATAATGGTGATACCCTAAAACTAAGCAGAGCAGACTTAATGGCATGTACTAAGGTTTTGGAAAAAAGATATACGTTGGCTGAGCTTTTCATGTTCATTCTTGCTCTGGTATATTACGATCTATGAGATTCTATTTCATATTCAGGAACGAAGGATACGAATTGCTGAAGGACTCAGGGCACTGAAAGGGCTTCTCCCCCATCCTGTTGATGTAGGCGCTTGCCTAAAGATTTCATTTAACATGCAATGCATCTCAATACGATTTCATACAACTTCTCATCACTAAATGTTAAGCCATACTGTACATGAATGCTGAGGGAAACCTTAAACGATTATGGTGAATACTTGAGATTAACTAGGGCTATTTTCGGTTTTATTTTTCTTTTTTTGAAGGGAGGTCAAGCAGCAGTTCTGAACAATATTATTGACTACATCAAATATCTGCAGTGTCAGATGAAGGTTAGTTCGTCCTAGTGCGCTTAAAGCACCATTGCTACATGTGCTGATCTGCATATGCAAACACAGATAGAGCTCACTAGAATAGTTTAACCATTACTAGAACGTTGGACATTTGGCCGGGAACTAACTGCATCCCATCATTTTTGCTCAATTAATCTAAACCATTTAAAGCATACATTTCAGTGCGGTTGGGACAGATTATTATGTAACAGATGGATGTATTTTGCTTGTCGCGTCATGGAAGATTTGGTATTTTCATTATTGTTCAATGGAAATGCGGGAAGTTATGTGAAGTTGACTTGAGAGATCCGGCATCTAGAAAAAGAACAAAAAGGGCATATCAACATTCTTAATTATACTTCTGCAGGAACTAACTCAGAGTAGATTGGGAGGTGTGCCAACTTCTGCTGCTTTATTTTCCTTGGAGGTATGATATGACCCATCTCTCCCCCAGCAACTAACACTGTTCACCATTTGAATCCTAACAGTCAACCAGTTTCCTTTCCTCGCATCACATTTGCAGGGTTACGGTCACTATCTTGTACAAGAGCAGATGACGAAAGAATCCCTTGAAAACATGGTTGGAAAGTTGCTAGAACTAAATCCATCAGCTGCATCCAATTTGCTTTTGACCAAAGGCTTGGTCCTGATGCCCACGGCTTCCGCTGCCACGCTACATGAAACTCCACACCATTGCCCACACCTTCACTGACTTGCTTAACTAAGCATTGCTCCATTTTTGTTCCAACTTTGGCGTCAATTTCCTTTCAGTCCTTTGTTCCTTTTTCTTCAAATAGTTTTCTTATCATTTAGCTAAGCTCACTTGGGATAGGCATTTACTGGTACTTTGGAAGCATAGCATTATGTTAGGGAGACTAGGACTTACTCATAGCCATAGGCCTGCTAGGCACTCGAGAGGATGGAGAGTCGTCATGTTCCTCTGATTAATATGGACATTTTTCTCTGGGAGAATTGGTTCTCAAGGATTTTGTCTCGGAGCTTGCAATCAAAATCTCCATGGACAAGCATCTAAAATGCACCCAAAACCTTATATGTCCTCTCCTATGTTAGGATTTTGTCTCGGAGCTTGCAATCAAAATCTCCATGGACAAGCATCTAAATTGCACCCAAAACCTTGTATGTCCTCTCCTATATTATATTTTTCATGACTATGAAAACAAAGCTCTGAACACAGAAAATAACACAACTTATGGTTGATATATTCCTGCGCTGGATTAGATGTACCTTCTGGATGGATCAAACTCAAGAAATGATGCTTTTATTTCCCTCTACAATGTTGAAACAGCCGAGTAAAAGAGTTTGTGATCAGAAGCTCATGAAATAAAAACTACAGATATCCTGAATTTTACCATTATCAAGCTATGTTGGGATATGATATTGAAAGTTGCTATACATGAATATACGATCAGAAAAAGAAGCAAAATTTCCTTTCTGCTTTCATATTCTGCCCCTCAGTATTCTGTATTCCTAGCAACTTATATATAAACCAATTAAATGAAGTAAACATGTGAGAAAAGGATTTACAGAAACAACAATTACTTGTCATCCTCTCTCATTGAATCTATTTTGATTATGAGAGGCTTGTGGCAATCCACAGATGAATCTCCACCGATGGGCAGCTTTGATGATCTCAAGATGCTGTCTATCTCGCCATTTTCGGCAATTGCCTTCTCCAGAGAAGCCTTCGCAACTTTAGCGACGGAAACCATCATAATCACTACATGCAAGCAGCAGTGCAAGGAAAATAGTCAGAGCATGTTCTTAAGAGCATAAACACCAAGGTTGTCTAGCAAGTTGTGAATAACTAAGACACCCATAACCATCACCATCATAGATAGTGTTATAAACTTGTTGCATCTTTAAATTATACTTCAGTCAAGTAACTTATTTCAGACATTCATGGTACCAAATCTAGAAGCTTATTGCAGCTGTTAGAAATTAATGACAGTTCTTTTCACACAAATTTTTGAGACAATGGACAGAGTTTATTGAGCTGATTAAAGTCGTTAAGATTTCTTTTTTCTGTCCTATATGCCCCAAAAGATGTCCTAGTCCTGTGAAAAATACCATCCTTGACCTCCTTGTACTTTCTGCAATTTCTACTCATTAGAACTTTTAAAGATTTCAACAACATCATAAAGATATAACAAACCCACGACCACCCCCAACATCTCTATAAAAGATTCGAATCAACATTGCCTGATAAGAGTTTTGAAACAGCTAAAAAACTGAACAAGTAGGAAACAAACAAACGTAACTATCTCCAGCAGCAACTCACCAGAGATGACAATCCCAAACATCATCAACACCTGCATTCACAGAATGTCTACATAAGCCATCAATAATGAAAGTAAAATAAAAATGTAAAATCTAGAATTAACAATGTAGCAAATAAATATGTTATATGTAGCATTTTATAAATACTCAGATCAAAATAATCATCAGTATCCACAGTTGACAGTAGATGTCCTACATTCTAAATCAATCCATCCTTCATCAAGAACAAGATAAATGCAATCTGAACTGCAATCATGGTCAATTAAATAGTGCAAATGATGAACTCAAATTTATCCACCTGCACCATGATTGTCAAAACATGATGTGAAAGAAACTTGCATCTAAACTGAAAATATTGGACAGTTTTGTACAAGTTAATTAACAAGCTTGGGTAAACAAATTTTAGTTTCATCAAAGTTTAGTCTAAAAGACATGCACTTACCCAACGAGTTGTTGAGACCTCACCCCATCCATGCGAGACGTCAGATAAATCCTTCAGGGTTGTTCCAACATAGACCAATGCAAATGTTATTGGCTGCAGTTAGTAAAAAATCAAATGTTCAGTGATGTTCTGAAACAAAGTCTTTTACACTGAAAACACTTTCATCAAACTTGACTTATAGAACATAAAGCAACCAAGTGCTCGAAATCATAAAAATGTTAAAGAAATGTAAGTTTGCCACCCAGCCCTCAAAGGGGGAGAAAAGGCTTTCATTAAGTCAAATTTCACTGCTCAATTAAAAAAATCATACACGCAAGTTTTCATTAAAGCAAAAAATAACTATTCATGTACAACATAAAACAATACATGTTGCTGAGATATTATGAAAAACATAGGACATCAAAATAGTAACATATTTCCATCCAACAAATAAATTTAAACTGATAACATATTGCATCAAATAGTTTCACTAAGGCCAATGCCAGACGAAATCAGGAGCATCTATAAATGATAATGGTAAAAATTCATTGGAAAATATTTTGAAGTAATAAACATAATAAGCTAACCAATGAATGTTACAACGAACAGCTTACCATAAAAACTACACTCAAAATTTGAGATAATATAGCAAATCATGATAATAGTAACAAGGTAGTCCTTCCAACTAAAGATGGAGATTTCCTTACCATCATTCCCAAAAATGATGCCAGCATAAAATCCCCCACATGAACAGGAGTCACAGACAGGAGGTAATTCAGCATGTTAAATGGGAGCAAAGGAACAAGTCGAAGCAGCAAAACAATCTGTTGAATAGCAAAACAAATAAATTAAGAAATTCAACAATAATTAAAAGCACCACTCAAATACCCAAAAGGAATAGCAGAGCCATAGGAATCAGGAAAAGGAAGAGCATAAATTTGTATATAAGATTCGTATGTTCCCTCATATCTTCAGATGAAGAAATTGACTAAACAGCTGATGCATTTAATAATGTCCGAATCATAAAAATTCAGAACTAACTTAAACAAACTTCCCAGAGTTTGTCATAGTCTTGTAAGGATGGATGAAAAGGATTTACAATATCAGGAAACTTCAAAAGTATTAAGTATGTACGGATACACAGTACGTGTCAGCTTAAGTCTGCATAATATGCCAACTTGGCCCAGCTTTTTGGCTGTAAATAGAAGACTAAAACTGAAGTTCAGATCGATAATTAACTAGGTATTATTTAAGGTTTTATAATACAACTGACCATATCCCAACATCCACAGCAGAAACCTTCAAGAAATCCATATAATTTTTCAATCATGTTTTGGAAGTGACATTCATAAATGGGATCACATTTCTCTTGTTTTTGAGTACCAAAAATCTTTTTCCTCATTTATTTTCCCTAACATTAAGCTAATATAGAAATAATTTTGGTGGCAGCACGGGTACCTTAACCATGAATCTTCCACAAGTTGAAGTTATGAATAAGATATCACAGCACACAATATGACAAATCATGAAATTAAACCATCTAAACCTTAAAACCAGATCTCTGAACAGCAATGGCAATGGATTGAAACTTGGGATAATTCTTCAACTTGGAGACAACATATGATCTTCCAACCTGTCATACATAAAGAAAGTCTGTTTGAATAAACTTATGAGTCAAATTCCTAGGATCTCTCTGAAATCAAACACCAACGCTTTCTCAGGTATAAAATAACAACTCTCGGCTTGAAATATAAGCATGTGGACATGGTAAACATGCCAATATTAAAGTTACCAAGTATCAGAGGTTTAATAAACTCACCGTTCTACCAAGCATGAATGCAGCTGTTGCTCCCATTGTGGCACCGATAGAATCAGCAACAAATGCTACCGGCAGCCCAAAAAGATAGCCACCTCCAATCTGGAAGGTAAAAGCAATCCCACATTGTACTCAGCGAAAGAAAAGGAAAGGAGACTGAAGCTTAATTCTGCTTGAAGCATCAAAATACAAAGTCTACCGTAAGTATTGAAGCAGGAACCGCTAAGACAGTGAGAGGAATATATACAAGAGCCCTGCCAAAATTCCAACAAAGAAGGATGATCCAAACTCAAACAAAGAAGAACATAAGAGAAATTACGTGCAACAGCACTAATATCTATGGAACCAAACTGCTGACTGTGCATTTGGAGTTAGTTACTGATCATTAAAGCAACTTACAAGACAAGTGGACCCCAAGGTCCAAGATCCTGTTGAATCCATAACAAAAGATCCTTCAGTTTCTGCAAAAAAGAAAACACAAATCGATTCAATAAACAATCTACTTGACAAAGAAAAAGGAGACAAGGCAAGAACATTATAATGCAACGATAACAAAAACAAATAAGTTGAAATTGGAACGTTAACATGCCTGTTCTAAAGGGAGGGAAACAAAAGCAGTGACGACAGCGGCGAGGAGGAGGAGAAGGAGAGCCAAACGAAAGGCTCCAGCCCAACTGACGGAGAGGACCGTCATAGAGGCAAAAACCCCCCGACGCCACCACCGGAGCGACTTGACGACGTCTTCGTCCCTACCGACACATGAATCGGACTTCAACGACGATCTGACTCTCAATCCTTCCACTTTTGCCAGATTTATTATACTCTCACTCCAACTCAATCACAGGACTGCAACAATTACCTCTCGCCCTCTAGCTGTCTCCTAAATTGAGAGCTTTTATCATAATTTTTGCAAAATTCATAAATAATAATACAGACACGACACCAGAATTTTGTTACCACGTATGAGCTTCCGAGTGTTTGTGTGGAGACCCAGCGACGTGAGCTTGACGAGACTCACTTTGGGCTTCCCACTTAAAATGACGCAGCCCAATTTATTTTCGTTTTGGGAGCACAATCTCCGATCCATCTCATTCCTCGCAGTTGTTGCGATCCTAAAATCTATTTCATTACTGAATGCATTGGCTTGATGTCTTTAATTATTAGCACGCTTTTTTAAAAAAAATTAAATGAAATTTATAGAAATAATATGAAATATAATACACAAATAGAATAGCTCCTCCTACATACAAGGAGAAGCTAAACGACTACGGGCTAAGCCAGTACGACACCGTGGCAAACACAAAGCTAAAAACATAAAGAAAAAATTGACAATGTACGAAGAGGGGTCGTAGGAAGTGTTAACTATCGTTGGGTGCTGAATATGGGAAAGAAAATATCTCCTTTCGAAAGGGGACTCGAGAAGCTTTCAAATTAGGGCAACGAGTGAGTTCTTCATCTTCAAGCTTGACGATCGAGATAAGGATTCATATCCCAAAAAAAATTCATGCATTTTTCTACTTCTTTTGATCTTTAATTGATATATTCAGGGTTTATTTGTCTCGAGATTCCTCCTATCCGTCACTAGTGGAAAGGGGTGGAGTTTTGATGGGAGATCAGTAACCGAGAATGTAGAATAGGAAGGAGAGAATTTAGGAGAGAAGTTTTCTTGCAAATTATTGT
>JANZLD010000004.1:18546076-18565955 GCA_026413575.1 Erythroxylum carthagenense | reverse complement strand
AAACTGTCCAATCTACCTTGAGTCCCTCAAAAGCAAACAAGGTATGGGTTTCCTAAGTTTGTTAGGAACTAGAAATGCGGCAGATTTATCTATATCCAAAAGGGAGGATTTGACCTATGAGGAGCAACCAGTGGAGATTTTAGATTCGAAGGAAAAAGTTTTGAGAAACAAAGTTGTGAAGCTGGTTTATGTTTTATGGAAGAACCATTCGACGAAGGAAGAAACATGGGAGCCATTGGAAGCCATGAAGGAGAAGTATCCACAACTCTTCAATGAATCAGGTAAGAATTTCGAGGACAAAAATCTTTTAAGAGGGGGAGAAATGTTGGGCCTCGAATTTTTTTATTATTTATCAATCATGATTTGAATAAATTTTATGGTCTTGCTAGATAAACCATTTTATTTGGAGTTTAATTATTATGCCAAAGTTAGAATTTAATTAGTGCACGGTTAAGGTGTTAAATTATGTCCTAAGGTAAGTAGTTGGATTAAATGAAAGAAGCGATAGAATTGGAAGATAACTTAAGTCTAAAGGTTGTAAGGCTTAATTTGGAGGGGAAAAGGGACATTTTAATATTATTAAGGGTGTAGAAGAAGAAAAATCGTGAGTAAGAAGAGAGAAGCATCGTGGAAGAGGGAGAGGAAGAGAAAAAAAGGAGAAAAGAAAGAAGGAAGCTAGGGTTTTTGGAGATCTTGAAGGGTTGAAGCTAAACAAGTAAGTATAAGCCTTTGCTCATTTTGATTTGTTTGTTTAACCATGTTTAATGAAAGTTAGAAGGGAAAATGAAGTTGAATGTGTGTGGAGAGTTATTGACGAATGGTGTATGGAAATGTTTTAATCTTTTAGGGTTAATGATCAAAGATAGATTATGATGTATTTGTGAATGAATTTTAGTTGAAATAAAGTAGAGAATGAAGTGAACATGAAGTAGAAATGATGTTTGATGTTTAAGATGTGTTATTAGTAGTAGATGGGGAGTAAAACATGGAGAAAAAAAAGTGTCTGCGTCGTCTTTGTCAAAGTTCGCCGCGGCTAACTTTTAATAGCTCGCTGCAGCAAACTTTCCAGCACCGACCATACTTTGGTATTTTGAGTATAACTTTTTGTGTAGTGATCCAAATGAAGTAAGTTTTGATTTGAGATAAACTAGAGACATAGAGATACAAGTTTTGTAAAGAAATGAAGTTTAAATTTAGTCTCTAAAGATATCAAGTTTTGGAAGGAGGCTGAGAATGGAATATTGTTTCAGTATAAGAGCAGTCTGAAAATGTTTGGAGTATAACTTTTGGCTTTCTGGACCAAATTGAATAATTTTGATGTCATTGGAAACTTAAAACAATGGGAAATATGTTTCTAGAAGGAAGTGTTGTCAAATTTATTCATTTACCTGATCATATTGATCATGGAAAGTTGACCCAAAAATATGGATTTTGGAAGGCTTATAGTTCAATTTTAGCATGTTTTTGACTATTGAAGCTTTATGAATTTCCTTGAAATGTGGTTTGAATGAGAACTTGGTTTGTTATAGGAAATCAAGCAAGCCCTATCCGAGAGCAAGAGGAAAGGCAATCTTAAATTTGGACTCCAAGCGAAATTAGGTGGGTAATATATTTATAGTTGTTGTGTAATATGGGCAAATTGTTTTGCTTGCTTGTATGTTGAGTATTAAAATGCTTGTTTTGAATTATGCCATTTTGCATAAATGAAAAGAGAAAAAGCATGATGAGCTTGAAAAGTATGAATATGTATGAAATGAGTTAAGCATTGAAATTTTATTGTGCTTGGGCAAGAGAGGAACGTTTCGTTAGTCACGTGCACGTCGACATATAGCTTTCTCCCGGCTGCCATCTTGAGGCCACGAGATCCTGAGAAATCAAACTCATTTTGTTCATGGTATAAACTTTGGTTTATCCATTTTGTTCTACGAAACTCTCGAGCCATTTGTTGTGCATTTCATCATTGATTTGTCAAGCATGATGCATAATTAAGTGTTATATTGTGATGGATAAATTACATGACATGTCCTTTGTGATGACAACTTGTTAAATACGAGTTATGAGTTTCAACTTGTTAAGTAGTGAATTGTTATGTATATATGTAATTATGCTTGAAGGTTTGGCTCAATGCCAATGGCTACAAATATATAAGCCACTGAGCTTCGCAGCTCACCTTATTACCTTCCACTCCTCAGGTGTAGAACGAGATGATCGTTGATCCTTGCAGGGCATCGGAAACTCCTAGATAGTTAGAGACTTTTATACTAAGTTAGTGATTTTGGTTAGCTTTATAAACATATCAACATTGAGCATCCTTATGTATTTTGTTTTAAGTTTTGATGTGTATGATGACATGTCTTTGCTCAAACTCTTTGAATTCAGTAAGGAAATGAAGAATTGAAATTTCATTTATGTATGATTATGTTTGTCGGGTGGGTGAGTTGGATGGTTAGATTTGAATGTATGTTTTGGCTTAAAAATGTTTGTGAAATTTTAGATTTTGAATGTTTCACCACAGTGAAGCCGAAGGTCACCACGGCGAACCTTTCTGAAGATGTCTTTGCCTTGGCGAAGAACAACTTTTACCGCGGCGAGCTTCCCTTGCTGCCATACTGAGATTTCTTTTAAATGAAATGTTTTCCACCCTTCATTCACACCATTGTCACGCGACTGTCCTGGATGGTCTTCTCAGTCTCGAGACCCGGGTCAAACATCTTTTGCTATCCGAATCGATTGTTGGGCTCTAGAAATGAGGTCCAACAAAAATCATCCTGTATACTTCATTTACACTTCATTCTCGACTCAATTTCAACTCAACATCGTTCAAAAATACTCAAAAAATACATTTACATCATTTATTCATCATTCATGTTCATCAAACACAAAACACCATTTTATGTCATTTATCCTCTAATAATCATCATAAATGCTTCATTAACCATTCCCAAGGTATGTTTAGATTAAAAAACTCAACTTAGTTTAAAAATCCATAAACATCCATATAGGGTTTCTCTTTTTTTCTTCCAACACAAACTCATCTCTCTCTCTAATCCCTTTGTTTTTGTATCCAAATAAGAAGAAAAGATGATAGAACTTACGTTGAACAAGTTGATTTCTCTTTTTCTTCTTCTTCTTCTTCTTCCTCTTTTCTCCCACGATCTTCTCTTCTTCTTTCTTCTCACTCACATTTTTTCTTCTTTCTCTCCTCTCTTGCACGACGTGTCTCTCTTCTCTCTTCTTAATTGAAGACCATTTTTATCCTTGGTCTTCCAATTATACCCCCTTTAGTCTTGTTCTCCCAATTTTTCCCTTCATTTTATGTAATACCTATTTTGCCCCTTATTTATATGCCTTGTGATCTTTATCCTTAAGTGATCTTCCAAAAATACCCTTATATAATCTTACTACCTTAACACTTTAATTCAATTAACCTATGTCATATAATCTTACTAACATTAACATAATAATTAACTCCAAATAAAATGATTTATCTAGTAAGATCACAAAATTTTTTCAAATCTTGATTAAAAAAATTTTTTGGGAGCCAACATTTCTCCCCCTCTTAAAAGAATTTCTTCCTCGAAATTCTTATCTAATTGATCAGGAAGGCAGGATGTTCCTTTGTTTCCTATTTAACTTCATCCCTTGAATAATTTCTTTCAAATGACCATAGTCAATGGACTCACTCAGTCTTTCAATCCCTTATTTGGTCATTCACTTTCTTAACTATTTCCTCATTATGTTTCGGATTACTCACAAATTTTCCCACTTCCTATGTCGACAACACCAATATCATATCATATTAATATTTCTTAACATACTCACGTATATCACATTACAAATCTAAGACATCTTTTATCAGTAGTACTAGCTCATATTAATTTCATACAGAACAATTCATACCAGGCTTAGTTAATCCTTTTTCCTAACCTGAGCACACCTTTTACTTAATGTAAACATGCGTTGGCAAGGGAATACTCTCAGAGAAAATTTATCTTTCACTTAATAATTCACATCAGAGTAGCGTTAATACACTTAACTCTTATGTTCATCTCCCTTTACTCTATACCTTCAATGTTGATCCACTAACTCCGCTATCTTTTTTTAATCACTTAATTTCTATTACAGATTTATTTCACTCATGAACAATATCTTTTGAATCAATCCTGGTATTCATCCATTTTAGGCCTTATTCATTTTTAATGTAAGGGCAGACGACTCCTTTTGTCATATAATGCCCCATACAATATTCTAATGACATCACTGTGATAATGATTGTTACGTTTAAAGTCAATCAAAGCTATACATTGATCTAATATTCCTATGAACTCCAAAATATAAGCTTTAAGCATATCTTCGACAGTTAAGACCGTTGACAAATTCAAACATTCAGTCACTTGAGTCTATATCCTTAGTCGCTTAATGTTGTTTTGGTGCATTCCTACCAGGATGTATAGATTAAGTTGTTATTTGTGCTTTCTCTAGTAACTTCTTTGCTTAATCATCTTTCTTGGATATACATACTTCTCATTTTGATCACAAAGCATCATTTTCCAATTTAAACTCAAAATTTAGATATATTTTTTATTCCTCAATAAGATTCACAATTTCTGAACCCTTAATCTGGGCTTTGTTAATACTTTCATGTGAAACTGATCTTTAATTCCATAGCAAATAGTAATTTGATTTGCCCAAAATTCAATTCCACATTCTATGCTCCCTTTTGCACTAGATCTGATAACCTCCATATCTGAATTCATGCTTCATTGCTATTGGGATTCCTGCTTAA
The DNA here is from genome assembly GCA_026413575.1 of Erythroxylum carthagenense. Lineage (NCBI taxonomy): Eukaryota > Viridiplantae > Streptophyta > Magnoliopsida > Malpighiales > Erythroxylaceae > Erythroxylum > Erythroxylum carthagenense. The sequence goes on along the minus strand of JANZLD010000004.1, from coordinate 18,561,169 downwards.
TGTATCAGATATAACACTAACTTTACTCAGAGATACTCATTTGAACCATCAAAATCTTTTAGTACCTCTATCCATTGTCTCAGTCTCGTATTCAATTCTCTTAACTCAATAATTACCTCAAACTTTAATTATCTGTATATTTATATATATCCAAGATGTTTCTGTACATATAATATTTCCAACTTTTAAGCAATCACTATTGCAAGAAGTTTGAATTCATGTATCAAATAATCAATTCATGAGGTTTCAATTGTCTCTATGCATATGAAATCACTTTATCATGTTGCATTGGATTTTATCCTAATTTCTTATACAAACATCATTGTATACTATAAAATCTCCAAATCTAAATGACATAATTAATATCGGTGTTATAGTTCCTCAAAAATTCTTTTTACTTTCATTACTCATACGATTTACATGTTTTTCCTCAAGTATTCAAACTATTACTCTCAAATTTTCAAATACATTTAATATAACATCAATTTTTTGCTTGGATTGCTTTAATCTTCAATACTATAGTACTATCAGGGCAATTGTTAACTCAAGCAATTATTATCAAACTCCATGTGCCCTTGATTAGTTCTCGTAATTCCTTAAGTAACTGATTCCTGAATGAGGAAATATTATCTCTTGTTATTCTTAGTTTCTCAATTGACTTCCTTTCTTGAACGATTTTCTCAATTCATTCAATTTCCTCTTATTTCATATAGACTTATTCTACTGTCTGCTCATTCATACTAATTTCTCCACACATTTCCATTTTTTTTCAATCTTAACTTCCTGTATTAGTAACATATTCATCAAAATCTAATTTATATCTCCTGTACATATTCACATAGAACATAATATGTATCTAAGTTCTCCTTACATTAGCAATAGTGTTACCCCAATTTATAAAAATCCGCTCACATAGTTGGATACATTACATCAAACAAAATACATATATTCTCAATAGCATATTCTACCTCTTATGCTTGAGTCTCCATTAAAGATATGACTCTAATATTCACTTTTGATTCATTACATATTCATTTTTGATTTGTTCTTTCGATAACCAATCTTGATATAAACTATCCGATTTGCTTAACCTAATTAAAGGAAATTTTTCTTTGAAAGAAGATTTCTTGTTACTATCATCTATAATGTTCATGTAATCTTTATCAATCAACTATATACATCATTGCTATTTTAGCCATTATTAATACGTCAATAAGATCAATTTCAACTGTTTAAGATATTTCAATAATTTCAATTTCGGTCACACTTTACATGATGAAAATATTCCTTCTAATAAAACTCAATGAAATAAGAGATATATTAATTTACTCTTATATTTTGGTATGTACCATTAAGATCATTACGTCTTATATATATAATTAATTTCGTTAGGTCACCAATTCATATCTCATTCTAATGATACATCAATCACAATTGATTTTGAGCAACCTTTGAATATTCTATGACTATTCAAAAATTACTCCTTCATAGTAGTTACCTTTTTAGCATAATCACCTATACCATACTTCCATCATGTTACTTTGATTCATCTCATAATTTTAACTATAGGGATCATAGATTATCTCTTATGCCATTTCCAAATATAGATCTCGTATGTACTCAATCACATTATTTACCAATGTAGTCACATTATTAGATATGTACTCATAATAATTGGTCGACATAGCCTTGAGAACATCTACATATATCACTATCATTTGTTTCATTTTCCAAACTTACGTTCTTAATCAATTTAGAAGTATAGACACATAGCCATTTTAAAATTCTAATCTCAATTTACTAGCATAATCTTATACCAGATCATAAATTCCAAGTTCAACTTTGCAATTCCACTTTGTTTGTACGCCTTAAATCTTGTCATTTCTACCCCTAAGCCTTTTTTTTTATCAATTCATGAAAAAACTTTCACATCTATATCTGTTCAAGTACATATCCTCAACAAAATCCCATTACCATATTCGCTAACATTACCACAAATGCTGAATTTGTCTAAAATATCGGACAACGTAATATTTCTTATTTCTAAATATCCACAATTTCCTTATCTTACGCTCTAAAAAAACACCATTCCTCTCATTCTTTCTGATAGCCCAAGCTCTTAACGAAAGTTTATACATGTGACTCATGTGGTTGCAAGTACTGGAACTCTATACTCATCAGTACCCTTCTCCAATGGTGAGAAATCAGGTGTAGCGGATCCTTGCAAAAGTCCTCGTGTTCTTTTACGAGGTGACATTTTACTGCTTCAATGTAAATACTAATGTTTAGCTAACATTTCCTTTTAATTTTAATTCCTACATGTATGCATGATATATATGTCACTTAAAGCAATCAATCAATTCATAGTGCAACAATTAATCACATAGCATAATAATTCATCCTACTATACATTCTAAGCTTAGGAAAAGCCTAAGCTATGATACCATAAGATGTGGAACCCCATTTTCAGAGTCTAACTATCGCTCTAATAGAAAACAGTGCTAGCACCTGGGTCACAGTACCTATTATGAGGATTTGATTTCACTAAAATTTTAAACTTTAGAAAATTTTAGCTTCAGTAATGGTAGGTTCATCGTGACGAAGTATAAAGGTCAAGTAAAATAAACCTTCAAGAAAAATATGTCGCGGTGAAAGTTTGGCTTCGCCACGATTAAGTCCCCTAATTTTTAACGTAGAAATCCTTCAGGAAAGGTTTGCTATGACAAAACCTTCAGACAAAACCCAGACCACCAACATTAAACACAAAACATGCATACATTCATACAATTCTTTTAACACAACCATTTTAACAAAGAAATTAACTACGAGCATATATAAACGAAACTTCTTTAATTCATCATTCCATTACTAAAGCAAAAGAGTTTGAAAAACTTTATTTACATATCAAAAGCCACACCATTGGCTTATTACAAAATACAAAAAGCAGATGATACAATTGGATGTTTATACTTAATTTGATTCTAAATACTAAAGTTTTTGAACTAACTTAATTACTAAATATAGCTATCTTGGAGTTGCCAAATGCCTTGCAAGGTTCAAAATTCTGTTGTTTTGCTTTTTCTTCACCTGCAGAGTGGAAGGTAGTGGGGTGAACTGTGGAGATCAGTGGCTTATACATTTATAGCCATTGGCAATGAGCCATACAATTCAAACATATACATATAAATTCATTGACATACATCTATAACTTACTTTAGCTAGCAAGTCAATCATCTCCAAATTCTAACTCAAATATTCATAGTCAAGGATGCTATCACTTAAAACGTATACATTTAAGCACCAGAACATAACATTCAATTATGTATCTTACTCGACAATTCAAAGATGCAATGCACAAAAAAAATGGCTAGAGAATCCCATGGAACAAAACAGAGAAACCAAAGTTTACACCGTGAACAAAGCGAGTCTGATTTCTCAAGATCTCGTGGCCTCAAACAGGTAGCCCGTAGAAGGCTATAGGCTAATGTGCACATGACTAACAAAACTGGTTCCTCTTTCCCAATCACAAGCAAATTATGCTTAATTCAATTAATCAAAAATTCATATTCTCATACTTCCTTTACTTTTTCTTCCTTTCATTTATACAAATTCCCATGACATGTTTCACTGGCATAACTTGATCATAATTCATAAATCACAATGCATTTTCAATAATCACAATAATTCATTATCAAGCAAGTTAACATACAATACACATGCATTCAATTCAAGCAATTTAGCATATATTCACCAATAAGACAAACTTGCCCTTATTACACAATAAATATAAATATATTACCCACCTTGAATTCCTTGCTTAAAGACTTGCTTAGAAGTGCCTCATCTCTTGACCCACTTGCCTTCCTTGATTCCCTTTATCAATGACAAAAATTCCCATTCAATAGGAATACAATTTGAGGACCCATATATAGCATAATCACTAAGATAAATCCTAAATACTCAAACTCTTCCAAAAGTCCCAACCTTAGGGTCAATTTTCCATGATCATTCTGATTAGGTAAATGAAGTAATTTGATAATACTTCCTTCTAGAAAAATTTTTCCCATTGTCTTAAGTTTCTAAAGACACCAAAATCATTTAATTGGTTCAGAAATCTAAAAGTCATACCCTAAAAACTTTTGGACTATTCTTATGCTGAAACAGTATTCTGTGCTCAAATTCCATCCAAAAATTGAAATTCTTAGAGACTGAATTAAAACTTAATTTCACTAGACCACTTATAGCCCTATGTATCTAGTTTACTCCAAATAAAAAATCACTCCATTTGGATAACTATAGAACAAGATATTGTCAAAATACCAAATCATATTTATGCAGGAAAGTTGACTTCGTTGCGGTAAAGTCAGGAGTTCACAGCGGCAAACTTGTCCAAAAGTCTGTGAAATTTCCTGCCCTCGTCACATTTTCTAGATTTTTCACATCCAACATCTACACCTAATACATCTTATACAAAAATCATCCTTTATACTTCATTTACGCGTCATTCTCTACTCCATTTCAATTCAATATCATTCACAAATACAAAAACAAGACATTTACATCATCTATTTATCAATCATGTTCATCACACACAAAACACCATTTTATGTCATTTAACCTCTAAAAATCATCATAAATGCTCCATTTACCCATTCCCAAGGGTGCCTAGATTAGAAAACTCAACTTAGTTTAGAAATCCATAAACATCCATATAGGGTTTCTCTTTTTTTTTTCTTCCAACACAAACTCATCTCTCTCTCTAATCCCTTTCTTTTTGTATCCAAATAAGAAGAAAAGATGATAGAACTTACCTAGAACAAGTTGATTTCTCTTCTTCTTCTTCTTCCTCTTTTCTCCCATGATCTTCTCTTCTTCTTTCTTCTCACTCACAATTTTTTCTCTCTCCTGTCTTCCACAACATTTCTCTCTTCTCTCTTCTTAATTCAAGACCATTTTTATCCTTGGTCTTCCAATTATACCGCTCCTCAGTCTTGTTCTCCCAATTTTGCCCTGCACTTTATGTAATGCCCATTTTACCCCTTCTTTGTATGCCTTGTGATCTTTATCCTTAAGTGATCTTCCAAAAATACCCTTATACAATCTTGCTACCTTAACACTTTAATTCAATTAACCTGTGTCATATAATCTTACTAACATTAACATAATAATTAACTCCAAATAAAATGATTTATCTAGCAAGACCACAAAATTTATTCAAATCATGCTTAATAAATAAAAAAATTCGGGGGACAATAGCTTTTGTTCAAGCAAAATATTGTCACTAATTTGTCTATCTTCAATGAAAGCTCTTTAGTTGTCACTAATGAGAGCGTTGAGTACCTTTTTCAATCTTGTAGCAATTAGTTTAGATATAATCTTATAAAGAAAGTTAGTGTAGGATATTGGTCTATAATAACTAAATGAAACTGGATCAAACAGTTGAAGAATCAAGGATATGAATGTTTTGTTAATCTCCTACCAGATCTTAACATATGTAAAGAATTCATGTGTTGTTTCAAGAATCGCACTATCCATATCCTATAATTTTTTAAAGAAAAATCCATTTAAACCATCAGGCCCTAGGCATTCAATCTATCCAACATGAAGTCAATATAAATAATTTCCTTATCTTCAATAGGAATAATCAAGTAAGATGTACTCTGTTTAAGTATGTTCTTAGTAAAGAAGCTACTTAGTAGAGAAATGGATGAGTTTGAAGGATTAGCACAACTTAGTAAAGAAATCAAAAGCTTCAGTCAACATTGAATTTTGATTTTTCATGAAAGTTCCATCGTTAGAAACAATAGCATATTTTATTTCTATTATTCCATGCCAGCATAACATTAAAAAATAATTTTATGCATTAATCACCATCTTTTAGCTATGTTATCTTGGATCCCTATTTAAGGAGGGAATAATGATTATTCATAGCTTTCAGTTAATTCTCTAACAAACCTTTTTCATTAATAAATAAATTTGCATCATCTGAAGTCAAAACCAACAATTTTTAAACTTTAAACAATTTAGTTCTAGCAATTTCCACTATAGATTGAATGTTGGTCCCATGGATTTACTAAAAAACTTAAGCTCCTCCTTAACAGCTTTAAGTTTTTACATACAACAAAATTGTTTAGAACCAAAGAATTGCTTATAAACTCCCTCACTATAAGCCTCCATGAAAACAATTTGTTGAGTTAAAAAATTGTTAAATCTGAGAGGAAATGACTCACAATACATGAGAGAAAACCTAATAAGTTTATAGGAGTATGGTCAGAGAATAACGGGTATAAGAATTCCTCTAAACTATCAAGAAACTAAGATAACCAATAAGGATTGACAAAGATGCACCAAGTAATAGAGGTTTTTCTTTAAATATAAAGTCCTCTAATTTAAAAGGATTATTAAGGCCTCTAACATTCCAAAATATGAAAGACATTGATGATTTTTACCTTTGGAGTTGGAACCCTTGCTGCTCTGGGATTTCATTTTACTAGAAAAACTTGGACAGGCTCTTTATTAATTTGAGAATGAGCTTCCTTATAACCTCCTAATTTGCTATGCTAGTTACAACCTTTATAAGCTCCATTATGTCAGTTGATCTACTGACTTTGTATCATGCTTGGTAGGGGTTATGATAACCTATCGCTAACAACCAAATAACAAATTCCTAATTACCAAACTATGTAGTAAATGGCAAGCTAGGGTGAACCACAGAGAATTGGGTTGCAAATATTATTTCAAATGTTGCAAACAAAAGAAAATAAAACACCCTGAAATAATGAAACTAGACAGCTAAGATGTAAAGAACTTAAATAAAAATAAAAGCATAGAGTGAATTTAGAAAATACTAATAACAATGGTAAAGATTTGGGTTGGAGATATCTTCAGAATTCTAAGATGTTTATTGATCCTTGAATTTAAATAAAAGGTACTATCATCATGGTGTTAGCCTATGGACTCGATTAAGCTCTCGAAACCTTAATTTATATAAAATAGGTAAAACTAATAAGCTCTAGAAATGCTCTGATCTCGACTATAACCTAGAATAGACTCCCTAAGTTCAATAGCGAAGATCCATTAGGTACCAAGAAACAACTAACTTAGGCCACCTACTCATAAGCTCGAAAGGTGTAACCTAAAGGTATGGGATCCCTGATTAGTTGATTAAGTATTCTGACAAATTCAGCTAACCTAATGCTACTTCTGAGAATCACTATGGACTATTACATATCACACGCTCATTCCTAACCTTCGGATTAGAAAGTTACCTAAAGGATGATCAAGCCTTAAGTAATTCCTAATTCATGACATTTATCCTAAATCCCAAACCAAGCTAGACCTACAAGTACCAATTCAAGAAAAGCTCAACTCCATTCTCACAATCTGCATCCCTTTACCCTTATAATATCTCCAAACCCTTAAGTAATCGATCCATACATAACTTGCACACAAATCAAAATTAATTGATCTTAAACCTAAGAACATGTATAAATCCTAAATATTGAGTACAAATTAATCAAAAGCAACACACATAAGACCCATAGCATAAACCATTAAATATTCAAACATCCAATAAATTCATATCTGTAAAAAAGCAAAAATAAACTCAAAATGTCAAGATTAAAACTGGAAAATTGTAGGAATAAATATCTATTGATATATCATAAAGGTTCCTTACAAAATTCATGAGTTTCAACTATAAAACCAATTAAACATTCATTATAAATATTCTAACACATGTAAAAACGTGATTAACACTAAGAAAACTCTAAACTAATGGAACAAACTAGCTAATGATAAAGAAAATAACAAAAACTTCTCCCCTCTTTCCTTCTATCTTCTTCTCCTCTCTTCTTGACGTTTTCCCAAAAGTGGCATATTGGAGGCCCCCCAGGCCCTCCTCTTGTTCTTTATGTAGTATGTTCCATCTATGGTAAAACCAAAGATTTTCCTATACCTTAAAAGTCCAAAAAGCCGCTCAAAACTTAAGCTTAGAGGGTCATCCGCTTTTGTTGATGCACAGGCCATGATTATGGCCCTTAGTGCATAATCGTGGTAAGTTTATCTACTCTCTATCACAATCGTGCCTGACTCCTCATGATCGTGGCCAATTTTTTTACTCTCAACCATGATTGTGGCTGACTCCACACAATCGTGGCCTTGTGTTCAAGCTTTAACACACAGGGCCATGATTATTTCCTGGGTCTTCTCTGATTCTCCTCCAAATGCCTTTGATGGTTTCTCCTCCCTAGATGGGTCTCCAAACTTTTTCAAACTTCTTCCTTTTAGCATATAATTGTGTTCACTCCTTTAATCTATATGTAAACGCAAAATGAATACAAATTAAGTATTTAAGCACAAAAATAGGATTAAAAAGACATTAAAATGCATAATAAAATATAAGATGATTCGATCCTATCAGGTTATTGCTTTTTCATCATCCTTTATATTATCCTCTCTATTACTTAAATTTAGAGAAATATCCATATCTTTAATAGTAATGCTAGGGTTAGTATTCAGATGTAGAATTAAATTTGATTCCTCCTTAGAATTCCTAGTACTTGAATATTTCCATTGGAATTGTTTACATCCTTTATAACCAAAGAAACATATTGTTGAAATATGTGCTAATCCTTTTGAATTATTCCTTCATAGCTACTAGTCAAGAAGATTTTACAATTTGGCTTCCAAACCTCCCTAGGTCTCAGATTTTGAATTTTCCAAGCATATGTAATCTTGACTTTATCCTCCATAAGTTCCAAGCTATCATTGAATCTCATTATTACAACTTCTTCAAGTAATTCTATTATATCCTCCACTACAATGCACATTCTTGCAAAGTTGAGCCTTTTGGTCTCAGCTATAGCTTTTTTAAGACATAAGCATCTTATAGTTGAGATAGCTAAGTAGTTGATGCCCATAGTGGTCCAATATTCCAATGTTATATTATGTATACAGATCTATAGAGGTATGTTAGTATGTTTTAGTTCTTTGAATTTAATCCATGGCTTCTAAGGTTAAACTAACAATGGTTTGTGATTTACATGCTATGGTCCTACCTTAATAACTATAGCGCCCCCTTACTGGAGGGTACACACCGGGACGCCCGTAGGTCGTACCGATGTATATTCTACAATAAGAGTACACTATGGACAAACACTACAATACTCCACATGGCATCAATAAACATCAGTATCACAATCAAAAATTTTTGAAACTAAACTTTTCTTTCTCATTTAAAAATATAGAGGATAAATAAAGAATGTGCATGCCGAAATATGAATGCACAAGCCTAACCTATTCTAAAATACCAATATACCCATCCCATCAGTGACGGGATGTTACAATAACCTTATTAACTGAGTTAGAAGAATTAAAGCTAAAGAAGAATATATCTTTATTGTTCAGTATAATATTTTAGAGTCTATAATGTTTCTAGTTGGCAACAACTTATCTTTTCATATCATGGAATGGGATTCTTCTATCTAAGAAAACTCCTACATGAAGAATGGAAAGTCATAGGGACACCACTCGATGGTCTAAGTTAGGATTAGAAGGACAAAAGGAGAGTTTTACTTCCAAATTATAGTTTCTAGCAACTTTTACCATGTGCATTTTACTGTGGGAGGTGGATGGTGATTAGATTCATTTTAGGAGGGTACATAAGGACAAGGGATTGTAAAAGCTTCTAAGAGGCTAGAGGAAGAAGGAGGTAGCTTAGTAGAAGAGAAGGAGGGGGAAATGAATGGCAGGAATAATTCATAATTAGAAAGCATTGTAAGGACTGTTGATTAAAAAAGTAAACTGAAAGACAAAAGTAGTTCGAAGATGGAGATCTAAGAGTATTGGATGTGCATCGTAAGGTTAGGAGGGAGAGAAAAGAAAAAGATATCAGAAGAATAGGAAGAATATAGGTGCAAAAGTATGGGAATGAAGGAAAGATCGAATGTTAAGAACAAGAACAATAGCAAAATAGTAGGGAATAAGATATTTACTAGAAGTAAGATTCTAGGAACAAGGTAAGGCCGGGGAGCTAAGGAATACATAAATGCCACAATGTAAGATAAGTGAATTTATGACTTTTTTATTATAAGTGATGATATTTTTTATACATAAGTGTGATGATACTAGATGTATTGAGGCATGTTATTGGTATTCCTATAGTCAAGTGAATGTATGACTTATATGTTATGATTTTGTCCAAAAGCATGGTATTAATATTACAATAATTAACAGGTTGATACAGTTTTTCCAAATTTAATATTTGGAAAATATTTTCATGAGTGTGATATGATGAGATATGTGTGATCGTTACCCTATAGACCTCAAATACAAGTAAAACTATCAAACTGTAGTATAGTAATTATGAATACAGTGTTGATCTTACAAGGACTAAAAGTACTAGTAATAACCATTCTTCTAATTTCTAACTGATAAACTAAGATGATGATTCAATTAGACCAAATAAAACTAAAATGAAATTCAATACAAATAATAAACCGGAACAAATATGACCTTCAGATTAATAAGTATTAAATAACTAATATCTAGGTAATGCAATACCCTAAGATTTCTTAAGTATTAATCCTTCATTTTTCAATTCAATTACAGATCATTAGATTATGAAAATTCCTATCTTATGTAAATATCTTTCTCAAAATTATTACTAATTAACAATCAGTTTATTAACTAAAATATCTTGCTAGTTAAAATACCTAAGAATGCATTACTCAATTTGTGAATTTCACTATTAGGTTTGACCTTAATTCAAAGAATTAATGTCGACCTATCTCTAGGTTTTCATATAACTCATACCAATTATGGTAGATATATTCATACAAAAGGATTTTTCTATCTCAATTATATGAAATCATCTATTGAACTAATATCTTGGACATATTAATACAAAAATTAAAATATAATTGAATTGCAATAAATCAATAATGAAATGGCATTAAATAACGAATCAAATTACAAGGTCCATCTCAACTTAGGGTTCATTATACCTAGGCATTACATAATATAAAAGACAAAACCAATATCAAAAGCAAAGAAGAATAATTAAAAAAGATGAGAATTCATTATATATCCCCTTTTCTCTATTACAATCCTTTGAAACTTTGATGGAAGACTATTCTTCATCTAATTTTTTAAGTAATCCTCATGTTTTTGTCGTCCCCAAGTTTAGAAGTGTTTTAAAACTCCAACTTTATTCTCTAAATCTAGATCTAACTCCTGCTCCAATGCGCCACTTCCTTAATTAGCTATAGTGAGAACCTTTTATAATATGAAATTAGGTTTTCTAAAGTGGGCACAGTCAGTCACACATCCATATGCACGATTATGTCCCTACAAAACTCTTCAAAATTATGTGTTGACACATTCCCAAAAGCATACATAGGTAGTGAACATAGTTATGAATATGAATTACATTGGCATGTCCTCCTTCACATAGGAAAACAACATCTTCAAAGCCTTACATACTCACTAAGACATATATAGTCCTTTAAATGGTTGTTTAAATGATATACATAAGCATTGTCCCTCTACAATACCTAAAGCTCTCCTATTTTCTACCCTAATTTCGCCCAACTTTCTCTTCTTTTTGATCCATGAAGGCAAACAAGAGCTACAAACACACTATAAACAAAATAATTACTAAAAATAACATAAAACTCTGATAAAAACAAGATAATTGCACTAAATATGGGAATAAAAATATAGTCTATTAAGTATTTATTAAACATCCCTATACTTAAGCTTTTGCTTATCCCTAATTAAATCATAATCTAGATAATTAGAATTAAACACAACCATCCCTTTTTAACCTCAACATGTCCATCCATACCTTAAATTATCATATCATATGAACAAAATTAACATATAATTAGTCTTCAACTATCCTAGAACAAACTTTCATAAGCCAACATCAATAGAAATCACATTAATAACCTTTTTAAAATCAAAAGCACAAATTTTCACCACCATGCAAAGGATTAACCCAATTCACTCAAAGTACTAAGGGTGGAAAATATAACAAACTCTTAAATCATCACATAGGATGATTCTTAACCTTAAACTTACAATAAAATCACATCTCCGCAACTAATAAATAAACTAAAAAAACAAAAGTTCTTTTTTATGAGGTGTAATGACTTTTAGGTAAGATATAGAAGTGATAATTAAAAAGGGTAATAATAATGAAAGAAATTCAGATAAATAATATTACATAAAACTTAGTTCTTTGTAGGATAGTCCTTCAAGCAAATATTTCATTAACACAAAATAATTCTTCTCACTCCCTAATATTTCTTTTCTTTTCTCTTTTTTTTATGCTAGCAATAAATATTTTTCAACTTTAACTTCAAGTAAATTTCGAGATAACATAAAATTATAATAACAACAAAGCAATCGAGAAGAAAGAAATTAACAATCACCATGTACCAACAATCATAGGCTTATTAGACCTTTTCCTTAAAATTATTCAATATAATCCAAGTTTTAAGCAATTATTTAGAAAAATCCCTCAACGTTTAAAAATAAATGAAAATTTTTCAATAAAAATAGGATAATTGGCTAATACTGTTGTTATTATCAAAGAAAAGGATAAGTCTCAAATTGGGTTAGTCCTAAAGGATAAAACAGGTTGGATAATATTTAAAGAAGTCCCAAGTGTGAAATGGAGCATCCTCTGTGCCCCCAAAGAGTATGGTGGTTTTTGCTTTATCTCTATAAACAAAATTTCCAAAGTTTTAATGGTCCAGAGACTATGGAGAAATTGTATGGAAAAGCAAAGTTTGTAGGTAAGGTGGATCCATACCTACCACTTAACAAATGAGAGTATTTTTAGAATATGAAGTGTAAGTAGTTAATTTTTTACACCTTCCAACAAATATTAAAAGCCAAAACTTCTATAAAACCTCACATGAAACATAAAATTTAGGAATGTAGAAACATTTGATTTCTAATATGAATACTAACATATGTTTGGTCCTCTATAATCATAAAAAGAATTCTCAAGTCTAAGATACATCGTCCTAACTAATGTTAAAATGAAGTAGAGGATTGAGGGTAATCATGTTGTTGTGCAGCGTCATTAGTGGTAGCCTCCCAAAGACTCTCGTTCTCTTTGCTAGCCATGAAACGTAGGGCCTGAAGCATATTGTCTCCACCTTCTTCTCATTGTTCTGACATTGAAAATGTAACATCCCATTACCTATAGGGGGTTAAAATAGTAAGAATGAGATATCAATGAGAGCTTAGAAATGCATTTTTCATGATCATGCATAATATGGCATACAATTACACGTGAATGTTGAAAGTTTTGCACATGAAAATAATTTTACATGCAATCATGAATAATTTCAGGTATAAGTGGATTGAGTTGTGACTTTTGACAACTTAGTGAATTTTTTAATTTACTTTCGTGGAAAATATTATTGGTTAGTAGAATTGTGAGATTTCTGAATTTTGGTGAATTTAGGAATAAATTTTTTAGAAACATTATAGAAAATAGGGGAAAAGAAATCAAAAGAAGATTTGGAGATAGTTGGATTGCAAAGATAGAATTAATGGAGTTAGTTTCAAAAGAAATTTTAGACCTTAGGAAAAGTGACAAGTGTAAAGTTGCCTTTATTATTTGTCAGAAGTAAGTTTGAGTTATCCGAGAGTTAAAAAGGGGTTAGTTCTTTTTCCTAAGTTCTTTCTTTGTTATCATCTTCTCTTAATTTCTTCCCATATATAGAGTTTTCCATCAAATTCCTTCTGAGAGCTAACTTTGTTTTTTCATGTCCCTTACCACTTCCTCTACTGCTAAGTGTTTCTTCTGCCTTAAGAGACACTAAAAGTTGGTTAGTGTTTAGAGTGGTTTACGTAATTTTGTATAGAGTTAGGGCTTGAAGATAGTTAAAGCTTTTGGAGTCTTCAACAAGTAAGTAGTGAATAAAATAGTTAGAGTTGTGGATTTTTTTGAAATAAAGTTGATGAATTTATTGTCAGTGTATGATCATGGCATTTACGTATATTTATATTCTTGAACACTGAGTTAAAGGGATGAAAATTGTGGATATGGTGTTATTTGGTTTTTAATGGATTGTTAGTGATCAGGTGTTGTGGAAATGGTTCTTGGAGTTGAAATAGCAATGAGATGATGTATAAGATTAGTTTAGAGAATTAGATATGGAATTAGATATGCTCTGTTTCTTCACTGTGCGTGAATGAATAAATATAGGTGTTTATATGTGAGTTGTAAAAACTTAGAGATGTTTAGGAAAAAGGTTTTTGAGTTGAGGAGTATAGATAGTATCGTCTGTGATGATGTCATATTTTCTGTAAAGACATATTGCCCATGAAGAAGTATCGTCTTAGATTAACTTCTACTTCATCTTAAGTTGACCAATTGTATCGTCTTAGGTTGACTTCTGCTTCATCTTAAGTTGATCAATTGTACCATCTTGGGTTGATTTCTGCTTAATCTTAAGTTGACCAATTATATTGTTGGGCCCGGGTCCCGATTCCTGTCTCGAGGCGACCACCCGGGTTCGTCAAGTAAGGATCGCGTAGGGGAAATGGTCGAAAACATTCAAATTAAGCGGATCAGCAGCGGGAACAGGCGGGTTCGCCGCGGCGACAGAATGCTCGCTGTGGCAGACGCCTAGCAGCAAAGGGTTCGTCGCGGCCAAACCTTGGCTTCGCCGCGACGAACTCTCATGGTATACGCCGCGGCGAAGACCAGCATCCACGCAGCGACGAACTCCCAAGGGAAACGTCGCAGCGAAAGACTGGCTCGCAGCAGCGAGCTCCCAACATTTTCGAAACCCGGCTCCCAACATTTTTGCACATTCCATTTTAACACATGTACATTCATTTAACTAAGATATTAAACACATTTATATACCAAAGGAACTTCATGCCATGACAAATTCAAATAGTTTGAACAAACTTTACTTACATAACATCATACATACCAAAGCTAAAACAAAATACATAATGATGCTCAATGTTGATAAGCTTAATGAGCTATCCAAAGTAGTCACTAACTTAGTACAAAGATCTCTAACTATTGCGGAGTTGTTCGATGCCTTGCAAGGGTCA
>JANZLD010000004.1:18518857-18539474 GCA_026413575.1 Erythroxylum carthagenense | reverse complement strand
AAACCAACCACCATCAATGGTAATGGTAATCATTCCTTCATCGTAACCAACCATCATAATTATAATGATTATATCCACTCTCATTCTTCACTATATTCATTTCTACTCCTATTCCCATTATCCTCTATTTACCAAGCGCTCTCTTAAAGATCGAGTGCGGGGGGATTTGCAAAATCATCAACTATTGCAAGTCACGGCCTTCACCACTCACCAGAAAATTCCATACCTGGACAGGACGTCTTGTCTATTCGTCCAGGCCACTTGTTTGATGGAATCAGATGTGTTTGATAATAGAAAGCTCCATATACCGTTAGTCGTCCCCAGCCAGGCTCGACATTCCCTCGTCACTTTCTAAGAATCTGTAGCCATCAGTTTCAATTTCATTTGCTTAAGGCTTTAAGTAGGTACCTTCGTCCGTCCGTGCAAACTCTTCAAAAGCACGAGTTTGAGTATCTTGTGTATACCAAAACATGCTATGCTATATATATATATCATTCAATTAGCTTGGTGCTAATTTCAAGTATTATTAATCCCATATTATTTAATAATTCACTAATTTATATTATATTTTTATCAAGTATTATTAATCCCATATTATTTAATCAATCACTAATGTATATTATATTTGTAATAATATATTAACAATTACTTACTTTAGATTTGATAACTATTGTTCACTTTGCTCAAGTGTCTTTTTTTAATTATAGGTGCAGCAACTATAACTTTTCTGTAATGAGAACTTTCCCTGTAAGAATCTTTCAACTTTCTCCAGAAGAAATGTCTTAGCCTATGTAGTTCAAAGGCCTGGGTGGAAAGGCAAGTAATCTTGAAACAAATTCTACCAATCTTAATGCAAAGGCAAGTAATCAAATCATAGTTTCAAAGCACTAAAAAGGAATCTTTTCGACAAAAATGCCCTTCCAAATAGCCGAATCGTTCAAACATTTGTTTGTTTTTTTCTTTCCTCTGCAGTGAAAAAGTAAAGAAGCCTTTGAGTGTATACAACAGGATGCTCCTTTAGTCCTTTAGAAACTCAGGCGATGAATTTCAGGTAGTAATTTATAGAGAATTGCACGTAAACAGCATATTGCTGGAACTGACAACAATTAGTGGGCAACTATACATACATAGATCTATTTAATCGGACAGTACAAGCCTATATATACCCCATCTCACCCCATGGCTTGTGCAACAGATTGAAGTTAATTAGCAAGGGAAATAATAACTATCTGAATCCATTTACTTCCACCCTTTGTTTTCGCAATCCTTGCATACCATATCTTGCGTATCACTTACAGAGGAAAATTAAGGTGAGTAACCGAGCATTAAAAAGAATTCTTTGTCTTGTTGTTCGCGTACAATTGTCTTCAGCTTTTCGTTTAACTATAGTTTAACATGAAATAACCCATCATCTGTTTGATGATCATCAGGTAATTCAGAAATGAAACTTTCCATGTCCATGTGCCAACAATCACCTCATTTGATCGATATTCCTACTGGCAGACTCAAAATGGACATGTTATGTCGAAGATGGCAAAAGGAGAGGATTGTGATCGTAATGGGAGCGACAGGAACTGGGAAGTCCCGTCTCTCCATCGACCTTGCCACCCAATTTCCGGCAGAAATCATAAACTCTGATAAAATGCAAGTTTACAAGGGACTAGACACTGTCACAAATAAAATTACTGAAGAAGAAAAGTCAGGAATTCCTCACCATTTGTTAGGCGTAGAAAATCCTTACGTTGATTTTACAGCAACAAAATTCTGCAATCTGGCTTCACAGGAGATTGAATCGATTTGCATGCGAGGGGCGCTTCCAATCATCGTTGGAGGCTCTAATTCATACATTGAAGCTTTGGTCGATGATGAAGACTTCATATTCAGATCGAAATACGATTGTTGCTTCCTTTGGGTGGATGTGTCAATGCCTGTGCTGCACTGGTTCGTGTCAAAAAGAGTTGATCAAATGGTTAACAAAGGGATGGTTGATGAGGTTAGGAAGATTTTTGATCCAGACGCAGATTATTCCAGAGGAATCAGGAGATCAATTGGTGTCCCTGAGCTGGATAGGTACTTGAAATGTGAATCAGTCCTTGAGGAAGAAAACTGTGCTAAGTTGCTTCATGAAGCAGTATGTGACATCAAAAGTAACACGTGCCATTTAGCTTGTCGTCAGCTAGAGAAAATTCATCGACTTAGAAACCTGAAGGGTTGGAACATCCATCGGATTGATGCAACAGAAGTGTTCTGTAAGCGTGGAAAGGAAGCGGATGAGGCATGGAAGAAGCTTGTGGTCCGACCAAGCGTTTCCATTGTGGGACAGTTTCTTGACAATGCTGCTCCTGCTAAGATCCCAACTGCTGTAGCTGAAACTTACTTTGCACAATGTCTTGCTTAATTATTATTATCCACAAACTTGTCTTGTGTAAGGTTTTGTGATACCAATACTAGTTAATAACCCTTACTCCTCATTTTTGAATGATTTTGTATCAACCAAAGGTCTTATATATCCATGGGAATGAACCTCAAATAAAAGCAATTAGGTGGCCTTAACTGAAGTTGCAACATATACGCAAGTTAATATGGACCAAGATAACCATTCTTGATTTCTGCGCGGTTTGTTCTATGTACTAGTTCAGAGATTTCCACCTTTCCGTTAATGATTAATATTAAATAGTTAACCATTATTATACTTCTTTTTAGTCACATCATATATATCATCAATAAAATAAAAGTCTTACAATTATGGTGAGAAAGGCATTCATATTAAAGCAGATCAAGGTCTACACAATCTCAAAACGTGTTAAAAATTTGGTGAGTTGCAATTCATGTTAAAGCACATCCAAATCTACTTAGCCACATTGCACATGCATACAAAAATACTTAGAATAAACAATGGACATTAACATAATTTTGAATTACATTTACATTAGGTGTAATTACAAAAATTACAGACAATATTACTAGCAATTGCTATGACAATTATTACCAGAACTATAATATTGTGCCCTTAAACATAATTATAGTTAGGATCAGCAATTATGGAATTTAGTTCGTGTGTTAGTTTAATCTACACAGAAAGTTATGTAAAACCTTGGAGGAGTCAATTTCCAAGACATAGGGATAGAGTTGCAGTATGTACGGGGAGGCAACTGCAGAGCTAACTGGTTCTGGGGGTGTAAAGTTAGAGAGCTACTTGTATAACCTGAGCAAATTGGCGGCTACGATCCACCGCCAAAAAAAAAAAAAAGAAAAGAAAAACCACTTGTCCGTACAGAAACAGCGTTGACTTCAACATATTTATTCGTGGGGCCAACTTCTTTCTTGGGTTCTGTTCAAAGTGGTAAGCCGGCTCGGTCCCTCCAACGTGGCTGGTCGTTCACCGGAAAAGAAAGAATAGAACCGATTGACACACACAGATGAGGAAGGGCCTAATTTCTGTTGAAACTGTTATGGTATACATAAATGCCTTTTAATAAAGATAGAATTAACCAGAAATTGTGATGACAAGGTCAGTTCAAGCATCAAACGCTTGGACAGTTAGAAGGTAGTGCGCTGAACTGGGGTTTCTTGGCAGCTTTTGATTCAACTAGTTCCATGGCTCTAACAAGCTTCTTTAGAAACTGATTATTTGATATGGAACTTCTTTTTCTATTAATTTGAACCTGTAAAAGGTTCATTTCCCATATATAATAAGGAACTCAAGCAGATCCAATTATAACAAGGCTCACTGGAGACAGAAAGTAAAGAGTACGGACAGCAAATAGAGTTGATCTGCTCCAATCAAGAATGATTGTCACTTTCATGCCACTCGATTCCAGCTATATAGTATGATATCTCCATACGCGTAAATGGCCTGGAATGAAATTCCTTAGGACCTACACAAAAAGCAAGGTAAGAGTGAAGATTAAAAGGTGGAAGCCAATTTGGCTTTTTTGAAGTAAAAATTCCTTTGTACGGAATCTTTACTACTACTTTTCCTCTCTTTTTTAACTTAATCATGGCGGATAAGGAGGAAAAAGGTATTCTCAACAGGTATGGATAGATTCTGCGCCTCCACAAGCACAGATATAAAGAGGTTCTTATATATATATACTATGATGTTGTGCGGTGTGTTTTAGAACTTCTAAAGCTGGCAAGAGAATGAGAAATGGAAGGTACATAACAAGACTTGACGAGGAACGTGGAATAATCTTTTGCTTCCATCAGTCACTGTCTCAAGTTTTCTTTTAAATTATCTTCGTATAATTGGGGCTGCTTTGCTTGTCATTTTTAATGGACTGGGAAAGATATTCGCATGACGATTTAAGTAGGCACATGTTGGAGCCGTGTAGTTAACTTAGGCTGTAAATGTAATCAAATCAGTGTTTAATTGATTTTTTACCGAAGACAAGCCATGCAAGAGCTAAGACAGGCTAAGGGGACATGGCACTGCAATTGAAAACTAATTTCGCCTTTTTTTTATTAGCCACCATCTCTTAAATTCCTCAACTATCTATCGCTTCTGTTAAAACAAGCGGTGGTGCGCTCAGCTGGGCTTATAAATTTATTTCTTTCTTATTGATTTAGTTTTTATTTATATATGACATAATTAATTTATTCAATGAAATTATTCTTTATCTTCAGATTTTTTGTCCATTATATTTAATACTTAATATTAAAGATACAAATTTTAGTCTAATTACTATAAAATTAAGATTATAATAAATTCATACATTCAAATTATAATTAAGTACTAATTATGAATTTTTAATTATATTTTTATCAAGAAGGGATATTGATAAAATAGTAAAAAAATCACAAGTTGTGTTTTTTATTATGAAAAATAATTGATTTTATAAATTAAAATATGGAGATATTTAAATAAATATATAGGTACTTATTCGAGAATAAATTCAATAAATTTACCCAATAATAATGGTTCTAAATAAAACATTAATAGTTTGTCTATTATGAACTCATCATAATAATTGTATAATCGATTTTTAGAGTTAAAATTAGCGTATAAAAATTATTATATATTTTACATTATTTTGGAGATGTTAAAAATCAACAATAAGTATCCCAAGTCTATTACTTTGTGTGATGGAGATTTAAAGACTTGACCAAATATTGTATGAAGGAAAGTTAGACATTTAGCATAAAGAAAGCCAAGTTAAGTGTGCGGGTGAGATTATTTGTAAACTAGTATAAATATATGTGTTATCCCTTGATGTAAATCATCCAAAAATTGTAAGTGTGTCTGTGAGTGAGAGCCATAAGTGTTCTAGCAAAATATTATGAGAGTAGTACCGTGTCACAAATTAGTAGTATTTGTGTAATTCAAAATATGCTTTGTACTTCCCATTTTGACGCACCTTGTACATTAGAAATAACCACTATTTTACTACTTTTTTTATGTGTTAAGAACTTATTAATGAAAGTGCATATTTGATAGCATTTTTTGATATCGAAAATTTGCCCAAATAACCAACAAGTAGTATCAGAGTAGGCGATTAAGGATCGACATCAAAAAAAGCGAGTGTGGTCAGACATCGATGTACCAAAGGAAAGTGCACAGTCTAGCACTGTGAAGTTATTGTCAAGGACAAAACTTAATTATTTGAAGACATTACCAAGTCACTATCAGATCTAGCCTGTTCATCCAACTCAATTAGGAAACTCAATCACACTAATTATAACAACTAGAATATCTAATTTTATTTGTTAGGTTAGGATTTATGGAGTATTGTTGGTGATCAAGAAACTACCCCAGTTGATCCGGAGGAGCTTAAAAAATACAAGATGAAGTATGGCAAAGTTATGTACACACTTTCAGTGCCCATCGAAGATGATCTCCTGTAACATATCAAAGACACGAAGAGACCAAAGGAAGCATGGGATGCTTTGGCAACATTGTTTTCAAAAACAAATGAAGCAAAGCTGAAGAGGCTTGAGAATGAGCTTTGAACACTCACAAAACAAGACATCACAATCAGCCAATACTTTGATAAAGTAAAGGCAGTATGTTCCAAGATCCAAACTAGATCCAAAAAATGCAATAACTACAATAGGGATGAGGAGAAATATTATTCAGGGTCTACGACGAGGATATAATGCTCTTGTCATTGCTACTAGTGGATGGGCTCAAGAACCAACTCTCACAAAGTTGGAAAATTTGTTAGCTAATTAAGAAGCACTAGCTAAACAAATGTCTGGAGTTACAAAAAAAAAATGAGGAGAAAGCTCTCTACACTAACAAAAGAAATTTTAAAGGGAAAGAAAAGGAGAGAAAGCGAGGTGGAGGTTCAAAGAACCATCATAGCAGAGGCTTCAAGCATGGTGAAGCAAGACAAGGCAAGCACAACAATGAACGAGATGATGAGCAACATTAGAAAAAAATGATGAATGCTACAATTGTGGTAAGAAAGGCCATTTCTCTTGAGATTGCTAGCACAAGTGTGCTGAAGGCAATATTGCGGCTTCAACTTGGAGTGATATTAAGGATGAACGGGATCTTCATATCTATGAAGCAGTAGAAAAAGAAGTAAAAGTTGAAGAGTAGGAAAGTGTCCTCTCAAAGTTGTAAGAAAAATAAGCTCATGTAGTTGCTCATGATAAAGTATCAAACTATAAGCATGATTGGATTGTTGACTCCCAGCATTTTAATCATATGACTGGAGATGACAATAAGCTTTTGACATGTTAGAATACAAGGGAATAAGAGGTGTGGTGAGGCTTCTAAACATGTTAGAATATAAGGGAAGAAGAGTTATGATGACTACTAACAACTCCAAAATGTCAATCACTCACATTGGCAAAATAGTAATTGCACCTTAGTTTACCTCACACTAAGTACCAATACCAAATGTTTATAATGTACAAGAAATGAAGAAGAATTTTCAGTTAGTATCCCAGTTGAAATCTTCTAGTAACTTTGTGATTTTTGGTCTTGATGATGCCGAAGTGTGAAGATCATGAGTAAGCCAATCATGGAAGGCAAACGACTCGAGTCCATCTATGTAATGAATGCTCAAGCAGCATATATGGATAAAACAAGAAAAAATGTGACAACTAATCTTTGACATGCTTGACTAGGTCATGTTAGCTATCACAAGCTAAAGGCAATGATGAAGCAATCAATGATCAAAGGACTTCCTAAACTTGAAGTTCGAGAAAACATAGTATGTGTAGGATGTTAGTATGGTAAAGCCCATCCATTTCCATATGAAGAGTCTAAGTTCAAAGCTAAAGTACCACTAGAGCTAGTTCACTCAGATGTGTTTGTCCCAGTAAAACAATCATCAATCGGTGGTTTTTGATACATGATAACCTTCACTGATGATTTTTCTAGATATGTATGGGTTAACTTTTTAAAATTTTCAAGGAATTTAAGGAGAGGGTTGAAAAATAATTAAACAACAAACTATAATGCCTTCGCACAGATAATGGAGGAGAGTATGTATTAGAAAAGTTTGTGCAATTCTTGCAATAATGCACGATAAAAAGACAGCTAACCTATTCAGGTGCACCATAGTAGAATGACATTGCCGAAAGAAAGAATAAACATATTGCAGAGATATGTAAAATCATGTTGCATGCCAAAAATGTGCCACCACAATTCTGGGATGAATGTATGAAGAAAAATGCTCATGTAATTAATAGACTTCCTTAACCATCATTGGGAGTTGTGTCTCCATTTGAGAAGTTATAGAAGATCAAGCTAGTGGTCAGTTATTTTCACTTATTTGGCTATATATGTTATGTATTCATACCAAATAATTTACACAAGAAGTTTGACAAAAAGGCTGTTTGATGCATCTTTGTTAGATATGATGGTTAGAGAAAAAGTTGGAGATGCTATGAACTAGAAAGAGATTGAAGAAAAGCTAAAAGAAATAGAGGATCAGTAAAATGTTGAAAATGTTCAACAAAGTAATGAAGATAAAGAAGTACCTTTAGAAATTTAAGATGGTAGTGAAGGCACTTCTACTTCACTAAAAACGAAAAACTATGGCAAACAGGGGTGCATCAGAAGGTTCATGAAGAAGAAAGGCCGAACTAAATAGAGGAATTTGAAGTAGAAGAAGCTCCTCAACAAATTGTATGAAGATCAACTAGACTGAGAAAGCCAAATCCTAGATATGCTAATGCAACTCTAGTTAAAGTATCTAGAAACTACTTATAAAGAAGTATCCAAAAGTAAGGCATGGAG
Source organism: Erythroxylum carthagenense (assembly GCA_026413575.1). Lineage (NCBI taxonomy): Eukaryota > Viridiplantae > Streptophyta > Magnoliopsida > Malpighiales > Erythroxylaceae > Erythroxylum > Erythroxylum carthagenense. The sequence goes on along the minus strand of JANZLD010000004.1, from coordinate 18,531,280 downwards.
ATTAGCCATAGAAGATGAAATCCAAGAATTGAAACAAAATGAGACATGGGATTTAATGGAAAAACCCAAGGATGTAAAACCCATATCATACAAGTGGTTTACAAGTTGAAGACCCAACTAGATGATTTAATCGAATGATACAAAGCTTGACTTATTGCTTGGGGTTTTTCAGAACAATATGGATTGGACTATAATGAAACTTTTAGTCCATTGGCAAAAATCACCTCAGTACATGTTTTACTAGCATTGGCAGCTAGCAAGTCATGGAAGTTATGGCAGATGGATGTAAAAAAAGCTTTCCTACATAGAGAACTAGTCCCAAAAATCTTTATGAAACAACCACAAGGTTAATGCAAACATGTATCGACATCGATGGAGGTTAATGCCATATTCTACTTAGTAGAAGGCAAAGATTTAGAAAATCCAATATTGGATTGATAGTTGGTAAATAGTTTAATCTCTCTAACTTTGTCCTAACCCAATATTGCCTTTATTATTAGAGTGGTTAATAGGTCTATGCAGAATCCAAAGAAGATTTAGAAACAGCTTGAAGAATCTTAAGATATGTCAAAGGCACAATTGACTATGACATACTATATGGAAGACGCAACGAATGTAAAGTTTCTGGCTATTGTGATGTTGATTAAGTAGGAGACTATGACACTCGCCGTTCAACTATAAGTTATGTGTTGAATAGTCTCTTGGTGTAATAAGAGACAACTGACTATCTCATTGTCTACCATTGAAGCAGAATATAAAGAAGTGGTAGTGGCAACTCAAGAGAGTCCATGGTTGATGCAACTCACAGAAGATCTCCATCAAGTTGTAAACTATGCAGTACCACTGCCTTGTGACAATCAATCAGTTATATGTACAACTTAAAAACCAGTTTTCCTGCAAGAAAAAAAACATGTGGAAATACATTATCATTATGTATGGGAAAAAGTCCTATAAGATGAAAGTAAGATGAAGAAAATCAGCACAGAAGGTCAAATGGCAGACATTTTTATTAAAGGTCTCAATAGAGCAAAAATTGAAAAGTTTTGAAGTTAGCTTGGCATGATATCTAGAAAAGAAATAAAAATGGAATAACTAATGTTGAGGGGGAGTGTTAAAAATCATCAATAATTATTGTAAGCTATTACTTTGTGTGATGGAGATTTACAAACTTAACAAAATATTGTGTGATGGAAAGTTAGATACTTAGCATAAAGAAAGCCAGCTTAAGCGTGTGGTTGAAATTGTTTGTAAACTAGTATAAATAGATGTATTAAGCCTTGGTGTAAATCATCCAAAAATTGTGAGTGTGAGTGAGAGTCAGAGCTATAAGTGCTCTAGCAAAATATTGTGAGACTAGTAGCATGTCATAAATTAGTAATATTTGTGTGATTTAAAGTATGCTCTAAACTTCCTATTTTGATGGATCTTGTATGTTGTGAGTTAAGAACTTATTAATGAAAGTGCATATTTGATAGCATTTTTTGATAGAAAATTTGCCCAAATAACCAACAGATGATAGTTTAAAATATATTACTTGAATATAATATAAACTATATGAAGATAGTTGAGTAAGTTAAAAAAAGATTTATTACTCTAAAGTAATTAAGGGAATATTCTATCATTTTTTATTAATAACTATATTTGAATTTTCTATACTTAGTGAATTGATATTTAAAAAATATTATTTCTAAATATCAATTATTAATATACAAGGAAAAATATGATTGAATTGTAAATAGAGTTGACATTAATTCTATATTTTATGTATAATTGAAATATTGCATACTAAAAAATTAAAAATTTACATCTAGTCGAATAGTTTAAATCAAACCATTTAAAATTTTTTATTATTTAGATGGTTATTTTATGTTAATAGATGTCAATCTTAATTTATAATTATAAATTGTTTAAATTAGAGAATTAAAGATAAATCAAAATGAGATTTAATTTATTTAATTTTAAATTATTATTTATATTTATAATATGTAATTATTTACAATATATTAAGAACTTAATAGGTCATACATATAGAACAATTAAAGAGAGAAAATTTAATTTAAGTTAATGATAATATCAAAGTTTAAGAAATTTCATGACCAAACTATCAAATATTTGATTTTTAGGATTAAATTATAATTATATAATCATAGTTAAAATTTAATTATAGTTATAGTTTAATTTTAAATAAATTTCATAAACACTAGTTTTAAAAAAAAGAAGAGAAAACACTATATTTTTTTAAAATAATTCTCATTCCTTGTTTAAAAAGTTAAAAGTTACGATTTTTATTATGTGAAATTAGGAGTTTTTTTAAAGAATGTTAAAAAGAGAGAATTTTTGAAAATTTTTTAAACTATAAGGGAGGTTAAGAGCCTCCCTTCTTAAATTTTAAGGTCTTAATTTTTTTTATTAAGCTAATTTTTATCAATTAAATTAAATTTATATTAGTTTAATAAATTAGGAAATATTGTAGAATTTAATTTAGCTTTTCAAGAGTTTAATTGTTAAATTAATTATTTATTAGATTAATAATTATAATCAAAGAAATTTTTAAAAGATTATCTTTTATAATTAAATTATGTTAGATAAAAGCAACATAATGAGATTATATTAATTTTGATAAGAATTTTAAATTTTAAAAATTAAATAAATCAAATAAATATTAATTATATATATTAACAACGTGATTATATTATTTAAGTATAAAAGTATAACTCCATTTGTTATGCATGCTTATTAAGAAAACTTATGACGATAGTAACCTAGATATTCTTTTGTTTTAAATAAATTAGTTTTACTCAATTAAATTTAAATAACTTAGATGAGCAAATTTTTGATATAAAATTAGAGTATGATTATAGCACCTCATTTTCCAATACATGTACTTGACATCCTTAGTGATGTCTGAGAAATTTCCACGCGAGGGTGGCATGCTAGCACAATCAGTCAGTAAAATCTCATTACAAATTTTTTTCAATGTACACATATGCGGAAATCAATAATCAAATTGGGCCCATTCTTTTCTTTCATAACATCAAAATCACATTTATTATTATTATACTCAAGATCAATTTCATTTACAAACCCTTCCACTTTGGAAAGTTATTACATATCGAAATATTCAAATATACATTGTACAATAATTGCGGAAGACTCAATTCAATACAAAATAAGAAAATTCAAATGTAGATGCGAACTAATCCTGACCTCTATCTCTTACTTGAATGCAGGGGGTATACTCTCGTTTGCTAACAGGGTAACTCTTTTGAGCTTGAAAAAATATTGCAAATTTTGGGTGAGTTTTTGCAAACTCAGTGAGTGACCATCCTCAATGGCTCACTGAATCATATAACACATACAGTTCATCAATTCATCATATTGAGTCACGTACATTGCATATTCACTTAAGCATAAATCACATTTAGAAAGCATTCAAACTATTAAAACATACATATCGATTTTATAAGCAATGCACATGAGACTCACTTTCAATTATTATTATTGTGACCGAGTGCTTTTTTACTGGCCCATATCCCTTGTGGATACCGGGCTAACCTATATCCCTTGTGGATATCGAGTTATATCAGATAATGTCACATATTCCTTGGTGGATACTGGGTACATTCACAACTGAGCCAAAGGCTCTTATCACGTTATGGGCTTTAAGCTCTTTATACTGGCGATTCCGATCACAACTACCTTTATCTTTCATGCATTCATGTAACAAAATGCATCACATTTTCATATTTTCATTCAATCACATGATCAATCAGTCACTTTCACATGTTATTGGGCCTTAGTCTGACATTCAACATTTAAGTTGAGAATCACCTTTTCATTCATATATATATTCACATTTTTCTTCGAAACTAGGTCCAAAATTTAACAATCGATTCATGTATGGAATACATCTCTCATAATCAATCAATCATGTCAAGAAGCATTTAGTTCATCACATTCACATAAGTGTTGCTTCAATATCACATTCATGCATCAAGTCTCGGACCTTCATTTTCTGGAATCAATACCATCACAATCACATTTATTAGTAATTTAATACAGAATTTAAACTAAGTAAGACCATTAGGTCAACTCATATTACGCTCCAGGTTAGCATTAGCTTCCATGATCTAAAAACGTTTGGACGGGGATGTTCTGTCCTGTGTATTACCATCATGCAATACCCATTTACACACATTATTAATTGCACAATCATATGAACACTCAATCACACACATATGTATATGTGTTATGTTTAATGCATGCTTCATGACAATCCCAAGTATATTATCTAAGTTCATATCTTATGCACATTCTCATTTCATAATTCATATATGCTCTTATAGTACCCAATTCTCATTCACATTCACTTAATACACATTACTCAACTCCATTGAATCATAAGGATTACAATCATATAAACATCTTCATTCACATTACACTCATGTCTTTGGTACTTTGATATTATCCCTCATTCACTAAGTTTTAACCTCCATTTTGGCTTTAAACATATCATACATTAGTCCTATAATCCAAGGATCATTCTAGGTTCCATTTAAGACCTATTTACACCTTAATTAAGATCACTTGACCCTTGAATATCTGCTAGGCGGACATCCATGGCCGTTAAACAGACCTTTACAAGTCACTTATAGAAATCTTAAATTTTGACCCTTTAGATGTCAAAATCTCTTATTACGGTCTTCATAGAAGTTGTAGATCTCAAAGTTTCTTTCTAAGCATACTTAAATGACCTCAATCAAAGTTCTACAGAAAAGGTTATGCCTCTTGCACCAAAGCATATTCAATTGCATTCTTATTGCCAGATTTCTGACTCTTTACTTACTACATTAACTACCTTATTCTTGGTCTATCATCTCTAATTTCATTTCTCATCATTTCCCCATTATTACTCTAATTCAACTCAATATCATCTATAAACAATTTATAGTTCATGATTGATCATGAACACTAATAACAAAACATATACATATATATACATTCATCATCAACTTTCAACCCCCAGTATACAATTTCTAGTCAAATTTTGAAACTTTTAAAGACAGAATTTGAATTCTATTTCTTCATGCAAAATGTAGCCTTATGTCTTTAATTTAATCCAAATAAAAAATCATTCCATTTGGATATCTGCAAATCAACTCGTGGCTAAAATGCCAGTACATATAGAATGGAAATATTATAGCTTACATATTCTAGCGCATTTTCAACGCCATTATCACTTTGTCTCTAAACTTTCATCCTAGTTCTTCCCTTTTCAAGACACTACACTTGCTTTTTTTTTTCTAACTTCAAATCTCAATCCAATCCATGTCTAAAAAAAAAATAAATGATCCACATTTTTATCCATCAAAAATAGAACATGAAAACTCCATTTATTAGTTAAATTTTCTACACAATTTCTACATCATTTTGATGATCCTTTTATCGCTAAATCATCAGTACAACATCTTATGAACATCAATCATCATGTATGTAAAGGCAAAACAATTATGTGCTTATTTCATCAACCACATTCCATCATATATAAAGCATCATTTTGTGATCATTTAACCCATCATCATACATATCTCATTCAATAAATCATAAGGAACAATATGCTACTTACTTGAGTTAGCTTCATGATCTTCAAAATCACCATTAAACCCTAGCTCTTTCCTCTCCATGATCATCAACTTTCATGGAGGAAGGGGTTGGGTCTTTTAGTAGCAAAGTGAAAAAGACAAAGAAAATGAAAGTAGCAGTGAAAAGTGAGAGCAAGGTTTAACATTGATGAAGGTGGGTGAGAGTGAGTGTCGTGGAGATAAAGAAGATATGAAGAAGATGAAGAAAAAATGTAAAGAAAGGGAGAAAACATGTTTTGTCCAAATGAAAGACAAAATTAAGGATAGTCTTGCAAAAATCGTGGGTGAGATGTGGCAAAGCAAGTGACTCATGTCACTTGCCACTTGTCACCTCCTTATGGTTCCATTTGGTTCCCTTTAATAACTAGTCCATCTTGTCTCCAATTTCTACTTCAATTGTCTCCTAATTTTCAATGACATATATCATTAAATCCTAAATTCATTTATAAAAATTTCTATTGCAATTTGACCCTTATTTCTATTACTATTCATCAATTGTTCTGCCACTTGACGTCTTTCCTAGTCCAAAAATACCTATAATTTTAGAAATTATAAAATTTTCACCAAAACTTTTGAGTCAATTAATGTACTCTCGAAATCAATTTTTCAACATGTACAATTCACAATTCCAAATATAATCACATTTATAGATCAATTATACCCAGAAAATGTCAATGAATACATGTACAATTATTTTAATATGTCCAATAATCAAATTCACATGTGTATGCTGACATTATGCATGAGCCTGAAATGCAATTTTCTAATCTCTCATTACTATTTTCTTAATAACAGAAATCTAGGGTTCTAACCCTTAGTATGGAAATGAGATGTTACAATGATTAAGAATAATATAATAGATTTTTTAAAATAAGAAGTTGTCATCTAAAGACTGGCACGAGAATTTAGTTTAGTTGTCTTAAGTAAACTTAAGGTCAATTAATTAAATGGGATCCTAACTCAATAAATTTTTTTGATAATTTCTCAAATTAACAATGAGGAAAATTAATTTCTTTTAAATAATAGGAGTAACTAAAAATTTTATTGAAGTTCTTATTTTATTCAATTTGTGATATAAATTAATACTTGTTCTTTTATGTATTTTTGACTAGTAAATAATATGGTAGCAATTTGTCTATGAGAAGCATCATGCAATTTAATAAGCTTAGCATACTAAATTTGTTGGATTCAACTTGAGAATTGTTCTCAAATAAGAAAAGAAGTTATATGTTCTTGTCATTGCACTTCCACCTAAGCCTAACATAGATGTAACTGATAAAGTTTGATAGAGATATCAATCTCATATAAATAATGATGAACAAGCTATACATATGATGTTAATTAGTATGTCTCATAAGCTTTAAATTCAACATGAGAACATAAATACTTGTACTATGATTGTGCATCTTAGGGAGTTGTTTGCCATATAAAATAGAGTGGAGAGGTTTGAGAGTTCGAGTGCATTATATCAAATAAAATAACATAATGATCTTTGGCATAGTTACATGTATTGAAGATGACTATCTATATTAAAAAATTAGGTCGATTGGGATGAATTCTTATAGACCATGAGTTAAGCATTGATTTGGTCTTTTAATATATAGTTTTAAGCTTTTCACACTTTATAATGAATTATCATATAAATCAAAAGGATGTAATATTACTTGAACTATTAAATATGCACGTGACTATACAAGGGCGCCTTAAAGAAGTCAATTAGTTCTATTTTTATTGTGGATATTGTTGAGGGCAATTAAAAGAAATTTAAGAAGAATAAGAATAAGAAACAAAAGTCTTGTACTAAAGTTGCAAAGCCACATAGTGGTATTAAGAAGAAGATTAATGATGACATATGTTCTTACTATAAACTAGATAAGAATTGAAAGAGGAATTGAAGGTATCACAAACTGGATGTGGTTTTAGCATTTATAATGATGTATAGATGCTAATAAGAAGTAGGCCATTGAGAAACAGGTGAAGTAAAATTGTGAGTGAATAATAGAGTGAGAATTACTGCATTAGTTAAAGGAACTTATGGTTTACCTTATAGCCTTATAGTACAACTAAATAATTATTATTTTGTTCCAATTATTACCAAAAAATTCCCATTTTATTTAAATTTAAATGGATTTGTCTTTATAAATAAGAATAAAAGTTATTCTTTATATAAATATGATGCTTGCCATGGAATTACATTACTTGTAAATGTTTATATGAATTAGTTTCTTAAATGATTAATCTTTAATATAAATGATAAAAAAGAAAATTAACCAAATTTGATGTTATTTATGGCGTTATGGATTACATCATATCAAAGAATCTAAAACCATAAAATTACACAAAGAAAGACATTTGAATTTTTTTTAATATAAAACATATGAAACTTGTGAATCTTTTTATTAGGTAAAAAAATGATCACATTACCTTTTAGTGAAAAGGGATAACATGCTAATGAATTAATATAGCCTATATATTCAGATGCATGTAATCTTATATCTACTCAATAGAGATGGATACTTATATTTCACTGCATTTAAAAATAATTACTATAAATATGAGTATGTAAATTTAATGACATATAACTCCAAATAATTTAAAAGGTTAAAAGAATTTATATTTGAAGTTGAGAAATAATATAGTAATAATTATATCTGATCGAGGTGGTGAGTACTTATATAATGAGTTTATTTTTTACTTAAAAAAGAGAATAAGATGCTCTCACAATGGACTCCATAACACAATGCAAGGTTTGAGAGGAGAGATCATGCTCTATTTAATATGATATGTTCTATGATGTCATATAGAACTTCTTATTTCCTTCTAAGGACATGCTTGACAGGAAAAATCACACTTTATTTAATATGATATGTTCTATGATGTCATACAGAACTTCCTATTTCCTTTTAAGGACATGCGTTTGAAACTACTGCTTACTTTTTGAATAAAGTTTCGTTTAAATCAACTAATAAGAATCCATATGAGATATAGACTAGTAGTAAACCAAAGTTTTCATATATAAATATATAAGGATTTGATGCTTATCTGAAGTATGTAATATTTGATAAGCTTTAAGCTAAATAAGATAAATGTAAATTTATGTGACATTTGAAAGAAAGTATCAAATATCAATTTTATCATCTTATTAAGCCAAAAATATTTATATTTCAAACTATACCACATTTATACAAAGAGAGAACTTAAAGAAGTTCAAGAACCACAAGTTTACATTAAGATGCATGAATCTCAAGTTGGTACATCTAATGTACAATTAAGAGTTCAAGAGCACATAGTCTGTGGTGCACTATAAGATAAATCATGTCCTAAATAGATTTGATCTATATATTGAAAAGGGGAAAGACAATAAATTGCTCATGAACAATGAGATTACTAATTATTGAGTAAGCAATATTTGACATCGATTTTTCAAATGGAAAAAAGTTATGATCCAAAATGAAATTCATGTATGCTAACCAAGTATGGACTTTATTGGATGCACCTAATCAGATTCTAACCATTTCAAGTCAAGAGAAAAAGTTGAAATGGATGGAAGTATACACTAATATAAAGCAAGGATAATGGACAAATCTTATATAAAAAGAATAAAGAGTTGATTTTGATGAAACCTTTTTACCAATATTTATTTTTTTGTTTATAAGAATTTTGTTGCCTATAGTTATTTGCTATGATTATGAAATTTGAAAAATGGATGTCAAAATTATAAATTCTTGGTTTATCCCAATTCATGTACGTAAACAAAGTGCTAAGAGGTTTAGCTTGGATAATTTTAGGAGAGGGTTCTCGAATATATCACATGATATTTCTTTATTAAAGATTTCGTGCCTAAATACACATAAAGAGAGAAAATGGATTATAGTCCATAAAATTCGTTTATTAGATTAATCAAGTATGTGATGTTGTCTAAGAGACTTGATGTTTCTTATACTTTAAATAAAACAAAAATATAATTACCCAATCCTAGTGATGGTTACTAAATGAATATAAAGAACATCTTAAAATGATCAAGAAGAACTAAAGATGTCGCCTTGGCATATAGAGGAGTTAAACTAAGAGTTTAATGTTATTCAACTATTAGTTTTTGGTTTGATCACAAAGATAGTAGATCACATTTAGGTTTTATCTTTACTCTAAATAATGATGCATAAACTTGTAGGAGTTCTTGATGTATTATAATTTAAAATGAAATATAAAATAATACTAAAAAGATCACCTAGGTATATAGACTTATAATTTCTTATAGTATAGTTTTGGTGAGTTGATTACTAATCCTACGAGGATTATAACTATCAATATTAATTACCTAATCTAATAAAACAAATGATTAAATTAAAAGAGAAAAATTAACAAAATTAAAATAAAGAGTAAGAGAAAATCAGTCAAGCGATAGATAAGAATAAACAATCGGTAAATATTATAGATCTAGATGAAGAATCCCCTTTAGAACTATCCTATTTCAAAATTTGTCTTGTTTTAATGGTTAGCTCTAGTTACTTAGTGACAGGCCCATATCCTGAAATGATTAGGCGACCTACCCGACACTTTATGGTGGCCATATGGTTGATAGCTGGATCAGATGGAAAGTTCCTGTTAAGCTAAGCTTATTGCCCTTGTTATAGAAAAGCTTCAACTCAACAATAAGAAATGTAAACAATAGAGTTTTGATGCATTTTGACATCCCAAAAATTTCAAAGTCCTTGTAAAAGTTTTAAACACTTATATTATCATATAAATTTCTCAAATACAAATTGTGGACTTTAGATCCACTCACACCTAACCTCAAAAAGTTACATCAATAAACTTTGAAAAGTTAAAACAAAATCATGCATTTCATTAAAAAACCTTTTTGCACATCCATTCTTTACACAAATGTACTTTCCAAAACATGTTCAAAGACATGCAATAGTTCTTAAAAGTATGTACAAGGCAAAAATGCCTACCTAGTAGCATGTGACAAAGTTGACTACTCGTGAGGTGGAGCCCCTACTACTAAAGCCCTTGAGTGTACACCTGAGAGGTTTTATTTAAAAATAAAAAATAAAGTGTAAGCTAAACAAGCTCAGTGAGTGTAAATAAAATTCTTTGCAAATCATTTGTAATCATTGAAACCTCCCTAAAAGAAATTCATTTCATTTAGTATAAGATAATACCAATATAAAACAAATATGCCTCTTGAAACCAAATTGCTTAATTTTACTTTTAAAGTAAATAGTGGCGGCATTATTTATTGTGATGAACTTCTTATATGATATAGCCCATCACAAATGTTTTTGCACTATGGTACTCTTAGATATAAGATCACGGAGCTAGTTTTATATCACTTACCCGTGACTAATTAACCACTTGTTACAAAGTTGATTCTACATCGTTTACCCGTAATAGGTTACCCACTATAGATCGGTTGTTACAGAGCTGGTTCTGCATCACTTCCCTGTAACAATTTTGGTTAGCACTTTATATACTCTGTACATTTAGAGGGCGACTCACTGGACTGGACTGTTGATAGACACAATATTACCCACTGTTAGTAACTGATGCCCCCGAACACTGCCATGCATGTTTGAAATAATCTGACTAGTATGATATCATATAATAAGCCTAATGGTGTACCATAGGCTAAAAGCAAAAACATTTTTCTTAGTACTTTAACTTGCAGCAAAAAGCTTAAACCATTTTGTAAAGTAATTTATACAGTTTCGAAATCAAAAACAAATGCCAAGTTTTTAGAGCCTATCACGATTGTGACACTACCTTTGGCCCATGTACATTCAAAATTTCAATGTGACATTACCTTTAGCCTATGTACATTAAAATTTTCAACTTCTTTCAATCTTATAATCAAAAAATTGAATGCACAATTTAAATTCACATGCCATCATTTTTTTTGCAAAGAAGTTATTCAAATGAAACAATTAAAATACACTCATCGTTTTGTAAATTTATTGCCAAGCACACTCATGCATTCTATGTCTTTCCTTTACCTACACAAAATGCATTTCGCTTAGGCATTTATTCCAATTCAGAAACAAGGCATTAACACTATATATTTAGTTTAATTGATTATGACTCTTGTGTTCTGATCGTGACCCTTGCCTAGAATTCATAACTCCTATTGTTCCATATTTTTCACATAACTAATGTTCACATTAGGTTTTAAGGACTTTTAGACATTTTCCTCTATGTCTATAGTTTTCATAGCATCAGAAATCATGCCATTTAAACTTCTAAATCACGAAACATGTACCAAATATCACAAGTTGCTTTATCACAATGGCAGTATTAGGTTACCATTTTCAGTCTCAAATTTCAATATCATTCAACTAGAATTAAGTCAGTGTCTCTTCTAGATATTTTTGGTACTATGTCTTAGTTTTCATTTCCAATTAGAATCACCTAATTTAGAGGTATATAGGCTAAGCTTTGTCTAAAACACTGGATACTTATCACTTTCTTTCAATCTTTTGGACAATTAAAGAACACTTAGTCTTACCTAAGCTCTCTTCAAATCATGCTCTAAAACTATGAAAAATCTGATGCACCCTTCTTCCTCTCAAGCTTGGCCAAACCTTTACCTTGCTTCTCTGTTGGATCCCGTTTCCGGAACCAACTCTTACGAAAACCATCTTAAATTAACTTGAGCGTGCACATCATCTTGAAGGGTTATTGCATTAAACCCCAATAGCCATCAAAATTTTTTTTCTTTGGGGCCCATAATAGACGTTATCAATTCATCTTTATTCGAATAACATCCCAAAAATTCACTTAC
>JANZLD010000004.1:18506868-18518757 GCA_026413575.1 Erythroxylum carthagenense | reverse complement strand
CATAAGGGTTAATTTTATGAACTGACTCCAGGGAAAATCTGGAATAATCTAGATAGAACTAGATAGAGTTGTCTTCTGGAAAGTTGTAACTTATCCTCTTAGCTTTCCGACGCTATAAGATATGCAAAAATTTGGGTATCGGGATTGACGAATATGGGCATTATAAGTGACGATGCTGCATAGCAAGTTTAAACATGACAATCATGGTGAATGATGAGAGTTTGTGTTTGTGATGAGTAAATTGAGTTGAATTTTGGAAGTTTGATGCACCCAAATTGGTAATTGAAGGTTTTAAGAGTGTTATTTCATTAGAAGAAGTGAAATTGGGAAGTTTATGAGTGAATATGATGTTATGTTGGATGCAGGAAGCATTGGAGAGGCTTAGGAGGAGTTTTGAGAACCCCTATGTCCATTAGGCGGACTTTAGGTCCGTTAAACGGGCCTTTTCGGGTGAAAAAGGGCTCCTAATCCATTTTATGTCTGTTAAACAGACATGGGTGTTTGTTAAACGGACCTTCGCAGCCAAAATGGACTCCCAACCCCGACAATGTCCGTTAAACGGACATTCACGAGTCAGCTTTCGTAAATTGAAATGTTTAGCCCTGTTAGAGGTAGAATCTCAATTTGTCGTCTTCATGAAAGTTGTAGATATCGAAGTTGTCTTTCAAATGTTCTAAAAACGAAACCAATCAGACATTTGTGAAAAAAGTTATGATAATTGTTCCAGGAGAGGTACAAAATGATTTAGGACAGAAACATGTTGGATTCTTTTATCCATAACTTCCTTATCTTACCTCTAAATGAAGTGATTCTTGAAGCGATAGATTCCTAAGACATATATCTATCTCTCCATAAAAATTTGTGGTTTTTTTGTGTTGATTTGAAAAGGTTTGATTGAAATAAAATGAGAGGTCAATTGGAAGAGCATAACGGGATTATGAACATACGTTGGATTTTTAAGCATATCTTGAGCTCCGATTGAGATGATTTTTTCTTCAAAATGAACAAGAGACATAGAGCTTCATGTTTGGTATCAGAGAAAAAAGATGAACCAATAATGACTAAGGTGATTTTCTTGGAATACGCTCAAGTCTTATGATATTCGGAACGATTGTTGGGCTCCAGAAATGGGGTCCATCACATAACATTTTGTAAAACACAATTTCAAATTTTTTAAAAAACTATTTCGAAATACTTTTTGAAATTAAATTCATCATATAAAAGTTTTTATTTTCCATTTTCCTTAATCAATAAACAGTGATAGAATTATGTTTTCTGAAAATTTTAATACTAAAAAATGAGCCAACCACTAGCATTGTTACCATACAATACCTCTCAAATCACTTTTAACATAAATAATGGTGCCATTACTATTTTCATGAATTTCTTTACTCAACATAGCCTACTACAAGTTTCTTTACCATACGGTACATTAGGCATAAAAGTCACGGAGCTAGTTCTGCATCGCTTACTCGCAATTGGTTAATCACTATTTACAAAGTTGGTTCTACATCGCTTATCTATAACATGTTAGCCGCTATAAACTAACAGTTACAGAGCTAGTTCTGCATTGCTTACCTGTAACAAGTCATCGATCTAGTTCTACATCACTTCCTTGTGACTGGTTAACTACTATTTACAGAGCTGTTCCTACATTGCTTACCTGTAATGGGTTAACCGTTATAATTATGCAGGTATAATAACATGTATAAAACCTAATGGTGTCCATAGACAAAAGCAACTTTTACATTTACGACTCATCTTATTTTCTAAATTAAGTATGAGAGGATTCATAATTGAATTATTTCAATGTAACTCCCAATCATATAAAATTTAAATTTCAATTTAAAAATTATATATTGCCAAAGCATACACTTATGTTCGCAATATTCACTTGTAAAATATCATTTGCATAAAACTCAATATAAATATTCATTTCATGATTAAATGAAAACTATTTGCATAAATGCAATTTAAAGAGCACTCACATATCATCAATTCTTTTACAAAGAACTAAGTCATATAAAACAACCAAAATACACTCACTACTAGCTAGTTTCACCACTTTGAAACCCTTTAGTTAGCTTCATTTTTCAATCTGAAAACCTAATACCAATACATTCAACTCCTTAATACATTTTTCAATTAAATATACTATAAACCATGTTAACTTCATTACTTTCCACGTACACTCCACATCCTTAATCACATTAACATGGTTATTTCTTCGTAACCATATTTTTATACTAAAAATGCCCTTAAGGCTAAACTTAACATATTATACATTAAACTCTTCCAATTCAATTTCATTTGATTTCTAATACTTATAACAATCCATATTCAATCCCGTTACATTTTAATACACCCATTTAAACAGTAAAATTTCCTTAACAAATTTTTTACAAAATCAAGCACTTTAGGTCGAATTTCAACCAAAACCAATTCCAAATCAATTATTTTTCAGTTCTTTACTTCATTAACATCAAAATAATGCTATGAACAACATCAAACATCAAAATAGAATTTTGGATCATAACACATTAAAAACCCTAACCTTGGTCGAAAACTCGTCTAGTCATTTCCATGATTTTTCTTTCATTCGTTAATCATTAAACTAACTTTCTAATGTCATTCATTAATCTTAAATCATCAACTAACAAAATAAAACACTTTAGGCAATAGATCTCACCTTTGACCAAGTTTGATCAAGGTTTCAAAAATTAGGTTTTCTTGATTTTTTTCTCCCAATTGCTTCCAACGTAATAAAACCTTGATATTACTTTAAAAGGATGCAATTTACACCATCAAAACCAAATCTAACCTATAACCCAACAAATCAAAAAAAATTCTACAAGATAAGTAAGCTCACCTACCCATTTTCTTCTTCCTCTTCACTTGGATTGTTGAGCCCCATTTTCGAAGCCCAACAATCCATCCGGAGTTATAAAGCAGGACCGGGTTTCCTTTAAGGGTTATTTCAATGAACCCACATTAACCAACATCTCACAAGGGTGGCATGCCCACACCAGCCCAACAACAACATCCTAATCTTACTTCTTCAAGACAATTTAGCTTTATGTCTCTAGCTTACCTTGAAACAAGAACCACCTCATTCAGAACTTTCAAGATATTCCTATGAATTCAAAGTATGTTCATAACCTGGTTATGCTCTTCCAACTAATCCCTCATTCTATTTCCATCCATATTTTTCAATTCAACACCAAAAGCTACCAATTTTCGTGTAGAGGTAGAAAAATTCAATAGGAGTCTATTGCTTTAAGAATCACCTCATTCAAAGGTTGGATGACAAAGTTATGTCCAAAAGAATCTAACGTGTTTATGCCCTTAATCATTTTGTACCTCTCTTGGCGCAATGGCCATAACTTTTTCTATAGATGTCAGATTGAGTTTGTTTTTAGACCATTTGAAAGAAAACTTCTAAATATACAACTTTCATGAGGCAACAAAACAAAATTATACTTCTAAATAGATCAAAAATAGGACAGAAGACGACGATACAAACTAAGACGATGAGCAGTAACTTCGTCTTAGAATGTACAGTACTTCATCTTAGAATGAACAGTAACTAAGATGATAACATCGTCTTAGAATGAATAGTACATTGTCTTAGAAT
Organism: Erythroxylum carthagenense; assembly: GCA_026413575.1. Lineage (NCBI taxonomy): Eukaryota > Viridiplantae > Streptophyta > Magnoliopsida > Malpighiales > Erythroxylaceae > Erythroxylum > Erythroxylum carthagenense. Next base: position 18,515,123 of record JANZLD010000004.1, on the reverse strand, counting down.
GAACAATAACTAAGATGATAACATCGTCTTAGAATGAACAGTACATCGTCTTAGAATGAACAGTAACTAAGATGATAACATCGTCTTAGAATGAACCGTAACTAAGATGATAACATCGTCTTAAAATGAACAGTACATCGTCTTAGAATGAACAGTAACTAAGACAATAACATCGTCTTAGAATGAATAGTACATCATCTTAGAATGAATAGTAACTAAGACGATAACATCGTCTTAGAATGAACAGTACATCGTTCTTAGAATGAACAGTAACTAAGACGATAATATTGTCTTAGAATGAACAATACATCCTCTTAGAATGAACAGTACAACTTGTAATGGTCATATATCTCAACTCTGATATCCAAAATTTACAAACTTTATACCGTTGGAAAGCTAAAAAGACCATCTACGACTTCCAAGAATACAATTTTGCCTAAATCAGCTCACATCAACCGAAAAATATCCTTGAAGTCAGTACACGAATTTCCATGGTTGGCACATTTACATATCCCATACAACATCACAACTTGTAAAAACCATAACTTCTCACTACGGTATTCAAAACTTACAAACTTCATATCATTAGAAAGCTGGAAAGATCATCTACAACTTCCAAGAAGACTATTTTTACCAGTGCTACCCAGATCATTCCAGATTTTTGCCCTAAGTTAGTACACAATTCTATCCTTATGGAAACTTAAAGTATGAAATGTACACTACCAGATAATAAGCATATCCACAACAAAACTTCTTCAATACTCAATTTATTTCCAAGTCAAAGTAAAATTCATACAAAGCTTCCATACATAGCTTTAATTACATATTGACATTACATCAAAGTTTTAACCCAAGTTACAAAAATACATTGAATGCTTAATGTTCAATATGCTTATAAAGCTATTCGAAAGTCTAGCCACAACGTAGTACAAAAGCTAACTATCTTGGAATTTATCTAATTGCCTTACAAGGATCAATGATCTTCTCGATCTACACCTAAGGAGTGGGAAAAATATTGGGTTGAGCTACACAGCTCAGTGGCTAAGATATTTATAGCCATTGGCGATGAGCTACTCAATTCAACACATACAATTATCTGTATAGATCAACAATGAATCACAACAATCACAATTCAAATACATATCTTATAGAACATATTGGATGGAATTCATATCTAAGCATAGCACTCAAAAATTCATCGTGACTTAACATAATCAAAATCCAAATGCACACACAATTTGGCTTCAGGGTTCTGTAGAACAAAACAGAGAAACTGAAGTTTACTCCGTGAACGAAACGAGTCCACTTTTCAGATCTCGTGGGCTACAAGCGGGTAGCCGGGAGAAGGCTTTATATCGACGTGCACATGACTACGAAATGGTTCCTCTCTTGCCCAAATACAATCGAATTTCATGCTTAATTCAATCATTCAGAATCTCATATTCTCATGCTTTTTCTTTATACAAAATGCCATGACTCAATGCAATGGCATAACATGATCATACACACAATTTAATTGTTTTATCACAATGCCATACATCATAATGCAATTTCAACTTCACACATTTCAAGCAAGTCATTTTAATACATCGTACACACACAAGTCATTTGCCCATTACACAATAACTATAAATAAATTACTCACCTTAAAACTCTTGAAAATTCAAATTCAATTGAGCCCTTCCTCCTGCTCATGGGTAGGTTGTTCTTGATTTCCTAACACAACCAAAATTATCATTCAATTCCAATTCAAATGGAAATCTCCCAAATTTCCATAATCCCTAAAACTTCAAAATCACAACAATTGAAATTAACATAAATTAAGCTCAATCCTAACCTACCCATAGTCTATCTAGGTTGGAAAACCCAAAACCTAGCAAAGAAACCCATCTTCTTCCTCCAATTATTCCCAACACAAAAACTCCTTTCTCTCTCTAAAACTTCTTCATTCACCACATAACCCATTTCTCAGTAAACAAAAAGAAGATGATGAACTTACCTTAAAAAGCTTGATTCTTCTCTTCTTTCCACGATTTCCCTCCTCCTTCTCTAGCTTTTTCAATTTCTCCTCCTTCTCCTCTCTCTCTCTCACGTTTTCTCTCTCTTCTTCTCCTCCTTGGTTGTTCATGACATCTCCCATTCTTCTTCAAATTTTAAGACTCATCCTTGGTCCTTTCTTCCAATTATGCCCCTCACTTACTTGTCCTTTCCAATTTTGCCCCTCTTTTGTCTTTTATGGCTCTACACCTTTAATCCACTTAATACAAGCCTACTAATTTCTAACACTTCATTCCAATTTCAAATTTCTAGTCCTTCCCTCAATTCTAATTAATGACCCAATTCTAAAAATAAACAATTAAAAAAACAAACAAAACAAAAATAAATAACTAGAAAATTAATAAGGATTTAGAAGAAAATTAGGGTCCAACATGGATAGCTATGAAATCTTGTTAGATGCTTGATTGGAGGTAGAAGAGCATGAAAATGGTTCAGATCACTCCTCTATGGGGATAGATGAACCTCTCTCTTCCCCTTTCTCTTTTCTTTTTTTTTCTCTCTTTTTCTACATTTCTCTCATCAATGGCTAGTCACCAATGTTTAAAGAAGATGAAGGCTTTGTTGAATTACAATTTTGCCCCCATTTCCATTATAATTATACCTTTATCCTTAATAACATCTTATAATTACAACTTTACCAAAATGTCTCATATTTACACTTTTACCCATGCCACTTGTCACCATTTAATTGGCTCTCTTCTAATGACTCATCATTCCACTAAATTCTTGTAAAAAGACCAAATTGCTCTTTAATGAGTACAAAAAGACCAAATTGCCCTTTAATGCATGTAATTCACCAACTAATCATATTAATTTCTGAAAATATTCCACAACTATCTTATCATCAAATTACCATAAAATAATTGAATTAGGGTCAATACTTATTGATTGGATGATTAAAAAAAATTCAAATGGGTTTAAAATCTTGAATATCCATTATTTTCCAAAAGGAGCATTTTAGTCCAATAATTTTTTATTACCTAAATTCTATTAAAACAACCTTCATTTTGACCAGTTTTAGTTCCTATGGACTCCAATCCTAATTTGGAGCTTTTCATCGTATTTTGAAATTATTTAGTCACTTTTTGATTTCATGGAAGAATTTTCGAACTGAATCCATAAATCACTAAATATCACCGAAATCGTTCGAATTTTATTCAAAAGTATCACCTAAATCTCCATAGCACATTTCGTAGCTTTTAAAGCTCGTTTGAACTCATTCCATAGCTTTTTAGAGTCTTTAGGAATTTTTTGAGAAATTTTTGGTCGAGTCCAGAACCATCTCTGGTCTATCTGTGGTCTCCATTATAACCTCAATAATACATTTAAATGCTTAAATTACTTTAGGGAACCATAAACAGAGCATACTCTATAAAATGCATATACAACACATTACACAATAAAATCATTGAACTAGGATATTACACTTATATCCTATTTTGTTGAGGGTAGCTTAATTAGTGGTATTTGGATATATTATAATTTTTGTGGAGATAGTTGGGTAAGTCAAAAAGGAAGTTATCACTTTAAAGCAATTATAGAGAATATTATACTATTTTTGTCAGTATTGATTTTATAATTCTCTAATTAATGAGAAATGATACTATTTTCAAATATGAATTATATATCAAATACTAATTTACAAGAATGAATATAATTGGATTTTAAATAGTGTATACACTAATTTTATACTTTATATATAATTAAAACATTAAATAATAGAAGGATTAACTTTTTTTTTTAAAAATGTAAATATATTACGCCGGAAAGGGCATTTGTTTACAAAGTATAAAATATAAAAAGATTGAGATTTAAAATCATATCCTAAAGCATTAGAGTAACACTATAACAGATTAATATGTAACTGATATGGGGAAGTAAAAATTAACAAAGTTTCCACTTGGTACTTATAAGAGCACTATATTTGTGTTTGTCTTTATAAAGAAGGTGAAGCGTTATATTTTCGATAAGGTCCTTGATAAAATTCTCCATTTGCGAGGCTTGACTAGCAAAAGTTCTTATATTGCATTCATCCCAAATGTCTGTTGCTAAGTATCTTAAGTAAATTGCATAAATCCATTTATCCCTTTCCATTATATGTTTAGCTTGAATGCTTCACTCTATAACATTAGTCTAGTCTTTGGGTAATACTGTATGGTTGAACAATTTCCTTCTAAGTATACTTATTACAGAGACATTTGAAAAATAATTTATCTAGAGACTCTTGATACATCTTACAGAGAGTCCACTAATTTAGGATAGCGAAAAATTATGTTAATTTGTTGAGAATACTTAGTTACCTCTAACTGCCAGCCAAAAAGTGAGGCAAGCTTAGGGATAACCATCTTTATTCTAGAACAGCTCATACCATGCAGTTTTAGGGACTGGATTTCTAAAGTTATTCCTACAAGATGGATTTGTAAACTCACTTTTGGAGGTTCCTTTCCAAATGATTGTGTCATCTTTACAAGGGACCATATTAAAGTTGAGTATAAATGTAGCAACATTGGAGACTAGAAGAAGATTGGAGATGTAGGTTTGATCATAAAGGACCTAATTGATAGTGGCAGTGGAATTGAAGAGTGATTTTAGAGGATCTAGCTCAGCTACTCTTTCTATAGGTTTATATAAGGACAAATTGTCAAACCAGAAAGAGAAACCATAGCCATTGCCAATCTTGCCAAAGAATTCCAACATGGTTTTATCCCCAGTTTTTGTTAAATGTTTCATAATTTAGAAGGCATTGTGGGATATAACAAGGCTCCATAGGCTGTACCTTTTGACATAATACACATGAACCCACCTGACCTAAAGAGCACATTTATCTTTGAAAAGCCAGACTCGTTTGGCTAGTTGGACCTTATTTGTGATTCTTAAAGGAAGGACCCCTATTCCATCTTGATTCCTCAGTTGAAAAATATCAAACCATTTGATCTTTTTTTTTTCATAGCTTCCCTTTCAGAGCATATAGACTAGAGAAACCTTCTAACAAGCTTGTCTATAAATTTAATAATATTACAAAGGAAAGCAATACAAAAGGCCTAATACACATGAAGTGTTTGAAGCCAGTGAAGGAGGAAAACCAAGCTACTTGGTGCTATGCACTTGAGGTTAAATACAATCTAGTTTTTTCTTGTTAATGGATAAGCTCAATAGCTTATTGAAGATATTTAATGCAGTAATATGTGATGAGATGGAAACTACATAAGCCTTAGAGAATAAGAATAAGTAATCAATAAAGTTAAAGCTTATGATCATAAACCTTTTGCATTTAAAGTGATATTTAAAATGTTTGTTCCTTTTCATAACTCTCTTGAAAAGCTTGGCTAGCACTTCGATTCCATTGAAAAAAGGTGGGGGAGAGTTGGTCACCTTGCCTTAAGTCCTCTAGCCACTTTAATGGTCCTTAATGGTTCACCATTCACCATGACATTAAAAGAGACTATTGTTGGGCACTACTTAATCCATTCTATAAACACTATATGGGAATCACGAGCATTAAGTGTATTTTGCACTTTGAGAGGGTTTGGGTGAGCATTTAGAACCTACTTTAGTCTATTAGGCAACAACTTTGATATGACCTTGTATATAGAGAGGTAACAAGCTATAGGGTGAAAATTTTTCATAGCGTTAAAAGTTTCACCCTATAGCTTGTTGCCTCTCTTTTTCATAGTGTTAAAATTTTCATAGTGTTTTTCTCCTTTCCTTTAGGAATTAGACTAATAAATGTGCAATTAATCCCCTTAAAATTTTACTTTCCTTGAAATTTTTTTTTTAAATTCTAGAATAAATTCCTAGTGAGTGAAAAGGATTTATTAAAGAAATTTACATTTAAACCATTAAGACTTAGAGCTTTAAAAGGGTTGAGGGATTTTATTTATTTATTTTACGTCATCCACTATGAAAGGTTTGGAAGGAGTGATAATTTCTTCAGGGGCTAGAAGATACTGAAGAGTTACCAGAGGTTGGGGCTTCTAGAGATTTGGAAAAGAACTCGACAACTTCTTTTAAAAGATTTTCCTGGGTGTTTAAAAGAACATAATCTTTTTGAAAAGCGCTAATTATATTATTGGCCTTACTTGAGATGATAGATATATGGAAAAAAAAAAAAAAAAGAGAGGACTTTTTATCACCCTCTTTAAGCCAAAGAATCCTGGACCTTTACTTTATTATAAAGTGATCAACTTTCTAAGCTTGAAGGTAATTATAAAGAGCCACCTTTTCAATATTCTAAAGATGGAGAAAACTAAAATTAAGATAGATACTATTTTGAGCATTCGTGAGAGCATCCTTTGAAGAGTTGAGGAGCTGATAAATGTTCCTCACCCTTTTTCTGTTAAGAGCTTCGAATTCCTCTTTGATGCAATGGAGCCTTTTTAACATAGATAAATTGCTTGGTACCTTAAAAGGAGGAATTTAAGCCCCTTAAGATATTGCTTTATTAAAGCTAGAGAATTGTTGAAACTAAAGGGGAATTTAGGCAAGGTACTAGAGTTAGAAAGTTAGAATATGGTAAGACAGTGTTCAGAGAAGAAGGGGGTTAGGAATTGTGGCCCTAGAATTTGGGAAAGTTTGAAAGTATTTTAAATTAATAAGACATCTGTCAGCTTTATCCGCAGATGCCAGTTATCCTTCTACTTATTACTCTGAGCGTATGTTTTTAGAAGAAGAAGAAAAAAACTTGTTCTTCCTGTTTAATTTTCTTTTACCAGCTATTCTAAATGCTTTATATTGAGTTGGAAGAGGAGAATTAGGTAGAGCAACGGATATCAGAATTGAGGAATAAGGAGGCGTGAGAACGGTGAGACAAGCAACAGGAAGGGGCGAGAAAGTTTCTAAACAAACTGATATGTAATGAAAGAAAGGCAAGGATATCAAAAAGAATTTAGGACCATGCATGGATAACTAAAATCAAACTCTTTTAATATTTTTAATATTTGAGTGGTCATTATATATATTAAGTGTCAATTTTGATGTATGATTACTAATTATTTAATTAGAAAATTATGATAACTTAAAAGAAGTTTTAATTTATATAATTTTATTTATGAACTAGAATTGTATTTTATAATTATTTCTACTATTTTAGAAATTTAATGAGTCAGATATTTATGAAAACTAAAAAGAGAAATTAATTTAAGATAAGTCAGAGTTACTTATAAAATTTAAGAAACTTCATTTACAAAATATGCAGTGTTTGATTTTATTTAAATTGAATTAGAATTGTATAATTAGAACTAAACTTTAAATATAATTCAATTTTTAATTTTTATCCTTGTCTATAAATCAATTTCCCAAAAATTGCAAGGTGGCTTTAGTGCTAAATAATGGGGAGTGGCAAGAACAATTTGAAAGGCAATTAGGGAATTCTAGCCTTTGGTAACCGCCAAACCTTTGAGATTTTGATTCGTATGCATGGATAAAACACCAACCAAGGAGATTTGCAAATTCATCATGCAGGAAAGTCCTTAGCCCACAACACCAAACCTTACCTTGGGCTAAAATTATTTGGAGTACGCTATTTCAACCTAAAGTCTCTATCTTTCTTTGGCTAGTAGTTCTGGGCTGACTCCCTACTATGTATAAAATATTATACCTCAACATCCCCAATAGACGATCTCAATGTATTCAAGAACTTGAAATTGTCACTTATTCTTATCCAATCGCTGCTCTAGAGGCATTTGGAAAGTCGTTAATTTCCTGTATCCCATAGGATCAACCAGTTATAAGTTTTAGGATATCCTCAATCATATTATATCCTCTTCCTAGCTTGAACTAAAATCTAGCCTCGCCCAGTTTAAAGCTTAAAATATTTAACTAAAACAATTTTAGATTTGCTTAATTTTTACAAATTAAAAAATATTTAATCAAGTTTAACCTGAGCCTGATTGGGCTTCATGCAACCCAAGTTCATTCGAGCTTAAATTTAAACTTTAAGCCTCAAAATCAAATAGGTTTTGAGCTAGAATAAGACCCTGTTTGATTAAATGCTAATTAATGGAATGTAATAGAACGGAGTGGAACCAAACGAAATAGTTTGTAATGGAATGGAATATAATATAGTGAAAAATTATTTGGGAGGGATGGAATGGTTCATAATGTAATGTAGTAAAACATTGTTTAGAAGATGGATATAATGGAATGAAATGTAATTTATAATAAATGACTATTATACCTCTTATATTAAAATAGTTGTT
>JANZLD010000004.1:18369623-18386049 GCA_026413575.1 Erythroxylum carthagenense | reverse complement strand
AAATTCATAGTAAGTAGAAAAAGAGAGACGTGAGACGAGAGAGAAAAGAAAGACAAAAAATATTTTGCATATTTTTTTAGTCTAATTTTTCTTGTAAGCCTCTAATTTTGTAGTAGTAAAATTATTATATCCTTGTTTGTAATTTTTATTTTAATTTAAAATTTTTTTACATAAAATTTATGTGTTCATTATTATTTCTTTAGTCTTGCTTAATTACAAACTTACTTTCTTCTGGTCGATTTTTATAACAAAACTTAGGATGGAAGAAACGAATTTTCAAATTCGTCCATGTCAACTCACTTGACCAGAAAGTTCGACAAAAGTAAACAAACCCTATTGAAATGATAGAGCTATGGATGCGAGTAAGTGACATGAGTCATCATAATTCAACTTGCTGGAGGAAGGTGGAGACCAAATTGTCTGTATCGATTTCTCAGTTCCAAATATGTTCCCAAGAACCTCATCCACAAACTTTGGCAAATTTTGCAATAAATAAATGAATTTTGTGGATGTTATTGTTTGGTACAGACGATTTCCTTCCGAGGAAGGTCAGAGTGAGATAGGAAGTTTCCTGGTGATTTGCCCATCATCTTTTCGTCGAACATTGGAGGAGGACCTCCTCCATGCACTTATAATCCACGTGGAAACTCATAGGGGTTCAAATGTCCAATTTACCCTCGTTTAATCTTTACAGTTTACTCCTCTATGCCCAGTTTTGTACCCCTCGTTCTCTACCCCTTCCTTTTAGTTTCCCTAGAAAACGAACTCTTCCAATTCCCAATCACCCCTCTCTCTCTCTAAGTGTCCCTCCCTCCTCCAGTTTCACTGCGAAGGTCGGCGCTTTTTCTCTGTTTTGGTTCCCCAGAAAGTCCTAGAGAACAATAAGACAAGTACTAAAAAGGATTTAATTTTTCATTTTTAGCTCTTCAGTTCATTCTTCTCAACTAATGATTTCCTATTTGTCTGGGGGTTTTGATTGCGTTGTCTTCTTCTGTAATCAGGAAGCGTTAGAGTTAGGGTTTTGATAACTATTTTCCTATTCATGATTCTAGGTTAAATCTAGCGTTTTAGCAGAACTTCTTATCGAATTGGTTCTGTGTTTGAGATCATCAATCATTAATCTTTGATCGATAAGTAATCTTCTGCTAAGTAGTTCCAATTTTCCAACTTTTTTATTTTTTAGTTTTTATGATGTTTTTCTTACCTGTAGTGGGATTATTTTACAGATTGATAGCTGGCTAAATGGGGTTCAATACAGTTTATCAATCCTTGATGGAAGTGTTTCCGCAGGTATCGATCTTATTTCCTACGGTTCTATGAGGTTGATTTTAAGTAATTGATCTTACTCACCTATGTAATTTTAGAAGTTTGGGTTTGGTTTATCGTATTTGAAAGAACTCCTTTGCACAATTTCTTCATGTCTTAATGTGATGGAAATATGATAGAAATTTACTTCTTCTCTTCTTACTTTGTGAGCGAAGATGCTTAGACCATTTTCTAATCTTAAAGTCAGCTGTTTGTCAACGACATTCTTGTCTCAATTGTTAATTCTCAACGAAGTCTTCTTAAATAATATCATCTTCTGCAGGTTGATTCACGCCTTCTGAGGGCTGTTGCTATTGAGCACCCCAAAGACCCCCATACAGCCGTGGAAATAGTTCTTTCAGATGTCCTTCCTCGTCTATCTGGGCATTTCGTTAGTTCATCAAGTTCACAAGGTCTTAATTTTCTATCAGAGAGCAAATATATAACTGTGTACTTCTTTGTTTACCTTCAATCTGACTTTTGCTTATCCTTAATAAGAAGGAAACCTGTGCATTTTTTAAGCCTTCTAAATTTAAGCAATTCATTGCTCTATGCACGACTTCTGATACTTCTCTGTTAAATGTGCAGTTATGGAAGAACAGGCCAATGTGTTGACACCTCATGAAGTTACTCCAGAAAGAACTGTGGATATTCCTTCAGAAGAAATGCTACTGACTAAAGAAAATACCTGCAATGTGGGTTCTGCAAGTGGTATCGATAGTGACAAAAGCCATCTTACAAGTAGTGGCTATTCTTCTGACTCAACCTATCATTTCAATAGCCAGATTTCATCTGTTTCATCCAATGATTCAAATGCAGCTAGTCATCAGTTACAGGAAAATTCTGAAAATGAGGAATTGATTCTATTGGTAAATCCTAAACTTCAAGAGGAAAATGTCCAGTCTTGCTCAAGTCAGACTTCCAAAATCATGTTGAATGCTTTGGGACATAAAGACATTACTTCTTCCTGTCAAATATGGTCTGAAACAAAATGCGAGCCGTCAACTTCTTTAGGTCAAGTCCAAAGTGTGTTCATCACAACCAGAAATGACGAGATCCCACAAGTCAACGCTGCTGGTTTGATACAGGAAAATAATGGGAGCAATGAAAGCTTGACTACTGACAATTTAGCTAAGAATTCTGAATGTCAAATTGATTCTGGCCCAGTTTTTTGTGGAAAATGGCCTCAAGTAGAATCACGTTTAGATGCGACGACACTGGAGATGGAAAATTCTGTTTATACACAGCATGCTGCAGATGATGTTCTAGATACTGAATTTTCAAGCTGCTCGAATAAGAGTGCAAAGTCTGACCAAGAGATGAAGATCAATTTTTTTGAAGATATCATTGAATCTGCTAGCAACAACAAGGTAACAATTTTGGGTGTTCTCTTATTGCAAAATGATGCTCAACTCTTCAGAAGACTAATGTTGCTTATTATTGTAAGTAACATAAGTCGTTAATTGCTAGCAATTTAATTTGGTAAATATGACGGTGTAATCTCCAAAATATTGTGGCATGTCTGACCATAGAAGAAGCAAGGAATAGTGAAGTTAAGTCATTCGCTTCTTAATTCTGTTTCACCTCAGCAATTGATAACTTTGTTCTTAGATTTGCCTTGTCTATAAGGAACTATCTAACTGTTTGGTGATGATTCAGAAAACCTTGTTTTCAGCCATGGAGTCAGTTATGCTCATGATGAGACAAGTTGAACTTCAAGAGCAAGCAGCAGAAAAAGCCAAAGTGGAAGCTTCAAGGGGAGGGTTGGACACTTTAGTCAAGGTGGAAGAGCTTAAACAGTTGCTTGTGCATGCGAAGGAGACAAATGACATGGTATGTTGCGGCATCTTGTGTGACTACTACTTGTAAAACATGTTTATAGAATTTCTTAGTACATTTTATTCATTTCATAATCCCAAATCTGTTTCACTGATTGTTCAGCATGCTGGAGAAATTTATGGTGAGAGGGCAATTCTAGGCACCGAAATGAAGGAACTGCAGGCTCGCCTACTTCTATTGTCAGAAGAAAGAGATAGAGCTCTTGCTATTCTTGATGAGGTACTTCTCTGCATTCTTGATCCTTTATTTCTCAATTCTATTTCTTATGTATGATTCCTGGTTGTGCTTTCCCTATTTTCCTTTTCCATGTAGGTCGTGTTTTTCTTACTGTCTAATCCTAACTGTGTAGTGTACTCAATGATTTCATGATTATTGAATTTTGTTTGTCATCTGTCTTCTTTGAAAGTGTGAGTAGTTAAATTCTGAATGTGATATTATATTTAGATACATCAAAACCTAAAAACACGACTAGCAGCAGCTGAGGAGATGAGACTAGCATCTGAGCAGGAGAAGCTGGAAAAGGAAGAAGCTGCACGAATTGGTCTTGCTGAACAAGAAGCTATCATGGAGAAGGTGGTCCAAGAGTCAAAGATCCTGCAAGAGGAGGCAGATGCAAATTCTAAGGTAGCTCCTAGGCTAATATGTGATTCTTAACCAGCCTAAGAAAATTACAATGATCTCTTTCTTACCTTGTGTATTTGGTCTATTCCAGTTACGTGATTTCCTGGTGGAACGTGGGCGAACTGTTGATGCACTGCAGTAAGTCTTCCTGTCATTATTTCTTGAATTTTGTGTTTCTATTTCCAATTGTAGATATCTGTTTAATAGTATTCCTATCTTTCCATTGTCCTCAGTCGAAATGCAACTACTGCTTTGGCCGAGGGACTTTTATCTACTAATAGGAGGGAATTCACTTGTTCCTGTCACAATACATAAACATAGTTTAGATTACTTGCAATCTTGAAACTTGACTGTATTTTGCAATCATTTGTGTTTTGCTAGTTAGTTCAAAGTGTGCTATCCTAGTATAAGAGATTGCCAATCCATTTTGTTTGCAGAGGAGAGATCTCTGTTATATGTCAGGATGTGAGATTGTTGAAAGAGAAGTTTGATGAGCGAGTTCCATTGAGCAAATCTATTTCATCAAGTCAGACGAGTTGCATTTTAGCCTCATCAGGCTCGTCCTACAGAAGTATGCCAAGAAGTGCGGTGACCGCTCCAATAGTTGAGACTTCTGAGCGGCCAGAAGAAGCATCATCTGTCGATGGAGAATCACCAAACTGCAGATTTGACGAGGACAATGCTAATGCAATTGTCAAAGATTCTTTGGATGAGGAGGGATGGGAAATCTTTGAAGTTGGTATGTGATATAAAGTTGACCTCTGTAAATAGTAATAATTAGTTACTTAATTTTGGTCAATTGACTTATGAATAACGTCTATGATTCATAGGTTACAGTTAGATTTTTTTACCGGACCTCTAGCGGGAGCCTCTGCATTGTTTTTGTTTGGCTTTATAACAACAATATTTAAGCACCTCCATGAGTTGGCTAATTCTTTTTTTTTTTAATAATTAAATTGATTTTGTCATAAACAACATAGGTGTGCGAAACCTATAATGTAAACTCCTTTGGCCTTGGTGTCTGTTTTTAATTCAGAGCTGAAACGGCGCAGGAGAGACTGATAAACGGAATTCAATAATGATACACATTTACGAGTTTGGAGCAATCAATTTGGAGATTTCAGGACCCAAATTGAGGAGGTTGTTGAGAATAGATTTGTACAAATTAATTTGACTTGATAAATTTATTCCGAAAATTTCAATTTTACACTAAATTTAAATTGGAAAATTTAACGACTGATTTTGAAATTACAGTAGATATGAAAAATGATCATCAAAGAAAGTAGCACTTGAAAATCAAATTGATTTCGAAGATAATTAATACAATACAAAAACAGATTTTTGTTAATAACATCATAAATGGCATAAAACGAAAGCGAAATTTATGTGCAATCCCATACAGCCACATGTTTTCTAGGTTATTTCTTTACGCTTTACTGGCCATTGCGATTTGGGAATCGAGATTTATGTGAAATTGTTGTTAATCACTGAGCCAGAGTTGGCTAAGCTGGTTGAGCGTAGAACGGAGAAGAAGTTGTTCCTCGGAGCCACTGCAAACACCGCCTCTAAAACATTAGAGCTACGTCTATTGCCCAACTTAATCAAGTAAAAGTTCGAAGACCCGAGAAAGGCTTGGTTCATTTTATCCCAATTGACAAACGTTAGGTATTTTTGTTGAACGTCATCTTTTCTGCAAACTTCTGGTATTCTATGAATTAAGTGGTCTTCCGCACGTGAGAGAGACTTCTCAAATGCAGACTTCTCTGATTTTTAATGAAAATTTTAATTTCTCACAAAAACTATTGAGTTTAAGCTAATTAAAATAACTTATCTCTTAATAATTTATAAATTATAATCATTTAATAGTATATTTTACTTGCATCTTTCAAATTTCACCTCGTACCAAGGCCCAAATATTATTCAACCATTCCAACTCCATAGCCTACGAAGTAACGTGAGAAAACTGGAAAAGGAATATAGATTATGATAGAGAGTTACAATTTTGGTTGTTATAACCATTATAAATAATATTTGTTAAATTATTTTTAAACACCTAATAAATAATTTATGTTATAATTTAATCAATATAAAACATAATAATTACCTAAATATTTAAAATAACAAACCATTACCCAATTGTTAAAATGAACAAAATAAAAAAGTTGATTATTAATTTTGTTATATTTGACTTGGGTCTATTTAAGTTATCAAAAATAATAAATGTTTTTTTGGTACTACTATTCTTAAATATTTTGAACCTAGATTTTATTTTTACAATATTACAGATATAATACAAAAATGAAGAGAAGGATAAGAAAATTCGATTTTTCCATCACAAAAGATAGTCATGAATTTCTTTTATTAAGATTCAAATTATATATTCTTCCACCCGGATCAATGATATACTCATTAGTCAATATTTTTATTATATCAATTAGATTAAATATAGTTATGTTATATAATTAAATTAAAGAATATTATTGGGATAACTAATGTTAAAGTCTCCAACCTTTTGAGTTTTTTCAATTTAGTGTCCAAGCTTCAAAATTATTCAATTAAGTAATGAACCTTTTAAAGTTTTGACAATTTAGTTCAAAACTTAATTCCGTTAGTAATTTTCTAATTTGACTAACAAAATCTTTGCTCTTCATAACTTGTAGATGTCCTAAAATAATGTCTTAAACTGAATTATTAATATTTTAAAAGGTAAATTATTTAATTAAAATTTTTTAAAAATTTTGGCACAAAATTGAAAAAATCCTAAAAGATCATACACTTTAAGATTATCCCAATATAATTTTTAGTAACTTAAAAGGAAAATTTCACTATATTAAAGTTAAATAACATCATAAACTGGTAGACTCCAAGTTAAATTTATGTATCATAGACAGGAAAAGAATAGCAAAAAATAGACAACTCAAGGTTGATAGTAGATTTTGAAGGTTGGAAGAATGTTTTATTGGTTATACAATTTATTGGTTATACAATTGTAGGCTGAATTGTAGGCTTGTTGGCTTACATATTTTGAGTCTTATTGTTATGATTTTTGGATCTTTTATATTCCATTAGTGTCTTATTCTACTAGTACAGTTGATCACCTTGTAGAATAAGGTGATCTGACAAAGTTTGTTATTTTGTTAGCATGGAATGTATTATTTAGGAGAGGTAAGTGAACTAGGTAAGTGAAGTAAAGAGGGATTTCAGATTTGTGATTTTGTTTTGGAGATAACCTCTCAAATACATCATTTTCTTTGTAATCAAGAAAAATGAAGTAAAAAGGGATTTCAAATTTGTGATTTTGTTTTGGAGATAACCTCTCAAATATATCATTTTCTTTGTAATCAAGAATACAATCACCTCCTATAGATTCTCTTCCCATTTTCTCTCTATTCCTTACCCTCATTTCCCTATTTCTACCTTATTTATAGTTATAGTAGTAAGTTTCTATCATTTGGTATTAGAGCTTCAATGCTTTACAGTTGATGCCATTATTAGAATTAAAACTTGATTGGAACAAATAGAAAGTGAGTTATAATAGTTGTCAGCCATAAAGAAGGAAATGGTAGAAATAAGGACAGAGTTTAATAGTTTGATGGTTGTTTTGGCCCAAAGATTAGAAGATTCATTTTATATGATTCTTAAGAACTAAAGGGTGTAATGCTCATGTAGAGTCCAGTTATATCCATTCTAGGTTGGAGTCAGTCTTGACAACCAAAACAGATACTAAACTGTTAATATAAAAAATAATAGAGGAGGAGCGACAACTAACAAAGTTAGATATTCCTACTTTTAGGGGAGAGGATCTAAACTCATGGATATTCAAGGCTAAGTGTTGTTTATATTAAAAGCAGTAAGCATATGTTTTGACGGAGAAGCATAGGCATGGCTTCGATTCAAAGAAAGAGAGAAGCCCTCTTCTTCTTAAGAAGAACTAAAAATCATAATATTTTAAAGATTTTTGGGGCCAAAAGGTGGGTCAATCCTCCGTAGGTTTTTCTCCATCATATCGAAACTATTGCTTAGTATCATATAAAATTCAAGATGCTAGCAATGGTTGCTAGTAAAATGAAGAACTAACAATGACAGCAGTGATTGCTAATGAGTTAGAAGAGAAGATTAAAGTTGAATTGTTTATATTGAATCTAAAGATATTTAAAGGAAACAATACATGTGGCAGCTTATTTTGAGAAGAAAAACTAAGTAATATTTGCCCTACCTAACCTAAAGAAACATTCAGAGCTCCTTTCAATCACATATAAACCAGAACAAAAAAGTAGTCTCTTAGACCTTACTAAAATAACCAGCCCAATGAACTCAAACCCATCTAACCTCAATATATTAAACCTTAACACTTCAAACACTAAACTATCTATCAAATATTAATTATCCCTCGCTAGTTCATCCTATACCAATTGGCTTAAACTAAAACCTATCACCTCTACTTTCTCCTCTTCCACTTCTTCTTAATATAAGAAATTATCTGTTGTCAAAGCCCAAATATAGAGAGATAAGGTATTATGTTATCGGTATGATAAGAAGTGGTGTATGGGATATTAATGCAAAAATCAAGAATCACATGTAATGACTGTGGGAAAAGAGGATGATGGTGATGGAGGATCTAATAACATAGGTGCATTAGATAAGGAGATAACAGTCCTAGAATGGATTGAGTTATTATTGTATTCGATTATGGGTTTGACGTCACCATAAACTTTAAATTTGAAAGGATCAGTAGAGGGAGTTAAAGTGGTGGTAATGATTGATATAGGAGCTTCATAATTTCATTTTACATGCTCTTATTGAGAAATTAAACATCCCAGTGTCCGTTATGGCCAGTTATAGAGTCATAATTAGGAACAAATTTGGTTAAAAGGAGAAGGAATTTTTCAAATAGTAATAATAAAGTTAGGAGAGCTCACTATTGTAAAAGATTATCTACCTTTTTTAGTAAGTTCTTCTAATGTGATTCTTAGTCTCAAATGGTTGGCAATTTTAGGATCACCAAAGACAATTAAAGGAAACTTGTAATGACAATTATCATGAATAGGATGATCATTGTATTGAAGGGACACCCAGCTTAAGGAAGGCCTTGCTGTTATTTAAAAACCTTCTATAAAAAGGAGGAGAGATATTGTTAGAATTGCCTCATTTGGCATTACAAGAGTTCAATAAAGTGGAGGTGATTGATCTAGGAATTTATAAGGCATTGTCAGATTTCCAAGATGTGTTTCAAACACCTATTAAATTTCCACCAAAATGTAACTATAACAATGTCATCATATTGAAAGAGAGAATACAACCTATCAAAGTCCAACCTTACTAATACCCCCATATGTAAAGAGCGGGATTACGAAACTAGTATCTGGAAAATTAACTATGAGAATTATCAAATTGAGCAACAATTAGAGCAATAACACTTTTTTTAGTCTCGTGTTGTTAGGCAAGGACATAAGTTGGTATTTTTGTGTGGACTATCAAGAGCTATAATCTCTCCCCAATTTTGAAATCTAATATCAATAAGTTAATTGACAAACTCCATATAGCAAAATTGTTTTCTAAGCTTGACCTTATATTAGAGTATCACCAAAATTATAGTTCAACCTCAAGATATATACAAGATGGTCTTCCAAACATACGAAAGGAATTATGAGTTCTTAGTAATGCAGTTCAGTCTTACCAATGCCCCTATAATCTTCCAAACTCTCATGAATTATGTATCCAAAGGTCTTACAAGGAGGAATGTGTTAATATTTTTCACGATACTTCACTTGTTGAACATGAGACTTACATTTAGGATGTAACTAACCATTTAACCTGATAATAAGCCTTTTGTCAATTTCAAAAAGTGTTATTTTGGTATCCAAAGATGAAGTATTTGGGTCATAATAACTTAGTGGTAGGAGTAGCTACAGACTTAAAGAAATTTAAGACAATAGGAAAGTGACAAGTACCAAAGAATTTGAAAAAAAAATAGGACTTTTGGATTTTATCAGATACTATCAATATTTTGTAAAGGATTACAAAAAAAATCGTACTGCCATTAACCCAATTCTTAAAGAAATATAGCTTTATTTGGAGTGACAAAGCTACTTAGGTTGTGAATCTCCTCAAAGTAGCAATAAAGGAAGTAATAATTCTTGATTTACTTGATTTTTTTATTACTTTCATGTTAAAAATTGATGCTTCAAGTACTGGTGTAGTGGTTATTCTTTCACAAATGGGAGACCAATTTCTTTAGTTATGTGTTGGGGAGTTTGGCAAGGAAAATATTAATTTATGAAAGAAATTACTGGCCACATTTTTGCAATACAAAAGTCGTGACATTATTTATTGGGAAGGCATTTTATCATTTGAACTAGTTAATGTAGCTTTTGTTATGTAGTAGAGCAACGAGAAGTTTTTCTAGAATAACAACTTTGACTAATCAAACTACTAGGTTTAATTTTGAAATAAAATAGAAGCTAAAAATTGAAAATAAAGTGGTTGATGCACTTTCTTGGTTCTTAGCATTGACTGAAATTAATGCTCTTACTAATACCATATTGCTTAATTGAAAGAAGATTGAGGATGTTGTCTGTATGGACTTGAAACTCATTGAGCACATTTGTTCCCTCTAAGGGGATCCACAATCCAAATTAGGTTGGACTTATGATCACAACATACTAAATACAAAGGCAAAATTAGGGTGCCTTGATTCGTGGAGATATTGCTAAATTTGCTGGAGGAATTTCGTAGTAGCCCAATGGGTGGGCGTAGAGACTTCTTAAAGACATATAAAAGAATTTCAGGGGAATTATTTTGGGAAGCATGCAGGTGTACATTAACAAGTTTGTAAGCTCTTATCCAACATGTCAACCAAATATAGGAAACCTTCTCACCTTTCGGTCTGTTGCATCCTCTTCTTATCCCACGAGCTATCTAGGAAGATTTGACAATGGACTTTATGAAAGGACTACTAAAATGACATGAATATAATACCATACTTGAGGGAGTGCATTATTTAGAAAATATAACCATTTTATTCTACTAAAGCATCCTTTGTGGGGCAAAAAAAGTAGTTTAGAAATTTATTTTTCATATCGTAAAACTTCTCAGTTATCTTTAAAAGATGTAAAGTTTTCATGAGTAATTTTTAAGAAAAATTATTCATGCTACAACAAACTCATCTTAGACAGAGGATATCTTATTATTTACAAGGTGATGAGATGCCTTAAGATGTACCTATGTTGTTTCACTTGTTATTGGTGTTAGAATTGGTTAAGATGTATTTCGTGGGTTAAGTTTTGGTATAACTCCTCTTTCCATACATCCATCAAGTACTCCCTTTATAAGGTAATGTGTGGGAGAGTCTAGAAAACATGTTACGATCACATGATGAGATGCTTTTGGAACTTAGGAATAATATCATATTGCCCAAAACTAAATGAAAAAAAGAGTAGATCAACACTAAACAGATGTGGAATTTTAAATAGAAAGGTGGGTCTATTTGAAATTGTAGTCCTATAAGCATTGTTAGCTTGAAGGACAAATAAAAAATTATCTTTATATTATTTCGAGCCTTTTGCAATTGTTAGTAAATTTAGAAGGTTAACTTGTAAGCCTGATTCACCAAAACTTCAGCCATACACCTCATTTTTTATGTGCCTTAATTCAAAAAAGTTATTAGAGACCCATCCAAATGTCAACCAATGCCTCCAATTTTAAGTGAGAATATAGAATAGGTGATTGAACCTAAGAAGGCGGTGAACAAATGTGTGGGAGCAGAAGAGCACGAGTTTTTGACAAATAAATATAGCTACCCGAGTTTGAGGCCATTTGAGAAACTATGACCTTGCTTAAGGAATAGTTTCCAACCTTTCACCTTAAGGATAAGGGGAATTTAAAAAGGGAGGTGGTTGTTAAGCCTCAAATTAAATTTGTGTATCAAAAATAAGAAAAGAGTAAGAAACAAGTGGATTAAGCCTAAAATAAGCTTTGGAAGTTAGAAGAATGTTTTGTTGTTTATAAAATTACAAACTTAGTAGTTTACGTATAGAGTCATATTGTTATAATTTTTTGGATAATTTATATTTTGTCAATATGTTATTCTGGTAGTATAATTGACGGTGACACTTTCTTTATGTTCCTCATATTCTCTTTTCTTATGTTCTGCCTTACTTTCAGATATGATAATAAGATTCTATCAGACTTTTTGACATGACATGTATAATGTAAACGACATGTACCGCCGTTGATTATTCGGGACGCTTTACACCATGATATGACTGGAGTTCTTTATCTTCGTAACTTGCGCTAAGATGCACCCGAGGCTGAGAGTTATTTTTTTCTCGTTTTTCTTAGTTTAATTTTCCCTTGTAACCAAAAAAAAATTCCGAAAATTAACATAACGACAAATTATATAATTTTATAAAGGCACATTTTATCATAAAAATTTGAAAAGAACTCCAAAAATTATACTTGAAAGTAAAATTTTTAGCTTAGAAAAGTCGGACTTTTCCATATTCCAATCTCCTTGTAACACAAACGAGAGTTGTAAAATAAATCAGACTTCATTCGTCATAAGAAACTACACAATCTTAGGTGTGATAGAAACTTGTACTGGATGATAATCGAATCCCAACTTTAAAGAAAGTTGAGAACATAATTAACCTTGCAATGCATATTCAGTAACTTGGACTCATTTCTGTACAGCCTCTTTAAGTATATATACTAAGAGCGAGTTCGGATGGACGACCACGCAATGCATCCCACCCGTCCATTTAATCTGACGGCTTATCTTGTTCATTGAATGTTGTGTCGTCAGGCAACCACGCAATGCATCCTGGCCGTCCATTCAATCTGACGGCTTATCTTATTCATTGAATATTGTGTCGTGAGGCGACCACGCAATCCATCCCGCCCATGCATTTAATCTGACGGCTTATCTTGTTCATTGAATGTTGTGTCCTCGGGCGACGACGCAATCCATGTCCTTGCGACGGCTTATATCTGTTCATTGAATGTTGTCTCCTCTTCTGCAAAACTTTCTCTTTCTTTGTTTTTCCTCTCCACCCTTGCCTTCCTCTGCTCTCTCACTTCTTTCGTTTTCAGCTTTGGTAGCTTCTTTTTCGTGCCCTAATGATTGGTAAGTCTGTAGCTATTTATTGCCGTGGTTTTATATTTCTGTTTGTTACTTTCGTTCACGTTTTATCGTGTGCATAGACGGCCTACGGTTTTCTCTCCGGCCTGGGTAAGTTTGGTTCATTTTTCCCATTTTCTCTGTCTTTGTTTTTCCTATTCATTGAATGTTGTGTTGTCAAGCGACCACGCAATGCATCTCGACATCCATTCAATCTGACGGCTTATCTTGTTCATTGAATGTTGTGTCGTTAGGCGACCACGCAATCCATCCCGCCCGTGCATTTAATCTAACGACTTATCTTGTTCATTGAATGTTGTGTCCTCGGGCGACGACGCAATCCATGTCCTTGCGACGGCTTATATCTCTTCATTGAGTGTTGTCTCCTCTTCCGCAAAACTTTCTCTCTCTTTGTTTTTCCTCTCCGCCTTGCCTTCCTCTGCTCTCTCACTTCGTTCGTTTCCAGCTTTGATCTCTTCTTTTTCATGCCCTGATGATTGGTAAGTCTGCAGCTGTTTATTGCCGTAGTTTTATATTTCCGTTTGCTTTCATTCATGTTTTATCGTGTGCACAGATGGCCTACGGTTTTCTCTCCGGCCTGGGTAAGTTTGGTTCATTTTTTCCATTTTCTCTGTCTTTGTTTTCCCTGTTCATCCTTTCCTTCCTTTGCTCTCTCAACTGTTTATTGTTGTGGTTTTATATTTCCGTTTGTTACTTTCATTCACGTTTTGTCGTTTGCACAGACGGGCTACGATTTTCTCTCCGGCATGGGTAAGTTTGCTTTATTTTTTCTCATTTTCTCTCTCTTTGTTTTTCCTCTCCGCCCTTGCCTTCCTCTGCTCTCTCACTTCTTTCGTTTCCAGCTTTGGTGGCTTGTGCATAGACGACCTACAGTTTTCTCTTCGGCCTGGGTAAGTTTGCTTAATGTTTTTCCCATATTCTCTCTCTTTGTTTTTCCTGTTCGCCCTTGCTTTCCTCTTCTCTCTTAGCTGTTTATTGCCGTGGTTTTATATTTTTGTTTGTTACTTTCATTCACGTTTTGTCGTGTACACAGATGGCCTACGGTTTTCTCTGCAGCCTGGATAAGTTAGCTTCATTTTTTCCCATTTTCTCTATCTTTGTTTTTCCTATCCACCCTTGCCTTCATCTGCTCTCTCACTTCTTTCGTTTCCACCTTTGGTCAGTTTTCCTTCTTGGTTAGCACCTACATTCAGGGGAGAAATATCATGCCTCAAATAAAGAAGACGTAGTGTAGACTTGCATATGAGGACATTTTTCATGTTCTTCATCGTTAGTGTTAACAAACTTGGAGCACCTAGATCCAGGGGAGAAAAATATGAAAAAGGATGCCTCATTATTAAGTATATATACTAAGAGCGAGATGGGATGGACGACCAGAAGTAGTGCAAACTTGGATATGAGGCTCATTAAGTATATATACTAAGAGCGAGTTGGGATGGACGACCAGACGTAGTACAGACTTGGATATGAGGAGGACAAACTTGGAGCACTTACATTCAGGCCAGAAAAATCTGAAAAAGGATGCTTCAAATAAAGAAGACGTAGTGCAGATTTGGATATGAGGAGATTTATCATGTTGTTTATCGTCAGTGTCAGTCCATATAGGAGCTATTTATGATCCAATAGTAAGGTTGTAAATGCGTAGATCAAGATTGTATCTTGAAGAATTGTAATATTATATAGCATAATTTGGTTACCGCTTCGTCTCAGTTTTCAGTTCATAGTGCAGACTTGGATATGAGGAGATTTATCATGTTGTTCATCGTCAGTGTTAGTCCATATAGGAGCTACTTGTGATCCAATAGGAAGGTTGTCAATGCGTAGATCAAGATTGTATCTTGAAGAGTTGTAATATTATATAGCATAATTTGGTTACCGCTTTGTCTCAGTTTCCAGTTCGTCTTACTTATCGCTTCATGTTATTTTAATCTGTGCACTATATTAAAAGTAAGGCAAAGTTTAAGTAAGACGAAGTCAAAGCAAGACGATAAAAGTAAGACGATAAAAGTAAAGACGAAGTGAAAGCAAGACGATAGAAGTAATCCGATCGAAGTAAGACGAACTGAATGTGAGATAGGACGATAGAAGTAAGGCGATCAAAGTAAAGACGAAGTGAAAGTAAGACGATAGAAGTGTCGTTCTAGAGGGATTTTAATTATTCAAAAATAAGTGTCGTTCACGATTTTTCATGCATGTTTACAATTTTATTTCTAAAATTACTTTTTAATTTCTCACATCCTAATTACACATATTACATTTTCAAAACAGTTCAACATGCAATTAATAAAAGTATATCAAATATCTCACTAACTTTCTTAATAAATGTACATTTCTTTTAAACGACCTTTATTTTAAATAGGAGGAAGTATTACTTTCCCTTATCCCCTTAAAACCAAGCACCATCGGAAAGAACATTGTTAAGAAGTCAGGTGTATGGGTGTAGAAACAAAGGAGACTATAGTGGCGAAGGAAGGTGCTGTTATTGTCAGGCTAGGAGTGATGGGGTTGGCAAATGCCTCAATGGAATGTCTACCACTACTGCAAGTTATAATGATTGCATCACCTCACACCAGTAGCAGTCCTCATTCAATCTTCTACAATGGTCATGCACTGACAGAAACAGGATAGGACTCATCATTTTTTTCCTTTTCGATGCTTGAACTTTTTTATGCAGGCATCAAACTTAGTCAGCTAGAATGGTTGTTCCAAAATGTGTTCACTTCCAACAAATTGCTTGGAGAATTTTGCTCCTTCTTTTTCTTCTTTACCTGTTTCAACCTGCCAACATCTGCAGTCCTAGTTCCATATCAGGTCATTTCATGTTTTCTTCTTCTTACCTTAAATTTATAACCATGTTGTGTTTAGTTTCTAATTCTATCCATTTTGTGTTCTTAATTAGAAAGAAAATGGTCCCCACACCACAATAGTTACCAGAGTTAAATATGACAAGCTCTAAAGGGCGGCTCTCTTACTGTATCATCAATGCCTATACTAAAGAAAATGGACCTAACAGAGAGGCCAAATGACTGGCACACAACCAAGCTGGTCCCATCTACACTCGCAGTACCCAAAACCTGGACTTTTCTGATACTTCTTTCGGTACGTAGCTCTTTACCTGGTTTTATTGACCTGATATAGGAAGTGGTTATGCAGAAACATTGTCAATCCACCTGGGTCATGAGATGTGCATAGTTTTGCCATTGCAACCATTTAAAGTCTGAGGAATTTTGATTACCATATTCCCTGGTTGTTTTGTAGGTTTGCTTAGTTACAAGCTTTACAAAAGTTAACAGTACAAAAAAAATCCGTCCCTGTAACTGAGCAGGAGCAACAAGCGTAAGGCACGGACCACTCACTCACTAACCAACACCAACCAAGCATCAAGCAAGTTAGCGAACTAAAAGATGTCTCATCATCCTTCAGTAACAGTCTTCATCATCAACTAGAACCCACCATTTCAGAGGGTCGAAACAGAGGATTTCATGTGCTCTAAAGTATGTATCAGACATCAAAACAGTACCT
>JANZLD010000004.1:18355405-18369523 GCA_026413575.1 Erythroxylum carthagenense | reverse complement strand
CCAAGGAACTTCTGGTAAGGGAGGTCGTAAGATTTTATAAGCGGATGCATTGGTATATTTTTTGGAGGGGCTAGCTATCCATTTCAAACAGTCAGAAAGGGACGGATTAGGCACATATCCTGGTGGGTCAAGATTCTGAATGACTTCCATGGACACCTCAGTCAACCTCCAATGACCATTAAGTGTGACTGCATTCACTCGAGCTGAGAGTGGGAGCTCTGAGCCATTGATCGCCCGCGGTGTTGTCAGGGTCCTCAATATGCCACGCGGGGGCCAAGGATCCTGCCAAAAAAGAGTAGAGATACCATTCCCAATCCGGAATCTGAATTGATGACACAACTTATCCCTCACCGATAGAAGCTTACGCCAACTCCACGAACTATTATAAGTGAGCTGAACACTCCAAAATTTTGTACTATTAGAGATCTTAAATTTTGAGTTTTTTTAATTTCCAAAAACTCTTACTAGGGACAATTTTGCTTTGCTTTAGCTTTAACACTCTATTATCAATCACTTAGGTTAAATTTAAGATTTACATTACTATTTTACCAACTAATGCATTTAAAACAATAATGATTATGTATTCTTCTATTATTAAAAGATTGTAAACACTATAGAAAAAGACTTAAAAGTATGCTAAGCTCCAATTTTAATGATGCAAAGTTTCCAATATGATTATGATTTTTTTCGGTTCAATAATGTGTGATGTGCTAGATGTTTTAACGCAAGAGATGTTGACAAACGATTGAAATGTTGGGACTATATTCAAATTAGTGAAAGTAAAAAAAACTATAAATGAGAGTGTGTGTATTCCCATTTCCTGTGAAGCTTCTTTTATATAAATAACTTCCACATAAGTAAAGTTATACCCCAAATTACTTTAATTCTATCATTAAATTGGATTAGCTTTGGTGAAACATTTTATTCTTTATGTTCTTGAATCCTATATGTTTGATAAATTTGGTTTTCCTAACAAAATGTTTGAGTTATTGAAAAATTAATTGTAATTAAATCATGACAGCAATGAAAAATTCATTTTTTATAATTTTTTCATCGAATCTCTTTAATTGAATAATTTAAAAAATATGAATCATAAATAAAAAATTGAATCGTATCTAATTCAATTTCTTTTCAAAAAAATTTCTTGATATATCATCTATAAGTTATTCACAACAATATACATAATAGAGAAAAATAATTCAAACAATTTGAGCAGAAAAGATATCAGTGATATCTCCCTTATGTCTTATAGAAAAAGACACTAGGGTTTCTTTCTTATTAAAATTAAACTTTCCAATCATAATAAAAGTGTAGCTCTAGTTATAGTTATTATTAGTCCTTAATAGAAGCTAAGAGGGGGTTAATTTTGTGTTTACAAAATTTAATATACTTTTATAACTAGTGAAATCAATTTAACAAGAAGTAGTACATATAAGAATAGAGAGATTGCTTAACATAAATCGATCAAATAATTGAACAATAATTTAAAAATGATAGGGGAGAGAGACTACAAACCGATTTATAATGGTTTCAAGCAACACTTGTCTATGTCTACTCCTAAGATATTTTTTGAAATTCCACTATACTTCTTTTTTTAAAGAAAAAAATAATCATTGTACAACCTTTTCTCGATAAAGAAGAAAATTTTAATAATCTTCTTTCGTGATGAAGAGGAACCTCAATTCACTATAACAAACAAGAGTTTTGGCTACATCTTTTTTAGTAGCAATTTGAAATTTGTAGCTAGAAGTTAATCTTTGACTACAAAATTTCAAAACTGTAGCCTATTGTAATAATACCTCCAACTTAAATATTTCGCAGGGTTATTTAAAACTATTAGCTATGTTTAGCATAGGCTACATTTTATTTCATAGCTAAAGAGATTTAGTGACAATTTTTTACTGTGAGCTTTGTTTCGTAGCAAAAGGTTTTTAGCTACAAAAAAAATTGTAATTAAAACAATTCAGGGACATTTGTTATTTTGAGTTTTTTTCCTAATGAAATGTTTTTAGCTACAAAAAACATTTCATAGCTAATAAAATTTGGTGACAATTTTTAACTGTGAACTTATTTTCGTAGCTAAAAACCTTTTACTACAAAATATTTTTCGTACCTAAAACACACAAATCCTTTAACTATCAGCTACAAAAATAAATTTTGTAGTTAAAAATATTTCGCTATGAAATTATTTTCGTAGCAAAAAAGAAGAAAAATAAAATCAATAAAAATGACATCGTTTTGATAACCTAAAGACACTCATTATTTGTTTTTCCTTCTATCTTTCTTTGTCTTCTAGCATCTTCCTCATTTGTCTTCTTTCTAACGTGTTTTCTCTAGTAGCGTGTTTTCTTAAGTTTCTTCATATGTCTTCGTTTATTTTTGGGTATGTTATTTACAACTCTTCTCTCCAAGTTTCTGGTCTCCCTAGCGTGTTTTGATGAATTTTAAACTTATCAATTATTGAAAACTAAGTTTTTTCATTTAATTATAATCATAAAATTGAGATCTTAGCCGTGTGTTATTCTTTGTTCTTTTTCTAATAACATGACAACCCAGGGTTGTTATTTTTAAGGTTTTAAGTAAATAGTGTTATGTATGCAAGCTTTATCTACAAGCTTACACACAGTTTCTGTCTCTATTTCTTTGTGGTGAAGATTTTTGTCTCATCCTTTTGGTACTTACTGCTTGAAATATCAAGGATGTTTAGCTTAATAGAATACTCTTTCCTCACGAGCAGAGCATTAGAAAGCTTTGGATTTTAGATTCTTGCAAACCACAAGATGTGACGAGATTGGTGGAGTAATTTTTGATCAACTTGGGATGTGAGGTCAAGTCCAACTATAGGATGCGAACAATGAACACATTGGAGGTGTTTGGCAAATAGTTGATAATCTGTTTTTTAGCTTATTAACTAAAAGTTAACTTTTTGACCATATTAAAAAGTTATTGATGTATTTAACTCGAATAAGTTGATTTCTAAAAGCTCCATAAGAGAAGCTTTTTTATGATTAACCAAAATTTAATAGATAGAAACCATATTATAACCTCCTTCATAATTTTTGAATTATGCTATTTATGCTATAACGATATTATGGATAATTCAAACTAAAAATTATGTTTAACTAAAAATCATGCATGTATTCTATAGCGATAGAAAATTTTACAATGAAGTAAGTTTTTCGATTACAAAACTTAGGATTTTTTTAATAATGAAATAAGTTCTTTGGGTACAAAATAAAAAAAAATATGTTATGGTGACCAAATTTTTAAGAATGTTCTATGCTTTTTATTAGAGTTGAAAACATAATTTTTTGTAAAATAATATCTAGTCATGGCCTTCTAAATTCTTTTTTTATGTCATGCCCTCGTAAGTCATTTTACACTTAAACAGTTAATACTAAACAACTAATTTTACTAAACATCTTTAATAAACAGTTAATGTTATCCACTGGTAAAATCAGCTAATATAATCAGCTGTTAGCTAATCGTTGATAAAATTAGCTAACAATTAATGCAATCCATTGATTGCCAAACAGGGTCATTATTTAGTACATGATAAATAACTTTTAAGTTAGCATGACCTAGCTAGCTTTTGATGCGAGAGAAAAAACAAAGGACACATAGCAGTAGATAAGGCTACTCTAAACATACAACATATAAAGACAAAGGTTGAAATTGTAGTGTGACAGTGGATTAGTTAAACAGAGTGGACAGACATGACTCACTTGGAATTGGTTAAAAGTGTAAAGCCTTTTTTAAGAGTCTCATGTAAAAGAAATTTCTTTGAAACTTGAGCTGTCACAAAGCAACAGATAGGGTGAAATTCAAAATAATATTTATTTTATTTGACAAATTTAGTGATCCTAACTAAGTTTTTTGTAATGGATGGAACATGTAAAATGTTTGAAAGAGATAGTGAATGACTGAAAAGAAATGGAGAATAAAGAATAGAGTGACAAATGTGTTTGATTGATAAACTTGCTCCACTACCTATATGTACACATTCAAAACCCTTGTGCTGAAGGTTACAGGAACTTGGTGTGAGGTGGTCAGTAGCTCCAGTATTAGGGTACCAATTGGGATCATGAAGTGTTTCAATTATAGCGCCAAAAATAGAATTTTTACCATCCGTATTAGTAATAGTAAAGTTACCAAAGTAAGCTCGATTGACTTATTTACTATATTGGCATCAAAGATTAGGCCTTTTGTGCTGAGTAAATTTCTTTTATCAGTTTACGCATGGCGATGGAGTATAGGCCTAAAGTTAACATCCCATTTGGCCTTTTGAATATAATTTTCTAAGGGAGTTTTATGTATAACAATATACAAAAGTTGAATACTCTACTAGACGTCATACGTAAAAGACAAACTGAATTATGGCACTCAAATTGCAAATTTTTAACTTTCCATTTTCATTCTCTTGTTATCTTTTTAGCTTTTGTAAGTATATTTCTTTTATCAATTTAAGCATGGAGATGGATCACAGGTCCAAAGTTAACATCCCTTTTAGCCTTTGGAATATATTTTTCTAAGGAATTTTTATGTAGAGCAGTATATAGATGATTTCTTTTACATGCCAATTTGATTACTGAGTTTTATACAAAGGCTTATTTGATTACTTGTGCTTTCTAGAGTATTTTCTACGAAACATAAGGTAAATTTAAGTCTTGAAGTCTAATGTTTGATTCTCTATTGTATTTAAATATTTGTTTGACATGAAAAGAGATGAGATCATTAACATCTTTAGTAATTTTCCAATCTAACAAAAGAGAACATATTTGAGATTTTCTTTTATTTCAGTTAGATTTTAACATATTAGAGTTTAGATGTTTGCATCTTTTTTTCAATTATTTTGAGTTTCATTAGTACCTACTCCACACCCATTGCAAGTCTAAGAAAATTTGGGCTTTTTATTTGGTATTGGTTATTTTATAGTGGAACATCTAACTCCATAGCTAGCAAGGTTATACGTAAGGTTATCTTGAAGTCATCATATGATATAATGTCTTCTAATTGATTCTTTCTTAAAATTTTTGTTATGCTTGTTAAGAATGATGATATTAATACTTTAATTACAAATGCAGTCTAACAAGAGGTGTTGAAGCTTATAACATCAAAAGCACAAATTGAATCAAACTTTATAGTTCTTGCTTTAGAATTTGGAGGAATGTTTAAAACTCACTGCTTAAATTCTTATGAAAGTTTGAGTAAAATCTTAGATACATGGATTGTAGATACATGCTTAAACACTTTATTAACATCATTGCAAACTAGTTAGGACATATTTGGAAGTGGCTTTCACGTTCTTGTTTTATAAAAGTGAATGTACAACTAGGTTTTGGAGATGGGTTCATGCATCCTGGTCTAAACTAGCTCACATTTCTTAATGACAAAACCTTATGTTTTCATATATCTTATTACAGGGTTTGTCATAGTTTGTAAGCCAATTGTATTCTTTGGTAGAATTCAAAATTAGTATGTCAATTTTGATTTACTAATATGTTATTTACAACTTAAATTGCATTTAGTAATTTACTTATAATTGTATAGCTGTATGGATAAAATTTGGTTGACTCATTGGAAATGGTCCAATCAATACTTAGAAGGAGTGAAGACTTTTATGAAATTTGTAAAAGGTCAAATGTGTTTAGAATGTGAAATTCATTGTCCATGTATAGATTGTTTAAATTTCTACAATCAAAGTCAAGATATGGCATATAATCATGCTATACTAGATTGATTTAATATGGCAAACTTTCTAAAACAAGTAGTGTTAAAAGTGTTGATACAGGTGATGATGGTGATAACAATAATGATGTAGATGATAGTGATATTAATGATGACATAGATGATAAGATTGGAGAAATGTTAGAAGATGTGGACAATTATATGCAGACTATGAATGATAATACTTTGTGTAATACATTTGATAGAATAATTAAAGATAATTTTAATAATTTATTGAAACTTGATCAAAAAGAATTATATCCAGGGTGTTCTAATTTCTCACAGCTATCTTTTGTTGTCAAGTTATTACACTTAAAGGTATTTAATAGGTGGAGTAACAAATATTTTGACATGTTGATTAAGTCGCTCAATGATGCATTATCGATCAGCCGCAAATTTCATAAACTTTATTATGAAGCCAAAAAAAATTGTTAAGGGACCTTGGATGAGGATATATATCAATATATGTTTATAAGTATGATTGTGCTATCTTTTGGAAGAACACTAGAGATCTTTAACAATGTCATATTTGTGGTGCATCAAGGTGGAAAGTGGATGATGGAAAAGGAGAAAAGATACATCATAAAATCTTGAGATACTTCCTTATTAAATCACAAATATCTTTTTACGTAAAAAAAAAGCAGTCATAGATATAAGGTGACATAAAAAGAAACACATTGATGATAACATTATGGGTCATCCAGTATAATCAAAGGCATGGAAAGACCTTGATGGTGAGTTCCGTGGTTTGCAAAGGATCATCGTAAAGTTTATTTGGTAATATAAGTACTTCTTATAGCATATGGCCAGTAATTCTTGTACCATACAATTTACCCCTATGAAAGTGTATAAAGAAACCTTTTTGTTATTGTATTTACTTGTTACAAGACCAACCACTCTTGGTAAGGATATCAATGTATACATGCAACCAATAATTGATTATTTAAAAGACCTTTGGAAGGTTAAATTAGAAACTTATGATGTTGTTGAAGTTGAAAATTTTAGGAAGCATATGAATGTTTTGTGGACTATAAATAATTTTCCAATTTATGGCAATTTTTCTAGATGGAGTACTAAAGAGTATATGGCATGTCCTACGTGTAACCATCAAATTCATTCAATGAGGCAATAAAGTAAAATATGTTATACATGACATCATCATTACTTATAAATGGTGAAGAAGCAAATTGTTTAATGGCAAAGTAGAACATAGTGAAGCTCCTTTGTACTTGTCAAATGATGGTGTGCTTGATCAACTATCACATTGCAAGAGTTTATAGCTAGCAAAGACCCAAGTAATAAAAAGCGAAAGAAAACTTTTCTTGATCTTAATTAGAATAGAAAAAACATATTTTTCAATTTGTCATATTGTAATCTTGAAGTAATGTATATTGAAAAAAAACATTTATGAGAATATTTTACGTACTTTGATAGGAATTGATGACAAATTGAAAGACACACTTAAGGCTAGATTAGCTTGGAAGACATGAATATAAGAAAATATTTTCATTTGAAAAGGAGAGATGATAGGTCATGCATGATTCCACCTACATGTTACAATATGTAAAAAAAAGAAACAAATTGTTTTTCAATTTCTTAAATCAGTTAAGTTTCTTGGTGGGTATGCATCTAATATAGCTTGTTGTGTCAATGCTAATGAAGGCAAAGTTTTCAGGTTGAAAAGTCTTGGTTGTCATGTACTTCTACAACAATTACTTCCAGTTGGAATACATGGGTGTTTGTCGAAGGAAGCATTTGTAACTTTGGTACAATTGGGTGATTTTTTTTAAGCAATTATGTTATAAAACACAAAAAAAGAAGAAGTTAAATGGAAAGAGACTGGTTTTGATTCTATGTAAGCTTGAACTAGTTTTCCCTCCATCATTCTTTGATGTTATAAAGTTTTCCCACTGTCATTCTTTGATGTTATTGTGCATTTGGCAATTCATTTATCATAAGAGGAAAAATTTTATGGAACAGTTCAATTTCAATGGATGTTTCCAATTGAAAGGTAATTTATATTCACTTCTACATTTTTTTCTTCAATTATTATTTAGTAACAAATGCTAATGATTTATATTTTTTAAAGGTTTTTAGGCTCTCTTAAGCATTACATACACAATAGAGCTCAACCTAAAGGCTCTATTATAGAGGCTTATGTATCGAATAAATGCTTGACATTTGTTCTATGTACTAAAACGATGTGGAGACAATATTTAATAGAGAAGAATGTAACTTTGATTTGGATCAAAATTGTGGCTTGTCAGTTTTCTCCCAAAAAATAAGGTCATTTAGAGCAAGAAAATATATGCAGTTACTAAAGATAAACTTGAAATTGTCCATTGGTATATTTGAACAATTGTTAGAAAGTTGATTTATGTATGGATTATGTATATTAATTCTTATTCATTATTGCATATTCAAATTTAGCATTCAACCTCTATTTTTTACATCAATTTACTTTTTTAAATAGATAGCATATAGATGATATTAGAAGCAAAGGTAAGGTTAATGTTGAAGAAAGACATAAGATAAACTTCCCATCGTGGTTTAAGAATCGAGTAAGTTATTCATGTAATAGTAGAAACAAATGAACATTATAGGTGAGATTATAACATTATCTTTTAATTATATTTTTTGTAGAAGATATAGTTACATAATTGTAAATTGCTAGAAGCGATGACAACATTATATGCTTTAGCATATGGTCATATGTGTGGAAAAATATACAAATCGCATTGTTAATAGAGTTACATTTTCAAAAAAGAGCGTGACAATCAACTTAGAAGCCAAAATTATGGTGATGATGGTGATGAAGTATATCAATGGGTGAAAGGGAAATGGTCCAATGGATGAAGACGGTGATGAAGTACATTAAGAAATTGAATCGCAACTGAATAATGTAGCTCTCGAAATAGAAGATGAGGATATATCATCATTCTGTAGGAGAGATGTTGATCCCAATACACTAGAAGCAACTGAAGTATAAGGCAATATTGACGTAGAAAGAGATGAAGACTATATTGAGGATGAATTATATGAAAATGATGATATTTGCCAAATATAATAGCGATGAAGAGTTGAATCATAATGCAATTAGTGATGATGTTTCTGAAGATCTTGATTATTATGATTAAAGGTACCATAAAGGTGCTCTTTCTATTGTCTTATTATAAAAGTATTATTTCGAGTCACCAAAATAGCCTCTTTGTAAAAATATAAAAGGAAGGCGGCATATAATTAATGACCCTCCATAACCTTCGCAAAGTAGGGAGCCTTGTGCAGTGGGTTTACCATTAATGTTGGTAGCATTGATGTTGTTAATGTAATTAATGTTGATGATTTATCTTAATTATAATGATTAAATGTATGATGAAAGTGCTCTTTCTATTGTCTCAAACATAATGTTGATAACATTTATGATGTTAATATTATTAAATTGATTATTTATGTTGTTAATGCGATTAATGTTTATGATTGAATGTATCTCGATTATGATGATTGAATGAGTCACAAAAGTGCTCTTTCTATTGTCTCAAATTTAATGTTAGTAACATTCATGTTGTTAATGTGATTAATATTGATGATTGAATGTATCATGAAAGTGCTCTGTATGTTATCTCAAATGTAATGTTAGTAACATTTATGTATTTTTTCCTTATAGTATCCAACATAATGGCACCTAGTAGAAACAAAGGAGAAAAGGTGGCAGCTATCAAAATTATAGAATAGAGGGATGTGCAATGTCAACTAGATCAATCAATTGGTGCCATAAATTCAATTCTTAGCCAAGTCACATGTTTAAAATTTCTATACCTTTAAGTGATACCATATTCTTTTTTTTATCCATAGGAATCTTGGTTTAGCCGTAAGAAGAAAAAAAAACTTGTTCTAGTACATTGTCATAACAAAGCAATAATAATATTTTGCCTTTAAGTTATACACAACTTCATTCTGCCTCAAACAACAATGAAGTAACTAGTACAAGTTTGTTAATTTTGAACACCTTCAACTAGACTTATGCTCAAATATATATTTGTATATTCTAATACTTTCTTATCATTATCGATTTGTTGCAAAGAATGAATATTGCATTGAATTGCAAGTTATTAATACAAATTGATACTCAACAAGGTCTTCCTGTAGATAAGATCTATTCTGCATAAGTTGAGGATTATTGCAAGAATGGAATTACTTTGCCTAAAACATGTTAAGGACTTGAAGGAAGAAATTTGCTTGAAAATGCTTTGGATAAAATTGTGTTATTTTTTCAAAATATTTAATTACATGCAATATTTAAATGATTTTAAGATTAATTACACCTTTACTTATTGTTAATAGTTGAAATTGACTATTTTGGATATTGAGAACTCAAATGTTTTAAAACTATGTTACTTCATTATTGAAACATAGGATCAAGGATTGTCGTTTCAAGTTACATAAGTATTATAAATCTTGTCCTTCTAATGCAAAGGCATGAATACATGTTCCTGAACGAATGTCTGAAGAAAATAGGAATAGTTTGTGTGATTATTGGGTTAAACCGAATGTTCAAGTTTGTTTTCTTTACCTTCACGTTTACTTTCATTAATTCTGCTAGATGATTTAACAACTATGTTATCTTTTTTTCTTGATTTAGGAAAATTACAAGAAGGCAAAAGTTAGAAGAGAAAAAAATGAAAACACCTTATAATCAAGGGTCAAAGTCATTTGTAGTTGTTATAAATGAATATGTAAGATCTTTGTTGCAAGTTACCCTTATGTCAATAAACACTACATATTTATTGTATATTATATTTATTTTTCATAAAACAAAGTGAGAAGGAACTATATGAACAAGAGTATGATAGGATAACACTATATAAAGTCACTTACTATAAGAGAGGTAAAGGATGGGTGTCACAAAAAGTAGAAAACAACTATGTAAGTCTAAACGTTTGTTCAATATTTTTGTTCATGTATTAGTGTGGTTGTAAGTAGTAATATCTAGATTGAATATTGATTTTATTTTCTTAATTTTAAAATAAGATATAAGAGTTATTAGAGAAATCTATCTTTGAGGGGAATGAGCTTATTGTAGAAGACATTTGTGATACAATACTTGGTATACATTCTAGCTATGTGAAAGGTCTTGGCTATGACCCTAAGCCAAATGTTTCAACCTCAACATATAAAACAATCATTGAACACCTTCAAGAGGAAAACAATAAGCTTAAGTTGCATTATAAGTTAAAGTAATCAGGGGACAAGAAATTCGAACAAAATTACCAAAGCATGATATGTTATTCAAAAGATTACTTGGCCCCAATTATGATAGAAATGAAGAAGAAAGTGAAGGGTATTAATTCTATCTCATTTACTTTTTTCTTTCAATTCCTATATATAATTTTTTTGTCGGATTACATAATGGGTAAAGATGCAACTGATGAGTGATTATGTTATGAATGGAAAAGTTATGTGATGTTTGCTTTAATTAGAACTAGATACTTATTGTATCATACTCACAATATTTTTAGTTTATTTTAACTAAATTTTTAGGATGATTACAAGTTCATCGACGTAGTTGTTCGAGTTATGATCTAATATTTTTGTAATTTAAGCTCAAATTGATCTCTTTATTTATTGTTTAGTTTATAAGAATTGTTAAAGTTATCATTAATATCTTGTATAGGAAGAAATAATCATCCTTTAATGTTATCTTTTCGTTGGTATAATTTAATGATATTTATATAATTTTAGTTTATATATACAATGTTTGATATTTTGAATTAATAATATTTTTATCAGTTTAATTTTATAATAAATTCACAATAAAAAAATATATTGATGCATTATTTACAAAACAAATTGTTCAATATGATGGATTAAAAATGTAACAAATAACATATCACAACATTTTTAAAAACATAGCAAATAACATTTGGCTACATTGCAAAAAATGTAGAAAATAATATTTGGCTACATTTATGAAAACATAGCTAAAAATATTTGGCTACGTTACAGAAATCATAGCTGATAATATTTAGCTATGTTATAAAAATTGTAGCTAATAGTATTCAGCTACGAAGATGAAATCATGGCCAAAAATTATTGGATACATTTTATTTTCATAGTCATTCATTTGACGCCAAATTTTTCCCTGCCAATATTCTATTTTTAACTACGTTTTGTTAATGCTAGCTACGAAATATTTTTGTAGCTAATAGTTTTTGTCTATGATTTTTTATAGCAAATAATTATAAGCGACACTTTGAGACAATTAACTATGTATATTCTATAGCCAAAAGTTAATTTTTTTTATAGTGATCCTACTTGAAACACCCCCGCGTTAGTAATATAATGTCCTAACTAAATCTTACAACTTAAAATAACTCACCTTATCACTTAATAATTACAAAGAGACTCGCTCATACAAATATAAGAGAATGATACTCAAATGATTAAAAATCATTTAAAAATTTTTGTGAAAGATACCCAATTGTTTCTTAATACTAAAACTAATGAGAAAATATTATTTTTAAGTTTTTGGACCCTTACTAGCCATTGGAGCCAAAAACTAGTCATTACAATGGCTAGTTGTAAAGTAATAGTCTATTGGTACGGCATATTGGTCAACAAGTTAGCATTGAATTTGTTGATTCACTAGCCATTGAAATATTGGTTGACCAACAATATTATTATAAAATCCCAGTATGTCAAATTTGATAAATTTAGCTTATATTGGTCAACCGCTAATCATAGTTGATCAATTCACCCAAAAATATTATTTTAGCAACTTTAAATGCTCAAACCCAATTTGTTTAGTGCAATTGTGATTTAAACATCAAAAATATTCCCTAAAAAGTGTTTAAAAGATCAAGGCGCCTTTTTATTA
Source organism: Erythroxylum carthagenense (assembly GCA_026413575.1). Taxonomy (NCBI): domain Eukaryota; kingdom Viridiplantae; phylum Streptophyta; class Magnoliopsida; order Malpighiales; family Erythroxylaceae; genus Erythroxylum; species Erythroxylum carthagenense. The sequence continues at coordinate 18,356,922 of JANZLD010000004.1, read as the reverse complement.
AAACCAAAGGCTTTAATGACTCTTGATGAATGAAAAAACTCATGCAATAAATTGATATGAAATTTTTATACATGGAGAGCCTTTTAGAACATCAAAATGACTAAATGAGATTACAATTAGCATTAAAAACTAAATAATGACCTTGATGTTCCTTATTCATATTTTATTCTTAACTTGGTCTTCACTTTGCAAGTTGCAAATTTTATCTTTTCTTTTATTAACTTCATAAATTATCTTCTTGGATTTATAACTATATCTTGTTCTCATACTCTTCCTCATCAAAATAACAAATCTATTAATTGTACTTATATTTTGTTATCATCAAAACATCAATTAGAACCTTCCTTGGTTCAACAATCTCTTTCTTTTTTATAATAGCAAAATATTTCCAATATTAGAGAGCAGTAATAAAATTAAGTGTACAACTAACTATCAATATCAAGATAACAATTAGCTTCCACTAATTAATGTATAAATCATAATTCAATATAAAAAACAAAAGAGATATTCAAAGAATTATCCATATATATAGATAAAAAATTTACTCAAGAATAAAAATATCATAATATAGAAATTGTCACACATACAAAAGTCAATCCCCTTAAATATAATATAAAAAATCTTTCTCGCCATTTCTGGAATAACCGAAAAGAAATCATTTATCTAAAAATGTAAAAATATAAGGTGTCATGTATCAAGCTAACTTAGTTAAAATATCAAAACTAGTTTGATCAAGGCTGATACACTTGTTTAAAAAAGAGTGCTATTAAATATTTAAATAGTCAAAACAATTATTTAAAAGGTTAGTTTTGATTAAAAAAAACACACCTAATTGTGTCTAATTTAAAAAAAATCCCTAATTTAGTTATTGTGTCCAAGTTAAAAATTTTAATTAAAGTAACATAAGGAAGTAATGACAAAATTAGAGTTGGAGTTATAAAAAATACAAGTAAATTTGCGATATCCAACAATCAATTTCAAAAAAGAATGTATAATTTTAGAAGCTCTAAAATTTCAAAAATAATGATAGAATAAAGTAGTTAAATTTGAAAAAAAATGTGATGCAATCACTTCTGGTTCTTAAAAAGTTTGAATGAATCACATATTTATAATAAAAATTCTAAAATTTAGGGATTAACTAAAGAGAAAGTGAGTTCCAATGGACTTTAACATGAAGGGAAAAGAAAAAAAAAAGGTAGTTAGTTGGAATATGTGGGATGGTGTTTTTCAAATAAAAGAGGAGTTAACTAAGAGGTTGTTGGTTCTACATCTGTTTTTCTGTTATAGTTTTTAGTTTTTGTTTTCTATTTTTAGTTTTTTTCTTTTAAATAAAAACAAGAACTTGTTTGATTGTTAATACCAATGTAGTTATAGTTTTATTATTGATGATAATTACATATTAGATAAAACTTAAAGAGAAATTATTTTTTAATTAATTAAATTTATTTTAATTTCTTATATAATATTTAATAATAAATTATTAATAAAATTATTTGTTTTTAATAAATATTTTAAAT
>JANZLD010000004.1:18313166-18335064 GCA_026413575.1 Erythroxylum carthagenense | reverse complement strand
GGTGTATTTTTCATTTTAATAAAATATTTTATTTTAATTTATTCTTATAAAATTTTCATCTTATTTATTATATTCCGATTTGATAGCGGTTCACTACCGGTTGAACCTTTAAACCTTAAACCTTTCCTTCGACCGGTTCGATGTCCAGTCCGGTTTTTAAAACATTATACCCAATCTCTACATATATAAAACTCACACTTGAAATAGATGCTTTAATCCCAAAATATCATAACCATATTAGACCACTTTAATTAATTTAGCTCAACTTTATATAATAACCTTTATACACAATTATACACATATAAGTTCATATGTTTGATTAAAAATCTTTACAATGAATACAACCATTACGAGAATAGATCATTTGTTCTTGTTACTTTATACTTACTTTGTTTCATGATCTATTTAATAAATAAAATAAATAAATTCTTATAAATAAAATAACGAACAAGTGATTTGAACCGAAACGTACAGTGCCAGTTTGGAGCCTGTAAATTGTCATCCCATCTTTTTCTTCTACTTTGGAGCCTGTAAATTGTCATCATAGCGTTCTTGCTATTTACTTTCATTAATCATAGACATGAAAATCCTGATCCGCTAAGATAAATAGCCAACAAACCAATCAGGCAATACCCCAATAGCATAAAGATAACTGAAAGTTGCACTCAGAAATATTCATAAAAAGAACTCCAAGACATGAAAATTATGTATAATACAGTACTTCAACTACTCTTTAATCTTTAAGCTATCAATATGACATTTCACACATCAGTAGCTTGACATGAAGCGGACTGCTATTTCTGTAGGTTTATGTGCTTAGTTTTCTGATTCATGCCTCTCCTAGAGCTTTCTTGACATCGGTCTGTGGCCACAAAGAAGGAAGCAAGACAAGAATGAGAATTAAAGTGAACATGAAAGCTTGTTTAGAAGCATGAATACAGAAGTGCAGAATATACACATAGATAAATAAAGAGACAAACCTCAATGGACAAAGGACTAGTTGTTGGCGCATAGCGACCAATGGCGTGTCCTTCCTTGTCGATCAAGAACTTGGTGAAATTCCATTTTATCCTAGCACCAAACCATCCACCTTTATTTGCCTTGAGAAACTGGTAAATAGGTGCTGCATTTGACCCATTCACACGTACCTTAACGGAATTACTCATCTAAAATTAGTCAACTAAGTAGAAAGCATTACTTAATAGAGGGGGTGCATCAGTGCTAAACAGTGCACATAATAACCACATGAGATGCAGTGAAACATAGTCATAAGCATCATAACTGACAAAGGAGTTACGTTAATCATACTCTAAATGACTGTCTCGAATGATGTTTCTCTTATTTTCTTTTCTAACCATGATATTCTCCTTTTCCCATTCTCCAAAAGCTCTTGTTAAATCTCCATGTTTCTTGCTAGTTTGAAAGCAGAAAGCTCAGTCAAACTACTGAAACTTTTATAATTGTTTCAAATAGTTCATCCCAAGAAACTTGGAAGCTAAAAACTATATAAGCCAGTGCCAGAATTGAAAAATCAGTCCAACGTCAAAATCTAGGAGCTCGAGGAAACAAAATCCATGAAATTTGCAAAGGAAAACTTGAAAGAGTCAGCAACTTCCACATAAGTTCAGAGATAAATGCACGCCAAAATGCTTTTAAGAGCTAACTTCAACACAATATACTGAATTAATAGAGCTTCCTTAGAATGGGAAACACCTCTTACCAAAAGGCAAGCAATGAAAAATAATTGGTGAGCCACACAAACAACTTCCTTCTAATTAGAGGCCCTATAAACCGCACTATCTGATCTCAGCACCAAACCACTGGGAGTTTGATGTAAAGTTTTTTTCATAGCAACACAATAAATCTTGAAACTATACATGTCAACCAAAAGCTAGAGGATGAGTTGAAGTGGCATAAAGATATCAGAAAATCTGTTGGTTTGTTAAGTAAAACCTCCCAATAAAGTAAGTTGCCATGAAGAGTAAAATTATGAATGCTGGTATGATTATATCTGAGAGACAGAGCTCCATGTAGAAAGAACTATAGTGAGAACATCACAAGAAATGAGTCAACTTTTAATGACAGCAGGAAAGAAGCTAATACTGAAATATCATCAGTATAGTCTCAAGTTGATATGATTAAATGTCCTTTGACTTCAGAAACCCAGACACAAGAATAGTTCTGTCATCTTTTTGTCCCTCTCTTTCATTTCTGCAATATAAAATTACTATTAAACTAGTCATAATATGCATTAACTACTTTGTCAAACGTATGGACCTAATCACATAGTAGAGAATCTGTACAGAAGTTACAGGATGAATTGTTAGCCAACTAAAGCTTTCATGATAAATTTCAAAAGGATAAACTCGTTGACAATGAGATGTTGTATGCGGGGTGGGAATTCAAATAAAAGACCATGTATTGGAATCAAACAAAATCTGACAAAAACAATCATACAGGTTAGCAAGAAAATCAAGCATCCAAAAAGAAAACTACCTAAATCCAATTTAAATTGAAAGAAGCTCTGTACCTTTTGCATAACTGGATATTCAGCCTTGAACCTTGTACAAGCAAACTCCTTGGCCTCTTCACTTGTCCCAGGTTCTTGATATAAAAATTGGTTGCATGGAAATGCTAAGATTTCAAGACCTGGTACCAACCATTAAAACATGGATTCTCAATTATAAAATAAAATTTGCAATATATGTGGGAAAAACAGAGATGATTAGGCATATTCTCCTAGACAAGATACTTGCAGGGTAAGCGGGTTTGCTCTATCTGGTCTAGCAATCCAGAATAAATTAAGTTGCTTATCAGCAAAAATAAAACAGCATAGTACATACATCAAACATGGCAAGAACAAAGTTGGGAACATATCAATATCTAGTTTTGTAGAAAAAGCCTCTGTTTTTAGTATTAAAGGGGAGCTTGTATCCTATTAAAGGGGCAGATCACAACAGCTCTTTTGAAACTGATGTGAAGGTTTCGATCTTTAACTCATTTCCAGATTAGATATGTAAAGCACTCTAAAAGATATTAGCATCTGAGTGCTCTTTCATTTTAATCAACATCAATAATTCAATACAAGACTATTTAATCACAGCAATAAGCACCAGCATCATACATAATTGAGTTAAAAAAAAGGAATATGAAACGAACAAAAGCAGAACTATATAAAGGTGATTACTAAATAAGAAAAGTGAGAACAACCGATTGATAATAACTGTCCGTATCGTGGGAAACAAAACGGGGAAAAAAGAGAAGCGGGAAGTAAGTCAAACAAAAAAGAAAAGGAACAGACCTTTGTCTTTGTATTTTTGATAAAGTTGTGTGAGCTGGGTGTAATTTGTTTCCGTGAAACCACTGTTCCAAACGAGGCAGCACATGAGCATTCCCCAATTATAGAAGAAGAAGAAGAAGGGAAGGGAAGGGAAGAAGAAAAACAAAACCATTTGGAAGCGACATTAACAACAAGAAGAACCCTTCCTTTGTAAATGCTGAGGTCTACATCTTGACCTCTGCTATCCTGCCCCGACCAAAAACAAACGTTAGCGCACACAAACACACACACGCTTGGCACTACATAAGAAAAAAGAAGTACGGAAGGGGCGGAGAGTGAAAATAGACAGACTACACCTTAACAGTGAATTCATGGATAGATTTCTGAGGTACAGAAGGAGAAGACCCCATCCTTTTCGATCAAAACAAAAAACAAAAACAAAGGCTAGGCTATACACCACCGCCTCCACCTGTGACCTGTCTTTTTATGCATATTCGCTGGAATGGGATAAGATCTATTTTAATAATATGATATGATTATATCAAATTCAATACAATTTAATGACTGTTGAGTTGATAAATAGGAATTGACAATTCCCATGTAAAAAAAGATGACTAATAATCAAACTAGAACTAGAACAAAGAAAAAGGAGCGGAAGAGGTTGGTTGGGCTTGTCAAACAAAAACATTTAATGCGCCTAACTACAATTTCCTTACAGCTCACTCTAATAAATAATTTTGATGCGAAGCTGTACATAATCAGACAATTCGGAGGCTATCGGAGCTTCGGTTGGAGCGGAGCGGGAACCGAACAATATTTCACTTTACCTAAATAAGTGAAAAGTACAGCTTTTTATATCCTTAGGGTAGGGTAGGGTCGGGTCCGATCTGGTCTGGTCGCTGAAATTCTTCCACTAATGAAAAGCTTAAAACAACTGAATACAACAGACTCATTGTACCAGCATCCCTTTTTTATAATAAATAAAATTACAATACCAAAGGTGAAAAATCGAACCAATTACATTGACTGCCTGGAGTTAAAAATTACAACTCTTCAAATTTCTATGACTGTACCACTGAGTAGCCGTCCTCTACATTAGATTTGCTAAAATAACTATGTACAATACAAAACCCGGTCCACCATTTTCATTCACGTCTATTTGAACACTTGCCCTCTCTTGTTCCCTAGAGATGCATGCATCTCACACTTCTGAACAGGCCGAAGAAATCACCAAAAAAGATGGATCATCTTCACAAATGGCGACCCCACTAAGTAGAATAGCCGTTGAAACATCTCACCATAGCATGTCGAAGTTTAGGCATGCAGACAACATGCCGGTGCCTGAAGCAGGCAAGTAATAGCTACTCATCTTGGCCGCCATATTCGTGGAGCTAAAACAAAAACGAGATTTCAGCTTCAATAATACTATTAAATTGACTACCAATTCCATACTGCCTAGGAACATTTAATTTTTGAAACCACATCATTAGCACAACATTTAAACGAACAAGAAAACCAAGCAGAAAGTAGTACAGGTACGAATATATATTCTCACACTCTGCATTAGAATACAAATCTAATAGTAAAGCAACATACCTCTATGTGCTACTGGAACTCCACCTTCACAAGGTGGTGGTCTAAAGGAAGTAAAATTTCTATGATGTGATCCTCGGGGGGGAAATTCCCACTCATGACGCGAATATCTATTAGTTTCTCTTGGGGGACAACCATATGGACCTGATCCATAAGATGCTTTTGACTTTTCTGGATCCCGTGGACCTGGGGCACTCAAAGGATGATCTCACAATGTAAAGATACAAGAATAAACCACAGTGCAGTATTATTTCTTCTCAAATCACAATTAATTCTCATACTCTCATGTAATAAAGAACCTTACCATGAAATGGGGGACATCTCCAATTCTCACTCATCTCATATGGAGTTGGCCGCATTCTCTCATGGTTATTATAATAGTGTCCAACTTCAGCGTTATGCGGAGAGTAGTATCTGTGGGAGTAAGAAGGTGGTGGACTTCCTCTTCGAGACCTCATATAATTGCCTGACTGTTCATAAGAGAACTGATTTGAGGATGGATGATGTGGTGGTCTTAGAGGATAATGCTTGTGGTAGAAGCTTGGACCATCAGGATGCTGAACATCTCTCATTGGTCGTACAGGATGAGTAGTGCAAGAAGTCTGCTTCCGCATCTGCTCCCTACATTCTGGAGCATGACCATCCACTCCATTGGAAATTGATGAAGTTGTCCTTGTTACGATTGACTGCTGAACAACAGGTTGTCTCAGATCCTTTTGCGTACCCTACAAATTTGATGAACATCACAAACAATGGCTTAACAATTGATTCTTTATATTTTTAGGCATGGACCCCTAACTTTGGGAAACTAATCAACATCATGAACCAAGAAATAAAAGCATTATGGTGAGTAATGCATTACATATGAAGGGCAAATAACAAGTGGCGGTGGGGGCAGTGGCAGTGGTGGTGGTGGAGATGATGGCAATGGTGGTGATGATGGTGGGAGATCATGAGGAAGTGGCGGGGCATATGACTGTGGAAAACAATGTAATTTCTGAGCTTGTGTATTCTGCCCAGCATTCTCTCTAACAATGCCACTACTTGAGTGCATTTCAATCTCACTAGAAGGAGCCACATCCTCCATTTCAAGCTCACCATCAACATCCTCCAAGATGTGTGTATGTTTTTCCATGGCAGGGATGGACTCGTGTTCTTCCAAGGCTTCACACTGATGTTCAGGAGTCACTGCCTCAAAGCTCTCTCCATCAGAATCAGTTCCTTCATCTTCATCCTTGAGCATGCGAGGCATACAAAACCCTGGAAGCTGAAAACTTGAATTGCTGCAAGAATAATAAGCATTAATCAACATGTTCAAAGGAAATTCAGAACTGATATAAAAGCAACACATATTTCAAAAAATTCAAACCTTCCATATTCGTCGACAAGCATACCCTCCATGTCCCTAACAGGATCATCTAAAGACCTTTCTGTTCTTGCTGAACGACGAGCATAAGGCCCAGCAGAAGAACCACCAAGTGAATCAAGTTCCCTCATGTGATGGCGTATGACAGATTCTGGAAGAATCCTTCTTTCCAGCCAAAGCCTCAAAACCTGAAAAATAACATAAAAGGTAAAAGTCCTAAGATAAAATCAAAATAGAAAATAGAAAGCAAAATGTCGTATGTCCAACACTTGCCTTCATACACTGCCTGCGATTTTCTAGCGCATAACTTCCAGGAGGAGCAGCAGCAGAAAGCAGGCGCCGCAATGCTGCTTGAATAGCTGAAGGATACATACCACCAACATCACCTAGAAATTCAAACTAGACATAAGAATTCCACTTCCAATAAGAAAACAAAGAGACTACCATATTGAAATCCACATGGAAGAGTATGTTTACCCTCTAGTGAATTGATTCACTACATAAATCTAGGCAACTTAAATGAAAGCAATTTACCTTTCAATCCACGAGAGCACTGAGTGATAGAGTCAACAAGGAAGAATAGATCAACCCTTTTGTGTAAATTTGATTCAGTCTCCAAACTACGGGCTAGAATCTCCACCACCTATTTCAGAATGCAAGAGCAATATAAGAAGAAAAACATCAAGGGCCTGGGGTACAGTAGCCTTTACGAGAACCGAGAAGTAGAGCTAGATAAGAAATTCTGAACTTTTTTTATAGTTTCACAAACTTAACTCTAACTACATAAATCTAACTTCCAAAATGAAATTCAATTCTGCATAGCACATTATCTCTTGAGAGCAAAAGCTGAGAGTAAAAAGTAAACTACATAACATAGCACCATAACTGTACCTTAGAACAGACACCAAACTTTGCACAGTCAATAGCCAAGCGTGTTGCCCGCCCAATACTCTCCTTTGTCCTTGTCAATGATCCAAGCATTTCCTCAAATGATGACAGAGTTGCATGTGCTTCTGTAGAATTACTCCATTTGCCAACAGATTTTGGCCGTTGAGGCATTGATATTTCAAATTTGTCATCATCACCAACTGAAGTGCACAAAATTTTCTTCTGTTGCAAATGTCCACTGGGACTTGACCAGCCACTGTTTTGAGTAAAATTAGCACTTTCTGCAGTTGACACGTCGCACAATGAAGTGGTAGGTGGAGAGGGTCGTGCAGGAGATTCAACTCCATCAGCTGTCAATGGACTTGACTGGACAACCAAAAGTTGCCTCTCACATGAACGATCATCAGAAACAGAGACATGACAAGCATCATGTTTTTTATCACACTTGGCATCTTTTCCTAGCTCACACCTAGAACAAATTTTTAAAAAGCTCAAAGATGCTTGCCAAAACATGAGGAATCACACAAAAAAAAAGGGAATTCAGATAGCAATTCATACTTGCAACTTCTCCAATGAACAAATAACATGCCCAAAAATAATTTCACTTTCTGGAGTTTGAGATTAAGGTGGGCAAATTTCTCCATACCAAGTTGCAGTAATAGGTGAGGACAAACAGTAAAAGTACATAATCCATCAAATGAAAATGACAATTTATGTGCAATCATAAAAAGAAGGTATCGTGAATGCTTGGTAGAAAACCATAATCATACTGTAGACTAATGAATCTGATTCAAAGCCAGGAGAAAGACTTACAAGCCATTTGCTTGAATGTTGTCTTCGTTCGGAGACCTGAATGACCAAGTAGTAACCTCTGCACTTCGCCGAAGCATATTCATGGCATCTATAGGTGTAGCTTTGGCATCTTCATAAGCCTGCGAAACAAGAGCCGGAATTGGCCTACAATTTTCCAAATCCTCGAGTCTTTTATCACGATTTTTACCTCCAAAATCTCTCGACTTAACATTTTCAGAATTGTTCTCATCCTTGACAAGAATTAAACGCTCCTGTGATTCACGGTTGCATAGCAATATATTCTCTCCTCCATTGATATCAGGTGTCGAATGTATGGGACTATCTGTTTTTATGACTATGCAAGTTGTATGATGAACTTTGCTGCCATCAGCATCCATATCCCCTCTAGAGATGTCTTTCGAAGGTTCTTTTCCTTCAGAGCTTTCAATAGATAGATTGCATGTGTCTGCTTCTCCCCTAATTATGCTAGAACTAGAAAAACATGCAAAAGCTTTACAGTCAACAGAGTCTATAATCCCCTCTCCCAAACCATTGGTTTCTTTGCTTCCAACATCTATAAGAAAACTGTGCCCTGTAGATATTGACCCACAATTGATCACTGTCCTTGTCCTTGATGCTTCTGCACACAGTTCACCTTCTTCAGCAGCATTAGCAGACATGGCTTCCAGGGCACGATGAAGACGTTTGGATGGAGGTAAAGCAGCTTCACCATCAGTTGAACATCCGAAGGCCTGGGTTTCCTTAACTTTTAGAAGTCGTGACCCATTTCCTAGAATTCTAGTGCATCCCTCTGGAGGTGATGATTTCTGTAAATCTCTCCTCCCTGCAAATGCATCTGTATCAGAGCAATCATTGCAAGAATTTCTAGAAGGGCTAATCTGCTCCAAACGATTGGGTGCAACTACTTGACAGAAGCTATTCTGTCCATTCACTTGTTTAACTGGAAATTCATTAAAGTGTTTCTCTACCAATTGAGAAGAGCCATTATTTTTTTCTTTCAAAGGCGATGGCTTACCCATTCTAACTCTGGCTCGTTTAACTAATGGTAAGTGCTCGTCCCCTTCCCCTTTGTTACACCTTTCGATGGAATTTGTACAGGCATTTTGTGCAGTTTGAATACTGTTGTGTACCTCTAAATCAGCCTCCCCTTCTGCTTTGACAATTGAATCATCTGCCTCATTAGTTACCCGCTTTCTACTTGGTTTCCTTTTCTTCTTTATAAGAACAGCTCTAATTTGGAAGTCAAGCCCTTTGCTCAATTCAGCATCCCCCTCTGACCCCTCAACAAGAGACTCAGAGTATTCTGGTTTACAGCTACTCTCTATAGCACTTCCCTCATTCAGACTGATGGAATCAGAATCAGCTGTAACAATTTCAGAACCACTGTCCTCAATGCTATCACTCAAAACAAAAGCAGATGAATCCATATCATTGCATTCTTTATCCAGTGATTTCTTGATTTGTTTGTTCCTTCGCAAAGATCCTTGGATTACATCAGTTGGTACATTCCCAGGAAACTTACTAACATCATTACATGGCATTTTGAAGTTTTGAAATCTACCAGATCCCAAGAGAGATGAGCTTCTAGACCTTTCAAGAGCAAGTGTCTTTTTCTCTGTCACACGTTTCCTAGATCGTAGGCCTCCAGATCTTTTTCTTGAAATGTAAGTAGTCAACACAGGTTTTCCTGCAGCCGTAACACTATTAGTAGCTTGCTGCAACAACGATTCCTTGTCATGCAAAGACCTGGATTCTGCCACATCTGTATCATTTGAGGTCAGAAGACTTGTGCCATTTCTACATGTAGCAGTTGTCTTTGAAGATTCTCTCTGATCCTTGACCTCAAATTGAGATGATAACTCCTCTGATTTCCCACCATTTGCATGGCCCATTTTATCATTAGGGTCAAAATGGTCTTGATTTTTTGATTTCTCATAGCTTTCAATGATCTCCTGCACTGCACGAACAAAATCTGCACCTTTCCCCTGACGTTTGGTCAGAAGAGATTGCTTTGTCTCCTCGGTAAACTCTTCAACATCAGCAGGATTGCAGAAAGCTCTGAATAACAACAAATAATCACTACAAAGCAAAGTGGCAAAATGCATTCCAACTAAGATCTTCAACCATCATTCATATGGAAAATAATAACATAGATCAGCTATTATAATCCAAAAACAGGAAAACATCATATGGAGAAAATGTCAAATGAGTAGAAATATAGAACATGAAGACTAAAATCATGATGCATGAATTCCTTTATGTTCATTATGGAAGAAGATATACTCATGTCTAAATAGGAGAAAATTGCTCATCAGAAAAATAACTAAAATGCTTCCCAGTAAAGATTATCACTGCTGAATTGTTTTCAAATATAATGAGAGACAACTTGATCACCATGGCATTTGTTCTCTCACATCAAAGGAAGCAAGCATCAAAACAAGTCACATTTAACAATGACTTAATCTATTTGAGGAGGAGAACATAATGCAATAGAATTCCAAAACAATAAATAGATATGGCATCCACTCAATTTCTAATACCCATGACCATTTCACCAAATGAGCTACAAAATCCAAAGAATTGAATCTTCTGTCAGAAATGATCAAGTACTCTGTAGGGTACTGAAATGACGTTTATATCTATAGAACTAAACCCTGGAAAAAGATCATTGTACCAACTTTAACAGAAAGGATCACCAATAAGGAAATGTGCAGCATCGATAAACCACAATGACACAATCTAAAGGAGAAATGCCTCCTACAAATCCTTGTTTCTTTATAGAACTCGCCATTTCATTTGCATAGTCCAATTAATAATCTGAAGAAGACTTTACCCATTCTGTTGTAATGCTTAGCTAATGAAATTCTTGATTTACATTCTCAAGTAAAATATCATCAATTGCTTGTGAATAGTGCCAGCATAATTACTTTCAAGTCATTCAAATGAAATAAACATGTCATGCAATGACCAATGAATGGCAGAACCTATAACTAAAAAAGTAACGATGAAACACAGTTTATCCTATGCCATAACAAATAAACTTTTTACAAGACAAAAATTACAAAACTCCACCATCATAACATCAGCAACAATGACAGTAATAAGAAATTGATGATACTTAGCCTAAAACTCATAATCCAAGTTAATCCCAGCAGAGATTCAGTTCTGGATTCTCAAATCAACTAGACCAGTTAAAGTATGAGGCACAACCACATGTCCTAATTTAACCTCATGCAAGCCCCTAACTATCTTAAAGCCTATATCCATACAAGACAGCTATCCACTAGATCATTCAAAAGAATCATAATTAAAAACTTTGGACCCAGATCCCATGTTTCAATCTTATTACTGGTCATAAGAACTATAATTAGAGCTTATAGAGAAAAATAAAATTGTTTCCAAGAGATGCATGGCTGTCATTAGACGACAAACCTAGAACACAGTTACATGGTTGTCATTAGACAGACCTAGAACTCATTTACATGGTTGCCATTAGACAGAACTAGAACACAAACAGCCGGATGAAGGCAACTTCCACATTCCTCAAATTTTCAATTCAGTCAAAAGGCCAAGACTTGAATTTATCAGGCTACTACAAGTTTTACATACTATCTGAAATCATATTGTGTAAAATTTTTTAATAATTCAATGAAACAAAATCAGAATTATGAAAGGAAAATATCTTTGGCCAAAGATCATTCTTCTTCCAACAAATTTCACAATATTAAATCTCTTGAACCCCGTACAAATGTATTAAATAAAGATGAGACCAGCCGTGTTAAGGATTTGGGGCACAATGGAGGACTTAATTCCACGACAATCTCCACTATTCCCAGCGATGAGACTTCCAAGATAAATGAATTCAGATTAAAGAGCGAATCTCTATTTATAATGTAGTATTACATGAGCAGAATTTCACATATGGAATTTATTCATCAGTCACATTAATTAATAAAACAACCAAAAATGCAGTTTCATTAAGCAGCCTAAAAACTGGTCATAACCAACTTATGACCCCACTGAATTAAGACTTTAAGAATCAAAAATAAAATAAAAATCCTCCAGCACTTTGGAAATTTTTGGACGAAACAAACTATATTCACCATAGATTATGATCTTGACAACAAATTTGCTTGCATACTCACATTTGCTGGGTTCCAAAGAAATAAACAAGTACTTTCTTCCAATCAGGTTGAAAGCCCCACTTCTCTGGCTCACTTACCTAGCAAGAGAAACAAAGTTCATAAGTTCAATGCACAGCTTAATATAAAAGCATATGCAGAAATTCCTTTTTTCTTTTTATAAGCCTTAGTTTGGTCAGGAAAGTAACAATAAGTGCAATTGACATATTATAGTGATTCTGCTATAAACTTCACCCTCAATTTCATCTTTGCTATCAGGAAAGTCAACTGACACAACTCAATGTCACCAGATCCAATCAAAAGGGGCACACGGAGTGAACCTAGCGTACAAATCAACAATCTAGTAATAACTAAACATTTTTGACCTAGAAAACAAGAAAATCTCAAAAGTTCCCTATATCAAGCAGTCATCTAACAAAGAAAAACATAACACACCCTGCAAATAAGGTAGCATATGAATATTCCACGTTTCCTTCCTAAATTAGAGCTAACACTAAACTGATATTGCAGAACATATTAGACATCAAACAATAACCTGCAAACCCAAAAACAGATATCACGCAAAACAACAAAGTACACAAAAAGAGCAATCAAAAACCCCAAATTAATTATCCTTCCAAGAACAGAAAACTCCCCCGAACCTTCCTAAAACCACTCCACGTAATCCAAACACGCCAATATCTTCACACAAGTATACAAGAACTGTAAAAAGATAATCCAAAGTAAGGGGCATACCGTAGCAGGCCAGGAAGGATAGCCTTTAAGCTTGGCGAGCACGAGATCACCGACTTTCCATTCGCGACGAGGAGCGGCGGCGGCGGCCTTACCACCCCCTCTTCTGCGACTGGGAGCCATCGCTAAATCGCCACCGTTTCTATCAATTTAGAGGACACACCTGAAGCTGAAGCGAAGCCACCAATTCAGAGATAGTCGGAGAAAATGAGAATTGCGGCACTGCCTAGGGTTTCCTTGAGAGCACGATTGAATGAAGCAGTTATCAGGCATTGAGAGCACAGCAAATCCAGGTACAGAGTGAGGGCTGTGACTGTATCAAACCCTAATTTAGCAGGCACAGAAAGAAGAAGAAGTGGAGAGAGAGAGCGAAGAATGAGAGAGAGAGAAGGACAGGATTATTTTGGGTTGATACGGTAGGGAACTAAAGTGCGCTGGGGGAGTGTAGGTTAAAATTGGTTGGGGTTTGTACACTAACATGCGCTGGGGTACACGTGACCTGCCAACTGCTATCATCAAAATTCACCTATCTAAAGGGCTTAAGAGCTTTCGTTTATTCCATGTATTTTGGGTAGGATGGCAATAGGTAGGGTGCGCTTCAGGTTTTACTATAACCATATTCATATTCATTTTTTATGACTTATCCCATATCTATATTTATATTCATCGATTTTTATGATTTATTATCCATATTTAAATCTATTGGGTTGTTCGGATTTTTGGATATCCATCGGGTTATATAACACATAAAAATATAATTTCTAAATAAAAAATATAAAAAGTAAATTTTTGTGAACGCTCCAAATCAAAATAACTTTAATAATAATAAGTCAAGATTTTGATTTGTATATATTAAAAAAATCATAAAATTGGAATAATAAAAATCATAATATTTAGTACAAATACAATATACATTTTTCACAATTTAGAACTGAGACAAAGATTGAAATAACTAAAGCTTCAAATTGTCTTTGCGTGAACTCTACAATATTCAAAACTCTATCTCCATATCATTTGCATTATTATCATCCTATAAGAAAAATAAAATATGATGAAAAATGTGAGTATTGAGGAGTAAAGTGGAGATTTTAAAGTTGTTTCTTTGTATAAAATTTTAATATTTTATTATATTTAACCATAAATATTCAAGAAAAATAAAAAAAAATAGAGTTAATAAAAAACGGGTAGGATATGGGCATCTATGGTTCGGGTTTTACTCTACCCATATCCATATCTATTTTTTATGACTCAACTCATATCTATATCCATCGGTTTTTACAATTTACTGTCCATATCCAAATCCATTGAATCGGGTAATGCAGATATTAATCAGGTTGAAAACCCACTGCCATCTCTAATTTTGGGCCATATACCACGTAATCATTAATTTTTAGATAATTATGAATTATTTATATTATAAAATAAAAAATATTAATGAAATAAAATAAAATAATCATTAAAAATTTAATGTAAAAGATTGGACTTTGATGATAATATTTTGACAAGAACTAATATCTTGACAATATCTTTAATAATATTTTAATAATAACTTAATATCTTCCATCTCTCATTCCTGATATTTAATTTCAGCTTATACTCACACTCACCTTAGGAATAAAAATCTAAAATTATTTAAAATTCATTTCAATTTTGTCATCCCTTGTTTTATCTATTCACATTAACGAAACAATTAAACTTTAGAAAATAAAAGTTATATTTTTATTCTTACCTATTTATTATTGGTTACCAAACAAGACCTAAAAGATAACATTAAATATGTAGCTTGATTAAATCTTAAATTTTGTTCAACGTATGGCTCTAAATAGAGTTGGAATTACGCTAATCGCCTGAGCCTAATCTAAAAATGGATATGAGAATCTAGACTTGGTCAAATACTCAAATGAGCTCGAGACTTGCAGCTTGAGTCTGAACCTGATCAGGGTTTAAGTTAATGCTTATAGCTTAAGCCTAGCTTAGGTTAAGCCTAAAATTCTTTTTTAAAATTTAAATAATTATTTAATTTTCTAATATATCTAATTTAAATATTAAAATTTTAATAAAAGATATCATCTAAAATTTAATAAATTGGATGGAGTTCTCTTAAAAATTGTATCTTCAGTCTTTACTAACCTAATTCAAAACACATGTTAATATTTAAACAAATAAGCTATGATAACTAATAGGTTGTTTTATTTTGATATTGACTCTATAACTTACGACTTTACTTAAGTGACTTATTAGTAGTTTCTTTCTTTAAGATTGTTCCATACCTTTCCCTTCAAAATTAGATAAACACAAAATTCCTTTATTATTATTATTCCTAGCTTTAAAATCATTTATCATATATTTCTTCTCTTTGTTACGAGAGATGCAAAATATGTCACATAAAATAAACTAAATAAATAACATAAATCAAACTTAATAGAAGTTATGGGTAAACCCACTTTCATGAAAATTCTCTTAAACATTTATTAGCTTTTAAAATGTATTTTCAATTTAATTAATTAAAGAAATAAACACAATCTTTCTTTTTGATTTAATCCAACTTATTCATATAAGAAGAAAAATGTAGAATTTAAAAATTATGGAAAATAAAATGGTATATTGCTCCTATTAACAATTTATAGCATTAATTAAACAAAAAACAATCTATAGCATTAAACAAAAATTAAAACATAAAAGAATAATATCAAGTCAAAATTTTGCCTATGCAAGGAGTATCAAAGTGCTATTATCAAAAATCTTGTTGTTTTCAAAATTAAAGAGTATCATAATGCTATTATCGAAATTAAAAAAAAATTAAAAAGAGCAATTAAAGCAGGAGAGAATGAATTTGAGCTAACTTGCACAATCAATAGTATATAGTTTTCTTTGTTAACATACATAAAACCACATAAGTAAAAAGTTATATCATTAATTCTAAAAAACCAAAACAATCACATGAAAAAAAAATCAAGGAGTAAAGATTAAAGAAAATAAACAAATGGTAAAAGAAAGAGGCTAGTTAATTATTATAATTATGATAGTCTATAGTTTGCATTACTTCATCTATATATAGAAACATTATTAAGTAAATTGTACCTGCTCATGCAACAATTGTATTAAATGAATATTCAACACTTAAACATACTTTTATCATCAAATATTTGTTGGAAGAATGGCCTTTGTACTTGATTTAAAAAAATGACAATATAAGATAATAGAATATATGAGCATTAAAATTATTAAGATAAGTAACACTAACATATTATAAGGAATAGATTTTACCCTGAATATCTTAATCACCTAACCAACTTTGGGCATATATATGAGATTTCACATTAGTAGAATAAAGTCGAGCATGCAAGGACTAACTATCTGATCGTTAATACTAAAAGTAGACTCTGAAGCAACTATAAATACTAAAATTGCTAAGATGTCTCATTCAATTGCTTGCATGATTATAAAACACTTCCATGTGTCTTCCACCATAATAATATATTGAATTGCACCATGTTAACCAAGGTTATAAAATCTACCTCCAAATAGTTGTTTAACTTCATCCTATTGTAAGAAGTCTTTGCCCTTTTTTCTCTCAATGAATTGCTCAAATTTAAGGTTCACAACAACTATATCAATAATAGATGAAGCCAAAGCTAATACAAAACTATTGCAATCCTAATCTTTATTCAATCTTATTTGATAATCATTAAACAAATTATATCATAATTGTTTCATAATATGAATGTGTGCTTGAGCTTGATCATTATACAACTTTTGATAGTAAAAATATAGCCCCTGAGTCCAACTTAAAAATGACTGTTACAGTTTTCCCTATCATAGACTAATAAGAATTAGGTTTCTCCATCATATGCTATATCATAACCCAAATCACCTTATTGGAATAAAAATCTTACTAAATAAAGCTTAATTCACCTCACACATATGGCTAAAGAAAATGTTTGAATTTGGATTTTTTTTAGACAACTTAGTAGCATTATAAAATATCTCAAACTTTGGAAAAAGTGCTTTAGCTAACTCTCATTGCTTTTCTGTTAACACATAAGTACGTTGAGGATCTCATTGTCTCTACCTTTTAATCACCTTAATATACTTGGTTGTCGACTCTAACATCCTAAATGTTGAATTTCATCTAGTCGGACAATATAAAATTAACTTTTTGTTTACAAAAGTTGTAGTTGTCATATAGTTTCTTTGAATTTTAACATTCTTTTGGGTATCGCACTCTAATACATTATACTACAGATTGCCTCTCTTGCTTCGTTTATTACCTCTAACTCATCTTTCACAATCAAATTTATTATATGCATGAAATAATACATATGGAATAATCGTCTGCCAATCAATAGGCTCCCAACTTATAACTTATTCTTTAATTTTTCTTTCATCACATCATTTAAGTTACAATTGTCTAGAGTTATGGTTGAGATCATGGTGTCGATATTCTAATTCGTTAAGGACTCTACCATCATAGTTATCAACCTTTCACTTATATGGCAGAGC
The DNA here is from genome assembly GCA_026413575.1 of Erythroxylum carthagenense. Lineage (NCBI taxonomy): Eukaryota > Viridiplantae > Streptophyta > Magnoliopsida > Malpighiales > Erythroxylaceae > Erythroxylum > Erythroxylum carthagenense. The sequence goes on along the minus strand of JANZLD010000004.1, from coordinate 18,317,747 downwards.
TGGCATATAAATAAACTTACCATTTAAAAACATGAATAAATATCAATTATAAGATCATTAATAAATAAATAATAACAATATTAAAGAATACAATTTGCCTTAATAGTTTTTTGCACAAAGTCCAGTCGTTATCAATATAATGTGTTGTCAGTGTCATATAACCCTCTTTCTTTTAGTTGTCAATCATCCATGTATCTAATATAATGGCTACTTATATGTGAATACTTGATAATGAATTTAATGTTTCTTTCTTTTGATCATCATTTTGAAAATTATCTTGTTCATAGTATTCTGAGTTGGGATCTTAAAGTTTAATTGGAGTGAGGTGAGCAAGTATCTTGAATTTTTTGTTATCAATAATAAAGAGTGACTATTCATCACCAATGATCATCATAGCTAGCAAAATTTTGATTTGTTGCTTAATAACCTATGACAATCATTTCATTCTTCCCTCTTATAAGGTTAGTGTTAAAAAATGTTTAACTTCCTAATAATATCTTTTTTATGTTGCATGACTCCATACGTCTCTTCAAATGAGAGGTTCCACCTTTAAAACCCTAGCCAACATCTTGTGATAATACTTGTATTTAAACTTTTTTAATCTTCATCCCTTTATCTAGTCTTGGTGAAGTGATTCCAAACATCGCTTCTCAATAAACATGTTTTTTTAACCTAAATCATTTCTTCACTTGGTATATTGCTGCTATGTACTAGATTTGAACTCTCTGCTAGTATACTATCTAATACCGAGTTAGAACTCTCCACTAAAGAAATATGCTCATTTGTTTAAACAAAAATAATTAAACAAAAATAACATAAGTTATTTTTCTTTAACTTGAATCATTTCTTCACTTGGTATATTACTGTTAGGTACTGGATTTTAACTCTCTAGTATAGAACCTGATATCAAATTAGAACTCTTCGCTAAAGGAATATGCTAATTCATTTGAACAAAAATGACATAAGTTATACATCAAAATTAAACACTAAGTATTATTAAAAGAAATAATTGATCAAACATACTTAAAATTTGGCATTAAAAAGAGCTTTATCACTGTAGAAACTTAAGCTTTCCTTGAACTATAAATACTGCTCATAGAACATAATATGGTTATGACAAATAAAACATCTTTATGTTATTGCTTACTTATGTTTATATGGAGATTTCATTTTCTTAAAAAATAAGTTAAGAAGTAAATTAGGTGTTGAACTTAAACATGTAATACCTAACCTTGCAAAAACTAATCTACAAATTACAATTAATAAAAATTGACATATAAATGATATGTTGTTCAAGTGCTTAAAGATACTCACCATGTATAGGGGTTGCTTGTGAAACTTATGTATACATATTTCCTAGGCTTAGAACTAAGCTAAGCCTTGGTTTATCTACCAATAGATGTTAACATCAAACTACGCTCTTCAACACTTAATCTACACTCATATTAGACTGTTTCAAAACCTAAATAACTACCTTTTCTTATGTTTTAAGAACACAAATAAATAGTTTATAGTGCTTAGATAGCCTTAAGGTTAAGCTTGATACATGGTCTACCCTTCATATAGTTCTATAAGTGTCCTACATTAGGCTCTAGAACCAAGTTAGGCTTCATAGTATATATATGGCCTTAAGGTTAAGCTTAATGCATGGTCTACCCTTCATATAGTTCTAGAAGTATACTATATTAAGCTCTAGAACCAGGCTAGGTAAATAATTGTCAAGATAGAAACAAACATATTAAATTATGGAAATCTGATAAAAGTAGATGGAACAATAATTAACACAGAAAACTAAAATAAAAACCATAGTCTAAGCTAACCATCTCGGAATCTCATTCTATAACCTAAAGAAAAATTAAAAAGGAAATTCCTTTAGACCTAACAAACTAGTAATACAACTCCAGGTTATACCTCCTTTAACATAAATCATTAAATCAATAATTATTCCTACCAATAAAAGTATGCATATTAAGCTTGTCAAATGAAATCATAATTCCTTATCTTTTAGACTTGGGAGATAAGAGTAGCGAACACAAAAGAAACTTATTGGTCAAGTGGTAGCTAGTTAGGGGAGGCAATTAGAGACAAGAGGAGAGGAGGCTACAGGCACGTGATTCATTGACAAAAGCATGAAGCGACACAGGCAACGTGGATGAGCTGAGTGAACGAAGGAAGAAGGGGTTAGGAAGAACAAAGGAGGCAAACATATGCATATGCAAAGGTTTAGACTTTCATTTATAAATGAGATCATCTTATTGATAAATAACACCTTTTCAAAATGGACAAGTTGCTATAATGAGAAACTAGGCTGTTTTTCTAATTAGAAAATGATGTCATTTGGAAATGATATATTTAAGCTTTGAGTCGGGTCAAATTGAAAAGCCTAAACTCAAAGTTGGCTTAGAGCTCAAAAATTAGAAAAGAATTTGCTTCCTTGTTTTAAAGGTCTTGGAGGTGAAGATCCACATGCTTATCTTAAGAATTTCCACATGATTTGCAATGGAATGAAGCCGAATGGTGTGGAGGAGGAACAAGTTAAGCTGAAAGTTTTTCCTTTCTCTTTGAAGAGGGTGGCTAAGGAGTGGCTGTTCTCAATCCTATTTGGTTCCATAAGGACATGGAATGACCATAAGAGATTTTTCTTAAAAAAGTACTTCCCAGCCTCAAGAACTGCCAACATTAGGAAGGAGATATGTGGGATAAGACAAGCTCATGGTGAATCATTATCTGAGTATTGGGAGAGGTTTAAGAAGCTCTACAATCAATGTCCCCACTACCAAATTTTTGACCAACTCCTCATTCAATATTTCTATGAGGGGTTAACTCCACAAGATAGGAGTATTATTGATGCAGCTAGTGGTGGAGCTTTGGTGAACAAAACACCCGAGGTGATAAGGCATTTAATCTCTGATATGGCTGCAAATTCCAAGCAATTAAGCACTCGAGTTGATCATAGACGCGTGAATGAGGTAAGTGTCTCTAACTTAGAGAACAAGGTTAATCGGCTTACTTCTATGATGCGATCCTTCATGAGAGGTGATATGCAAGCTATTGTCTATTCTATTTGTTCCATGCATGGTCATAATGCTAATACATGTCCTATTATGCAAGATGATTCTACTGACCATGTGAATGCAGTTGGTGGTGTTTTTAATGCTAACCCACAGAGAAAGTATGATCCCTACTCTCAGACCTACAATCCGAGATGGAGAGATCACCCTAACCTTCACTATAGGAATCCTTAGCAATCACCTATGCATAATGGAGCAAGAGCACCCAACCCCCTTGGATTTCAACCACATCCAAACATTTCTAGACCTATGCTGCCACCTTCTAACCCTTCTTCTTCTTCTAATCCTTCTTTGGATGAGATTACGAATATGATGAAAACTATAACACCTTGTCCACGCAGCAAAATTTCATGTTTTTTCAACAAGACTATAAATCTTTTCAGGAAGAGACAAGATCGAGCATCCAAAACCTTGAGAGGCAAATGGGACAATTGGCATCTAACCTTGGAAAAATGGAGGCCCAGAATTTTGGAAAATTGTCATCCCAAGGGCTGCAAGGTAAGGAAAGTGCTTTTGCACTGAAGCTAAGGAGTGGTAAGGAGATTGGAGACAAAGTGATAATTTTGGATAAGCAGGATGAGTTGGAGGCTGAAATAACAACCCAAAACCAGCAGCACCACCCTCTGACCTGAAGGGTGCCGAACCTTTTTCTCAACCCAAGCAACCATCTCATGTTTCTAAGGTATCTCTTAACCTTGTGGATTCCTCTTGTAAGCTAACTCCACCTTTCCCTTTGAGTTCTAACAGGAAAAAGGAGGATAAGGAGAAAGAAATATTGGAGTTGTTTAAAAAGGTAGAAATCAACATTCCTTTGCTGGAGGCAATAAGACATGTGCCCAAGTATGCTAAATTTTTTAAAGAGATGTGTACCACTAAGAGAGCCAACAAGGTTAGAAATGGCGACATAGTTGGCTTAGGAGAGAATGTAAGTTCTATTCTCCAAAAGAAATTACCTATTAAGCAAGGAGACCTAAGTGCATTTTCTATCCCTTGTGTGATTGGTAATATATGCTTTGATAAGGCCATGTATTGTAGGAAAATCCCGGTGGGTACATTACATGTACCCGGTGCGGAAAACAAAAATTTTTGTCCCGGGACTTTCCCAAAACCCAAGATCGTTGTGTCTATATAACTAACTCAAACCATAACGACCAAAGGAGACCGTCTCTAACGGTATCCACGCAGAGGTCGGAAACCCTAACCGGGACAAACCCTTTGGCCCGGGAATAGCTAGACTAGAGTAAAGAGTGCTAGCTCTTACCTTAGCCTTGGAGAGCAATGAAGAACGATGAAGGAAGGAGAAGCTTGGTGAAGAATCGTGGGAGAGGAGACTTGAGAGGAAGCCTTTTAAACCTTTTAAAAGCCTTTTTCATTCAATTCTTTTTTTAATTGTCTTTTGCCTCTCTTATAACCCACGACCATCTTCATCTTTCAACTTTTGCCATTTGTCTTTTAACTTTTAAAGACATTTAATGCCAAAGATGACTAACCTTCCACGTTAGTCACTTTA
>JANZLD010000004.1:18241640-18259395 GCA_026413575.1 Erythroxylum carthagenense | reverse complement strand
TTGATAAAATTAATAATAATAAGAATAATAATAAGTAGAAAATTTATAATAATATTTAATAATAAGAAGAAGAATAAATTTAATAATAATAATAATAATAATAATAATAATTTGATATTTTTGTTACTTATTCCTTTCTTATTCCAAGTTTATATTTTCAAATCAAATATTGGAATATAAATTCTTTATCTGTTCTATTTCTTAAACCAAACAAAGTAATACTCATTTTATTCTATTACTTTTCTTTTATATTCTTAGGAATAAATATTATATTCCCTATCTATTCCATTCTTTGAATCAAATCGTTTTGTTTCTTCCATATCTCGTGTCTATTTTTTTTTCGGTACTAAAATAAAATATCTACGCTTATGGAGAATTAATCATGATTGAAGATTTACTAAAAGTGTCAATCACAAGACCCATGAAGATCGAAAGTGTGGTTTTGGAATCAAAACATCTATCTGCCATTGACTCACCAAACACACACGTTGGAGATGAGGAAGGAAACCGTTGTTAACTGGTTGATGACGAGACAAATGAGTGCAATGGAGATGAAGATAAAGTTAACGATAGTCGGCGCTGATGGTAAGGTTGGTAAACGGCTAGAAAGGCAAGAGATGTGACCGATAGTGAAAATGACTTGAGAATTAGTAATTTAGACGCTAATCTCCAGTTATGCTTTCATGGTGCAAATTTGATCCACTTTGACATTGATGAAAGCAAAAATTGAAAAAGAAAAGTGAAGTTAATACATAACTAATGAAACTAAGAATTTTTTATAAATGAGAATTAAAGTCTATTGAATTTAAAAATATCAGAACTTATAACTAAAACTTAAATGCTTATCTATTCAATCAAAGTCTGGTTGAAAAAGTAAATTTAAACAAAGGATAAATATATATTTAATAACTTAGAAAAGGGCGACCCAGAATCACGTGTTAGTGCATGCATATCCCAAATAGAGAAGTAAGACGAAGAGCAGCCGTCAAGCCCCCTGTTCTTCTGCTAGACGCTGCATGTAACCACATTACATATATAGACTTGAATGGAACTGAAAGACGGAATTAATTTTCATTATTCAGAGCACGAGTGCAGTAATCCTGAAATCGTGTTACTCAAGCGAAAAAAGGAATTGACATGCGGAGACAAAGCATCCATGTTCCATTATTGAAAGAGATAAAGATGCTCCACCTCCACGCGTCCTCTCGCTTTTTCGTCATCACCCACCTGTCGCACTGCACATACCGAGAAAATAAGATGGCTATCAGGCTACTGCCACGTACATTTTTGTCTTACATACGGAGGACACGCGGCTCGATATAAGGTTAGATTTTTTACCCACCACATGGCAAGGGTTAGTTATTTATACCAGAATTAGTAAAATCGCTAGTCATTGTCGAGTTCTGATTAAACACCGACGACTGTTGACTTTTCCTCTTCCCACTACTTCCATTTTAAGTATCCAAATGACACGTCTTTCAGAAAATGACAGCTTTCTGCATTGCCTATACTCAGATTCCTCAAATCCAACATCTGCGATAATTAAGAAACTTCTCCTAAGACTATAATATTCCAGATATTTTTGGCAAATAGGACACGGGGCCTTCCCCACCTCGATACTCTATCCAATCAAATACCAACACGCGTCCTTGGCCCCAAGTGTTTTTAGTTTTTTACTCGAATCAGGATCTTCAACACCAACCAGCCATTCTCCACCCTACACGTGTCTTTCCGTGGGTCTCCTCGAACAGCTAATATAAGCAGCCGTGTAACGACCATCATTATTTCCGACATAGCTCCAGTCGCCAAAACTAATTTGTCCCCAATGAACACCAGCAAGAGACTAACAACTTACGCACCTAATCAAGCATCAAACTCCGGAATACTCAACGAGCGCGTACTCCTTTTGGTCTTTGAATCCCTAAAATGGGACTTGCACACACTCTGCGTAACAGCTTCCCTTAACCGCAAGCTTCACGCCATAGCGAAGCGCTTACTCTGGCGCGAGCTTTGTGCGAATCGAGCTCCAAGAATGGTATCTACATTGACAAACAGCCAGGCCAGCGCTCACTTCGACGACTTCTGGCGCGCACTCGCCAAGCTCATGTTCTTCTGCTGCGGTTGCAATCCGACCCGTAACTTCAGGGTGAGTCGGGTCCTGCCAGGTCATTTCGTGAAAGCTTCGAGGTTTTCGAAGACTTCGGGTCGGAGTTTTTTGATCAAGAAGTGTCGAGGCGACTTACTGTATGTGAGCGACCCGTGTGAACACACTATGGCTGATCATGAGGACGATTTGGGGGTCTACAGGGGTGTTTTTAAGGGGTTTACCAAGTCAAGGACCAGAGCGTGGTTAATCAGACGGCAGGTGAATTTCGAGGAGAGCATAAGTTGTCCTTATTGTGGGGCCCGCGTATGGAGCATGAGTCGGGCTCGGCTCACTCCTAAGAGCGCGGCTCGCCGGCTTGGGTCACGTGATGGGAGGTTGGAATATTTTGTGTGTGTGAATGGACACTTACATGGAGCCTGTTGGCTCACACCTTTGTCGTCCGACGAAGACCGCAATGATGATGTCGACAACGAGGACAATGATGATGATGATGATGTCAGCTGTGACCTTGGCATCGTAGGTGAGGACGAGGACTGTGATAATCAAACCGTAGCTAGTGGCAGCACGAGCTCTGCCGGTGAAGAGATTGTTTCGGATCGATCCCTTTGTGGTTAACGAATTTTGATCATATGCCGATATGATCTACCGGCGTCGTTTTTACATTTATAAAACTACAAGGTGACTTCTAGGATTCGGTTTACCGTGACAGATTCTTTTTACCCCCAACAGACTGGTCCACTGAGTTTGGGAATGTACTGGATCTCGTTAATATTATTCTGCTCCTTGCAGTTTTGCAGATTTGTCCACGAGAGTCTGTTTTCAAGGCGGGGGGTCCTGACTTCCGAAGCTCTCATCTTGCATTTTTTTTCGACTTCTATGTGAATTTTCTTCTTTTTTTTCTTTCTACCAAGCTGTCTTTTCACTTTTTTTAATTATAAATTTGTACAAAACATGTTCACATAAAACTAATAAATATAATATTATGATTCGAGTCACGAGTTTAAATTTAATCACTAAATTAACAACATTAAAAATTAGAATGCTAAATTAAAATTTTTTAAAAGAACATGATAAGATATCAAATTTCTTATTCACTTAAAACTAATAAATATAATATGATGATTCGAGTCACGAATTTAAATTTAATCACTAAATTAACAACATTAAAAATTAGAATGCTAAATTAAAAAATTTTAAAAGAATATGATAATATATCAAATTTCTTATTTGGAGTTATTTGGCCACACTATTTATTAAGAACACAGTAAATTTATTGCTTATATAGAATTATTTAAATATATAATTTATATCAGTGAAAGTAACTTTTAAAAAAATGTATAGTAAATTAATTGATATTAATCTTTAAGATGATAAATGTATATTGAAATTTGTTCAACTAAATTTTTACCTATTGGTTCAAATTAAGTTAGGTTCAAATTAAGTTAGGCCCTGGTCAAATTGTCAACCTTAATTACATTAGCTTAAAAGTGCAATTGCATGATTAGCCTGTATCATTTGCATCATTTATGATCAACGTACCACCACCCGTAATGATACTATTCTAAATTATTTACAACTATTATTAATATAAATGCGTTGAATCTTTATTTGTCATATTTAACTATATTTTATTTCTCATTTTTAAATATAAAAAAACTTTTATTTTCTCACATTCTGACATATTATCATTCTTCTCACTATTTCTATCGGCTCAAACTTTTAATAAATATTCATTCATGTGACTCATGTAAATGTAACTCAGATTGAGGATCAGTTGTTATTGTCTGCTATGACATGTCTAAAATGCATGTACCTTGACACATATTTTGAAAAATGTCCATGTAAAATACTAAGCCTGGGCTCTAATACCAAATTGTAGCACCCCACCCTCATAAAACACATACTCGACATGTCGAAGGATATCTGAGTATGTACCCTACAAGGATGACATGCTAGAGCAGTTAGTCGATTATTAATTCAATATTTTAGAGAAAAACAATCATACGCATATGCGGAAAATCAATAATGAAACTTCTGACCCATTTTATTCATAAACATTTTCAATCGTAGTGTCACAATCATTATACATATTATCAAAATTTCAGTAGCAACTTGGGCCCATCACAGATACAAAACACTTGTAGTTATAATGTCATTACATTACAAAATCATTCACATACACATTGTACAATACTTGTGAATACGTATTTTGATACAAAATAATGAAATACATATGTAGACGCAAATTGATCCCGGCCTCTATCTCTTACTCGAATTCAGTGGCTAGCCTGAAAAATAATGTTGCAATTTTGTAGTGAGTTTTGCGAACTCAGTGAGTGGACTATCCTCGATGGCGCACTCATATCACATAGCATATACAGTTCATGTAATCACGTAATTCACATCATTTCACTAATAATCATATAGCATCACATATCACTTTGATCACTTATTTCACTTTTTACATTCAGAGCATTCAAACAGTTCATTTTGATCTTTTAAAACATACATATCAATTTTATATACAATGCTCATGAGAATCACTTTCAATTGTTATTATTGTGACAGAGTACCTTTTACTGGCCCATATACCTTGTGGATATCAGGCTTGTTTCATATATTATCCCATATTCCTTATGGATACCGGGCACATTATCAACTGAGCCTATGACTCCTATATATATTATGAGCTTTAAGCTCTTTTAGATTGGTCACTCTGATCACAACTGTCTTTATGTTATCATGTATTCATGTAATGAAGCACATCAAATCACATAAGATCAGTTAGTCACTTTATTTCACTTTACACATTCACTTTCAAATGTCATTGGACCTAAGTCCAGCATTCAACAATTATGTTGAGAATCAGTTATTTCTGTTAGATTCACATACAAGGGGCACTTATAATCTTTCATAGAATCACTTTTATTCTTATAACATCTCCAAAATTTCATATATGAACACTTGGTAAACAACAATCCATTCTTAATGAATTCAGATGACATTAAAATTTGGTGGAGAGGAAGGACGATGTGTGAGGATTTTTTGGTTCAAATTTCAAGTCAATCGAAGGTCTAGAGAGTTATGGACAAAAGAGTGAACAATGTCAAAAGCTGTCAAATAGCAGTGTCCCTTTTCTGTCACGATCGTGCAACACTTGAAAATCCCTCTATGTCATGCACAATTGTGCAACTCCTCAATGTTCCTCTCAGTCACGATCGTGCACTCCTTTATTTAAGCATCATTCTAGTTTTTCTTTCAAAACAATTTTTGGGTCAATCTTACATGGCCATTTTGACAAAGAAAATGAACTATTTGGGAAATATATCCTTCTAAAACAATGTTTCCATATGTATTAAGTTTCTAATGACACCAATTTCATGCAGTTTGGCTCAGTATTCTGCAAATTATACTCAAAATACTACAAATTGTTCCCAAATCGCGACAGCACATAATACTTAACTTCAAGTCAAATTTTGAAACTCTTAGATACATAATTAAAATTCCATTCTTCCATAAAAATATAGTCATATGTCTCTAGTTTAGTGAAAACTTAAAATAATCCCATTTGGATATCTATATATCAATATATGGCAAAAATACAATTGCATGTTCAGTGAAAACGTTACAACTAATATACTCCAGAAATGTTTCTCTCACTTTTCTAGATTTTCAACTCCTATATGTTACATTCAAACCATCTTATGCATAGTTCATCAACTCTACATCATTTCCTATTTATTCTTACCTAAATTTCAACTCAATATCATTGATAAACAAATTATAGTCCATAATTGATCATGAACACTAAAAATAGAACATCAACGTATTTATATGTTCATTAAATTTCTGCACACATTCTACTCCACTATTATGATCATTTACCACTAACTGTCATCATATATGCTTCATTAATAAAGCCATGAAGATCAATAATAATACACTTAATTGATTAGCTTAAAGCTTCCTAAAAAATCATCACTTAAACCTAGCCTCCAAGCTTATACGATCATCAACTCTTCTAGGAGGAATAAGTTAGGTTTTTAGTTGCAAGATGAAGAGTTAGCAAAGGCCTTGAAGAAACAAAGTGAAGGAAAGCAAGATCTCAATGTGATAAGGGTGATGGTAAGAAGATTTTGAGTAGAGAAAAAGACAATGAAGAAGAGAGCCTATGGCAACATGAAAGACAAAGCAAAGATAGTCTTTCAAATGTAAATAACGATGAGTTTAATGCTTGGTGAGTGTCATGACACTTATCACTTAAAAATCAAATAGCATCTTTTACTAATGGTACTCAATACCATTAATCTCAAGTCCATTTGTCACCCAATTTCTAATCCAATTGACTCCCAATTTCAATGATATTTGTCATTAAATCTTAATATCATTCATTAAAATTTCTAAGGCCATCTGACACTTATTTTTGCTACTATTCATCAATTGTCTCGCCACTTGACATTTTTCCTATTCCAAAAATATCCTTAACTCCAGAAATTTCCCATATTTCTCCAAAGATTCTAAATCAGTAATTATACACAGCAACTCAATTTTTAAGACACATAATTTACAATTCACATTATAACCACATTAAATATCAATTATACCTGGAAAATGTCAAATTAGTCCATGTAAAGTCATTGTAATGTGTGCAAAATTCAAATTCACGTGCGTGTATATATAGTATGCATGAGCATGAAATGCATTTTTCTAATCTCTCATTACTATTTCTCAATTACAGAAATCTAGGATTCTAACCCTTAGTGTGAAAATGGGATATAACAATTCTACCCCTTAATAAATTTCATCATCGAAATTCTTATCTGATTGACCAAAAAGGTAGGGGTATTGTTTCATCATATGCCCCTCCATTTCCCATTTAACTTTATCACTTGAATAATTTCTTCCAATTGACTATAGTCAATGGAATCAATCAGTCTTTCAATTACTTATTCATATACCACACTATCTTAACTAATTCCTTAATATATATCTATATATTAGATTACTCGCAAGTTTCACTTCCTTTGTCGACAATACATCGATATCAAATCATAGCGATATTTCTTAACACACTTCCATGTAACACATTATGAATTTGATATAACTTTGTTGGTAAGATTAACTCATAAGTCAATGGTCCTATTCTCACAATAATTTCGTATGGATTTCCTAACACACCTTACCAAGGTGATACTCTAAAAAACATTTCATCTTTTGCTTGATAATTCACATCTCTTCAATGTTAATACACTTAACTCTTATGTCTATCTCATTATGTTCCCTATCTTTAGTGTTGATCCACCTAATTTATTCCTCTTTCTCAAGTCACTTAATTTCTAACACAGATCGATTTCACTTATCAACATCTCCAATCAATTCTGACCTTTAACTGTTTTAGGTCTTATTCATCCCATTATAAAGGTGGACAACTCTTTCTTTCATATAATGCCACATACCATGTCCTACTGACTCAAATTCAATTCAAAATTGTACGTTAATCTCATATTCTTAGGAACTGCAAAATATAAGCTCTAAGCATATCTCCGACAGTTAAAACTGTCCGAAATCAAATATTCAGTCATACCTTCAACCACTTGCTTCTTCATCCTTGGCTGCTAAATGTTGTTTTAGCATATTCCTACTAGGATGTATAGTATAGATTACTATTTGTCCTTTCTTTAATAATCTCTTTGCTCAATCATCTGTATCGATACTTATCCTTTTTACTACAATCACAAAATATCATTTTTCTATTCAAATTCAAAATTAAGATTCATTTGTAAGATTCATAAATTCTGAATCCCCAATTTGGGCTTTATTAATCCATTCATGTGAAACTGAAATTAAATCAATAGCTAATAATACTTTGATTTGCCCAAAATTCAACTCGATATTACATGTTGTTTATTGCACTATATTTTTTATCCTCAATATGTAAATTTGTTAGACAATGCTATTGAAATTTTTGTTCATTGCATCAGATTACCACACTAGCTTTACTGGGAAGTACTCATTTGTACATCATAATCTTCAGATAACTCTATCCATTGTCTTAGTCTTGTATTTAATTCTTTCAAACTTAATAATTTTCCTTAAACTTTTATTATCTAAATAATTACCAAATGTTCCACCCTACATATTATGTCTTCAAATTTTCAAAGCAATTATTATTGTAGCAAATTCTAACTCATGCATCAAATAATCAACTTATGAGACTTTAATTGTCTCGATGCATATGAAATGACTTTATTATGTTGCATTAGATTTTATCCTAATCTCTGATATGAAACCTCATTATATACTACATAATGTCCAAATACAAACGATATAATTAACATCAGTGTTATAATTCTTTAAAATTTTTTTTACATTCATCAGTCATACAATTTACACATTTTGTCTCAGACATTTTTGTCAAAGGGCTAAGATCAATGAAAACTCCTTAACAGTCTCTGGTAGTATCCAATATACAGCTAGTTCTAAAAAACTCCAAATCTCTTATATATTCCTTGGAGTTTCTCTCTTCATCATTATCTCTACTTTCTTTGGGTCTCCTAATATACCATGTTCAAATACTACAACCCAACATTTTATTTGATCAAGCTAAGATTCACTCTTATTGAACTTGACATATAATTGTTTCTACCATTATGATATGTAAGATTTACCTCTAATATTCAAAGTATTCTTCTTAACTTTTCGAATACATTCAATATATCATCTATGATCATAGTCACTAATTGATCTAAGAAAAAATTGGAACACTTTATTCTTCAATACCATAATATTGTCAGGGTCATTTGTTAACTCCAACAGATATTGCCAAATCTCTATGTGTCTATGATTAGTTTCTCGTAATTCCTTAAGTAACTAATTCCTCAAATGAGGTAATGATCTCTCGTGTTTTTCTCAGTCTCCAAATTGACTTCCTTCTCGAATGATTTTCTCTATTCATTCGATTTCCTCTAATTTCTCATTGACTTATTCTAACGTCTATTCATTCATACTAGTTTCTCCATACATTTCAATTTATTTACAATCTTAACTTCTTGAGTTGGTAACACATTCATCAAATCTAATTTGTATCTCCTGAACATATTTGCATAAAATATTGTGTGGACCTAAGTTTTCCTCACATTATCAATAATATCACCTCAAATTCAAGAATCCAATCATGTAGTTGGATACTCTACATCAAATAAAATGCATACACTCTTAGTAGCATATCCAACTTCTTATGCTTGAGTCTCTGATAGAAATGGGAATCCAATATTCACTTTTGATTTGTTCCATCATCGTTCATTTTCAGAAGTAAACCATCTGATCTTCTCAACCTAATTCAGTGAAATTCTTCTTCAAAAGAAGATTTTTTGCTACTGTCATCTATACTGTTAATGTAGTTCTTATCAATCAACTGTTTTCATCATTGATTATCAGTCATTCTTAATACCTCAAGAAGATCAATTCCAACTATTCATGATCTCTCAATAAGAGCAATTTCTATCATATCTTACACGATTAGTATATTCCTTATAATAAAACTCAGTGGAATAGTAAACATATTCATTTACTCTTATACTTTGGTATGTTCCATCAAGATCATTACATCTTATCTAGGGATGTATTTTTGATAAGTCACTATTTAATATCATTCACTAATGATACCTATATTCCAATTGATTCTAAATAACATTTCTATTTTTGTGTATGCCATGATCGTGGTAGACCTTTTCACGATTGTTTCATAACCAAATAATCTCAGCCACGATCGTGGGGACTATGCCACGATCATGTCCTGCTTCTTTTTCTTTCCTTTTACTCGAATTTATCACACAAAGTAACATCATTTACACTCTCTCAATCTATCCCCAATTGATCATTATAAACACTTTCATGCGTTAATTTGAATCATCTCATAAGTTTAACTATAGGGGCTAAGAATGATGAGCATTTAATAAGTAACAGATCACTTCCTACATCATCTCCAAAAATATAACATATATGTTCTAATAACATCACTTGTCAAAGTAATCACATTATCAGATATGCACTCACAATAACAAATCAACTTAACCTTGGGGTTTTTTCCTTATCTCGTTCTCATTTATCTCCTCTTCCAATCATCATTTATTTCATCTTACATATGTATATTCACAATCAATTCATAATTATAGATGCATAATCATCATGAAATTCTGATCTCAATTGCACTAATATATTCTTATGGAAGATCATAACTCTTGTCACATTAATCAACAACCATTTTAGTTCCAAGTTTAACTTCTTAAAGTCATAATTTTTTTGTTTTCATTCCATTCTATTTGTATACTTTAATCTCATCATTTCTACTTATATCTCTATTCTCCTCAAACAATCCATGACAATGCATTTACATCTATATCACATTTGAGGATATACCATCATAATACAATATTGATGTCGTATTCAATGATACAACCATCAATACAAATGCGTTGAATCTTTATCTGTCATATCTAACCATATCCTATTTCTCATTTATAAATATCCATAAACTTTCATTTTCTCACATTCTGGCAGATTATCATTCTTCTCATTATTTTTATCAGCTCAAAATCTTAACAAATGTTCATGCGTGTGACTTATGTAAAAGTAACTCAGACTGGGGATCAGTTGTTACTGCCTGCTATGAAATGTCTAAAATGCATGTACCTTGACACATATTTTGAAAAATGCCCATGTAAGATACTAAGCCTGGGCTTTGATACCAAATTGTAGCACCTCACTTTCATAGGACACATACCTGACTTTTTGAAGGATATCCGAGTACGTACCCCACAAGGGTGACATGCTAGGGCAGTCCGTCGATCATTACTCAATTCAATATTTTCCGAAAAAAATCACACACATATGTGGAAAATCAATAATGGAACTTCCGACCCATTTTATTCATAAACAATTTCAATCGCAGTGTTACAATAATTATACATATCATCAGAATTTCAGTAGCCACTTGGGCCCGTTACAGATACAAAACACTTGTAGTCATAATGTCATTACATTACAAGATCATTCATACACACATTAGACAATACTTGTGAATACATATTTTGACACAAAATAATGAAATATATATGCAGACGCAAACTGATCCCGACCTCTATCTTTTACTTGAATTTAGTCTCTAGACTTCAATTTATCTAAATGAAGATCTTCTCTAAACCTGAAAAATAATGTTGCAATTTTTGGGTGAGATGCAATTTTGGGGTGAGATTTGCGAACTTAGTTAGTGAACCATCCTCAATCGCTTACTTATATCACATAACACATACAGTTCATGTAATCACATAATTCACATCATTTCACTAATAATCATATAACATCACATATCACGTTGATCACTTATTTCACATTTCACATTCAGAGCATTCAAACGGTTCATTTTGATTTTTTAAAACATACATATCAAATTTATATGCAATGCTCACAAGACTCACTTCCAATTGTTATTGTTGTGACAGAATGCTTTTTTACTGGCCCATATCTCTTTTGGATACCGGGCACATTATCAACTGAGCCTCTGACTCCTGTATATATTTCGAGCTTTAAGCTCCTTCAGACTGTCACTCCGGTCATAACTTCCTTTATGTTATCATGCATTTATGTAATGAATTGCATCAAATCACATAAGATCAGTTATTCACTTTATTTCACTTTACATATTCACTTTTAAATGTCATCGGACTCAAGTCCGGTATTCAACAATTATGTTGAGAATCACTTATTTCTATTAGATTCACATACAAGGAGCACTTCTAATGTTCTCATATTTATCAAACTCCTCAGACTATTAATGTTTGGAATTGTCTAACTCACATTCACATTCAGTAGTAATTCAATACAGAAATTTAAAACAGAACAAGCAATGAAAGTGAGACCATATAGGTCAACTCACAGTATGCTCCAGATTAGCATTTGTTTCCAAGATTTGGAAACGTCTAGATGCTGATGTTTTATCCTGTGTATCAAAATCATGCAATACACACATTTTACACACATTATTAATTGCACAATCACATAAACATTAAATTTTACACACACATATATATATATATAGGTGTAATGTATAATGCATGCTAAATTTGACTAGTCAGGGTATGTTTCCTTAATCACGTCTTTTGATCATTCAAACCTTATCATTTGTATATGTCTAGCTTATTCTTAGGTTTACACCTCAAGAACACTTGGTTATTGTAACAATCATAATTCAATTTACTCATCATTTCTTTTCTAGCATTACATGCTCTTATAATATCCAATTCTCATTCACCTTTGCTTGATACACATTACTCATCTCCTTACAATCATATTAGCATTTCCAATAACACTTTTGTATGATTAACAACTCATAATTTCTGAATCAATATACATTCATATATCATATCTTGTGAAACTTGATCTTCCTAAGTTCATCAATCAACCGTTCACCTTCTTTGGATCACATTATCTTTTATAGAATCACTTTTATTCTTAAAACATCTCCAAAATTTTAGATCTGAACACTTGGTAAACAAAAATCCATTCTTAGTGAATTCAGATGACAATGAAATTTAATGCAGAGGAAGGACAATGTGTAAGGAGTTTTTGGTTCAAATTTCAAGTCAATCAGAGGTCTGAAGAAGAAGTTATGGCCAAAAGAGTGAACAGTGTTGAAAGATGTTAAACAGCAGTGTCCCTTTTCTTTCATGATCGTGCTTGTGCACGATTGTGCATGACATAGCACGATAGTGCACTCCTTTATTTAAGCATCATTCCAGTTTTTCTTTCAAAACAAATTTTTAGGTCAATCTTACATGGCCATTTTGACAAAGAAAATGAACTGTTTAGGTAATATATCCTCTAAAATAATGTTCTCATATGTCTTATGTTTCTAATGACACCAATTTCATACAGTTTGGTTTAGTATTCTGCAAATTATACCCAAAATACTACAGATTATTCCCAATCCGTGATAGCACACAATACTTAAATTCAATCCAAAATTTAAAACTTTTAGAGACATAATTAAAATTCAATTCCTTCGTGAAAAATTTAGCCATATGTCTCTAGTTTAATTTAAACCTAAAATCATCTCATTTAGGTATCTAAATATCAATATATGGTCAAAATACAAATTTATGTTTAGAGAAAATGTTACAGCTAACATACTCCAGAAATTTTACTTTCACTTTTCCAGATTTTCAACTCCTATATGTTACATTCAAACCATCTTATGCATATTTCATCAACTCTACATCATTTCCTCTTTATTCTTACCTAAATTTCAACTCAGTATCATTCATAAACAAATTATAGTCCATGATTGATCTTGAACACAAAAAACAAAACATCAACGTATGCATATGTTCATCAAATTTTTACACACATTCTACTTCGCTATCATGATCATTTACCACTAACTATCATCATATATGCTTCATTAATAAAGCCATGAAGATCAATAATAATACACTTACTTGATTTGCTCAAATCTTCTTCCAAAATCATCACTTAACCTTAGCTTCCAAGCTTATACGATCATCAACTCTTCTAGAAGGAATAGGTTAGGTTTTAAGTTGCAAGATGAAGGGATATCAAAGGCCTTGAAGCAACAAAGTGAAGGAAAGCAAGATCTAAACGTGATGAGGGTAAGGGTAAGAAGATTATGAGTAGAGAAAAAGAAAATGAAGAAGAGAGCATATGGCAACGTGAAAGACAAAGAAAAGATAGTCTTTCAAATGTAAATAATGATGAGTTTAATGCCTGGTGAGTGTCATGACATTTATCACTCAAAAATCAAATAGCATCCTTTACTAATGGTACTCAATATCATTAATCTCTAGTCCATTTGTAATCCAATTTCTAATCCAATTGACTCCCAATTTTCAATGATATTTGTCATTAAATCTTAATATCATTCATCAAAATTTTTATGGCCATCTGACACTTATTTCTACTACTATTCATCAATTGTCTCGCTATTTGGTATTTTTCCTAATCCAAAAATACCTTTAAGTCCAGAAATTTCCCATATTTCTCCAAAAATTCTAAATCAGTAATTATACACACCAACTCAATTTTTAAGACATATAATCTAAAATTTACATTATAATCACATTAAATATCAATTATACCCAAAAAAAGTCAAATTAGTGCATTTACAGTCATTGTAATGTGTGCAAAAATTTAAATTCACTTGTGTGTATATTATAGTATGCTTGAGTATGAAATGCATTTTTCTAATCTCTCATTGCTATTTCTCAATTACAGAAATGTAGGGTTCTAGCCCTTAGTATAAAAATGGGATGTTACAAAAACAATGCCCTAAAAGTGAGAAAGACAAAAAAGACATGAAGAAAATTCCTTATGCTCCACTAATTGGTAGCCTAATGTATGTTATGGTTTGCACTAGGCCAGATATAGCCCATACAGTTGGGGTGGTCAGTCAGCTTCTCTCTGATCCTAGTAAAGAGCATTGGAATGCAGTTAAGTAGATTCTCAGGTATCTCATAGGTACTTCTAGGTTATATCTTTGCTTTGGAAATGGGAAGACCATGTTAGATAGATATACAGATATTGACATGGCGGGTGATATTGATAATAAGAGGTCCACATCTAGATACTTGATGATTTTTGTAAGGGGAGCAGTGTCATGGCAAAGTAAGCTGCATAAATGTATTGCCTTGCCTACTACAGAGGTAGAGTACATCGCAATTACTGAGTCTTGTAAGGAAGTTCTTTAGTTGCAAAAGTTCTTACAAGAGTTGGGCATGAAGTAGGATAAGTATGTGGTTTATTGTAATAGCTAGAGTATTATTGACCTTAGTAAGAATTCTACATTTCATACTTGGTCTAAACATATTGATGTGTGATACCATTGGATTCGGAATGTGTTGGAGTCTAAGATGTTATTCCTTGAGAAAGTTCACACTAATGATAATGGTGCAGATATGCTGACTAAGGAAGTACCAAAAGATAAGCTCTTGTTTTGTAGACAAGAGCTAGCTTGGTTTTCCCTCCAATTGAGGTGAAGGGGGAGATTGTTGGGCCAAAAATAATTCCCCCCGGTTATGTGGCCTATGACCCAAAACCCATTTTGACTCCCATTAGTAATTTTACCAACAAAACAAGAAAACCCTTGTTTTTCTCTTGAAGTGGGCAACCGTCACGATCAAGAGATGAGGAAAGAGAAAATTATTGTTCAGTAGTTTTGAGCTTTGAGAGAGAAACTAGAAGTGTAGCACCTTTGAAAACTTGATTGGAGGGTCAAACGAAGTCCGATTAAGATCAAAATTTTAGCTATAGGTTGCTCTCAACGCGCTTTACATATCTACTAGTTTAGATTTTCAAATTGGTCACCTTTTGGTGAGATCCTTACAATCTACTTAGACTTTAAAGTGTGTATTTAGAAGATGTATTATTGATCTTATAATGTGTATCCACTTGTTGGTGATGACTGTGTATTGATATAGTGAAGTTTTCGACTAGACTAGGTCCTGTCGTTTTTGCTAGTTGAGTTTTTCATGATAAAAATATTGGTGCCTTTGTGTTGTTATTTTTATCAATCTTATTATTGCTATTATTGTGATATTGTGCTTTGTTGGCTATTTTGAGATATCCCATTTTATTAGTAGTAGGGAAAGATGAATTAGTCTTGGTATATTATTGATTAGGTTGTTTTATTGCTTCCGTTGTGTGTAATTGTTTGTTAGTAATGAGTATAGCATCCTAGACCTTCTAGACAGTACACTCATCTGTGCATGACTTTATGTTGTTCAAACTTAATAAGCCATTGAGTAGGATATGAAGGGAAAAGCGAGATTTTAGTTTGAAAGAGAAAAGCAGAGAGATATTAATGGCTTTTGGACCTTGTCTTTTTCTAGCAAAATTTGGCTAGGAGGTTTTCATATTATGGTGGGTGTTCAACCTGAGGATGGTATAGGGCAAGTTCGAGCTTGGCCGAAAAATTAATGCTTGGGTCTTGATCTAAGGCACATGGTTTGAACTTGAATTTGATCAGATTTAGATGACTTAAAGTCCGATTGGATTATTTTCTTTTATAATTTCAAAATTGAAAATTAATATTGTTTCAATCAAAATGATGTTATTTTTCTTAAAACTTTTAAATTTTGGATTAGAAAGAATTAGACAATTCAAGTTTTAGTCCAATCCAAAATTTGAAAATTGAAAAAGAGTGCGAGCTCGACCCAAAATTTAATTAAATTAGGCTAAACTGGTTGATTTCGAGCCTAACTAGATCAGACTAAGCTTAATTTCCAAGCCTAGTACAACTAGAATATGGGAATGTGGTGATTATAGAAAATTTTTCTTAGAAGCTTAGTGATTATCTGGAAATTTTTCCAAATTTTAGTAAAAATCAACCAAAAAATGAAAATGGGAAGGTAGTAGCTAGTGGTTAGGTTGAATGCAGTAGGGTACTCAACAAAAGCTTCGAGGGATTTTTAGAGAGAGACTAAAGAAACAAGAATTAAAGAGAAGGGGAGTGAATAGTATTGGATCATTTTCCAGAATATCAAACATGATGTTTTTATGTGACAATATGGAGGACTTGGATTCTTTTTTAGATGATTTAAAGGCTAATTTTTAAAAAATTGTCTATATATATATATATATTAAAATCTAATGTTTCCACTAAAATATATAAAAGATCTTTATTGAATCATAATGCTTCCAAATATTTAATTTAAAATTAAAAATATTGTACTCTTAATGAGATTATGCATTCATTATTTATCTATTACATTAGTATTGATATGGCATAATTATTATTTTTAATTCTTATATATGTCCCACTACTATGTCAATGCACTAAAAATCACGTCATCTATTTCTTCTTCAAGGTCAATAATTTTTATTTATTTTGAATTGTGATGTATTTTTTTCTTGAATTAAAGATTTTCAAAGTTTTTACGTAGTTTTTTATTTTTTAAAAATATATTTGTATTTCAAATTTAGTAGACATATTTTCAACATTAACAATAACTAAAACAATAATTCAGTAAAAATCTTACAAAAATGTAGGGTCAAGGGAGGTCCAGAAGTACGATGTATTTCCCTTAAATAATAAAGAAGTTGTTTCCGATAGATCCATAAAAAATAATTTTTGAAGAAAATAATAGCCAAAAACATAAACAAATGACCTCATAAATAAAACATAAATAAAAATCAATTCAAATCAAAATAAAAATAAAGAAATTCAAAGTCAAAATAAAGATAAAATCAAGTAAATAAATAAACAAACAAGAAAGAAAACAAATAAGTAAATAAAATAAAAAATAATTAAAAGAGAACAAACTATGATATAAATGAATAAAATAACTAATAGGCAAATACCATAACAAAAAGTATTTAGGCTAAGTATAAGACACTAGAATTGAAGCAAAAGGTTCAATAGGCCCATGAAAAGAGAATGACCTCTTTATAAAAACAGAAGAAGCTTTTATTATAAAATCCTCTACCATTATTGTAACATCCCGTTACTGTTAGCAAGGGCATTTTGGTAAATTGGGACAGACTGATAGGATTGCATCGCATTCATTGACTGAGTTTGCTACTGGCCTCTAATCCTAGAGGAACAGGTTTACTGCATATGCATCTATTCATAGTACA